>JAQHUG010000387.1:1338687-1425970 GCA_028555095.1 Dicrostonyx torquatus | reverse complement strand
CCCCGTTGGACAATCTCTTTCCAATGCGATGTGTGGAGGATGGGGTTTAATTTTCTGAAAGAGCAAAAGACTTGAGAAACATTTCAAGTGTCAGATCCCTGGCTGCTTCAATGACTCTTGGTACTAACGCCCTGAATCTCTCTTCGGGGTCACTCATTAGTCAATATTTTCTAAGAATTTAGATGCCTCCTCACCCCCCTGCTTACTTCTGCAGACCACACGTTCCCCGCCCCAACCCTTCAAGCCAGGCCTGTAAGCCTTCTCGATTTCTTTGCAAAAGGCAAAATGCCAACGGGTGGAGGCGCGTCCCAACCCACCTGGCATCAAAGTAAGGTCTCCCTGTCGACCGGGCCTGACTCTGTCCACCTTTTCAGGAAATCCGTTCCAGACCGGCTCTGGTCATCCGAAACACTCGTTTCCACCAGGCGGACTACAAGCCCCATGATGCTGCGGGGTCAAGCTGTAACCAGCCCAGCTCAGGGCACCCGGGTCCCCTCCTCTTTCTCCCGCATCCGCTCATCCCTCGCCGGCAGCTCGGGCTGAGGGCCGGGCTATGCGGTTTAGGGTAGCCGGAGGCTGCGGGCGCGCGTCCCTGCGGCGGCGGCGGCGTCCCCGGGGCCGGCGCCCCGTGCGCCCCCGCTGCGGGCCCCTGCTCTCTGTGCCGAGCGGCGTCTTTGTGTGCGGGGGTGTGGGAGGCGAGGCGCGAGGCCGCGTGCCGCCGAGTGCCCGCTCCCTCCCCGGGCGGGTGGGGGCTGCTCCGCGCCGCCCGCCGCCGCCTCCCGAGGACGCCCGCCGCCCGCACCACGCCAGGCGCGCCGCCCCCGCCCGCCGCCGCCGCCGCCGCCACTCGCACATGCCCGAGTCGCAGCCCCGCAAGCAGACAGCACCGGCCGCCCGCCCCGCGGCCCCGGGCCCCGGCTCCCGCGCCGTCCCTCCCCGCGGGCCGGGCGCCGCGGCCCCGGCATGAGGAGCGGGCGATGATCCCCGCCAACGCCTCCGCCAGGAAGGGGCCCGAGGGCAAGTACCCGCTGCACTACCTCGTGTGGCACAACCGCCACCGCGAGCTGGAGAAGGAGGTCCGCGCCGGCCAGGTAGGAGCGCCGTCGGGGACCATGGCCCGGCACGCCCGCGGGCCGTGGGGAGGGGGCGCGGCGCCGCCTGTCCCGCCTCCCCGGCTAGTTTGCAGCGCTTCTTTGTTTGCAGCTGCGGCTTTTGTGCTTGTTGACCTGAAGAGGGTGATGGGAGCGGCCCCCGCCTGCACCCCTGGTTCCAGAACCGGTGGTCCACACGTTCTGGGCCCTCTGAGACTGGTGCAGGAGGGACCCTGTGCTGTCCTCCGTCGGGGCTTTAAGGGACTGCAGGGAGGGGCTGTCGGTTCCATCTGTGTTCCATGTGGTGGGAGAGTCCACCCCACTCGGTCTAGGCGCGACATCCCTGTGTGAGTGTGCAGAGATAAGAAAGGCCTGCGTGGGGAGGGGGCCCACACAAGATCGGGGAACAAGCCCTGTGGCACTCTCAGGCATCCCAGCCCCACCCAGTGCCCTCTCACTTCCTGGTGAACGAGGTCCCTGTTTGCTTAGAGTGGACGAAATCTATGGATGCCTCAGTTCCCGGCCTAGGCTTTGGAGCCAGGAGTTGGGGAAGACCCTGCGAGAAAAGGGTCTTGTCCAGGTGCTGAAAAAACGCTCTCCTGTCTTTTGGTGCTAGGGACTACCTTCTCACTGAGGAAGAAGGAGGGGGCCACAGGAAGGACTTGAGGTTCTGCACAGAATATAGGTTCCCTGCTTTCTGCTAATCAGAGAAACCTGTGGGTCAGACAGCTTTGGGCTGGGCAGTGACCACAAAGAAGACTGGGAGCCTGAAGTGGTGGTGCATGCCTATAGTCTCAGCAGTGGGGAGGCAGAGGCAGGAGGATTGCCAGAAGTTTAAGGTCAGCCTGGTCTTACTTCATGTCTGAGAGCAGCCAGGGCTACATAGCGAGATCCTGTATCCGAAACCAAAACAAGCAGAAAGACTGGGAAATAGTGGCATTCCTTAGCCATTATTCAGGACAAAGGCAGGCATAGGACACTAATAGTCTTCAGTTTTGTCCTTGCCACTCAGGCAACTTGCAAAGCAGTCATGATGCAACCCCTACCCCCAGGGAAAGCGGTGGGCAGAGCTGGGCCCAGACTGCCCTGGGTTCCTTAGGATTCAGGCCTCCTAGTTCGTTAGGATCTGAGACTTAGGGACTGTGAGCACACTTCCTCAGTCATGGAAGTTCAGTATGAGGACCTAATTCCCAAGGGGAGAGGACAAGGCTGGACATCAGACTGTCTGACAGTCCCTCTGAGCTCCAGATCAGTACAGCACTCAGCTCTGCATTGCATTCCTATTTCAGAATCAAATGATCTGCAAGCCTCTGGGCTGGGCTGGGGCTTCACTTCCTTTCTGTGCCTGTTTCCACAAGCTGTCTCCAAGTTAGTTTATCTGTCATAAAAACTTTGTAAAGACAGAAGGTCAGAGAGCCTGGGAAGCAAATACAAGGTACCGATGCCTGCCCTGGAGGAGACTTAGTTCTAGGATTACAGTGTGCTGAACACAGGCCCTAAAGATCCAATCCCATCCTGTCTGGCTCCTCTCCACTTTCCTTGCCTGAGGAAGTCCCCCAAAGATCTAGGGATTGTTAGAAGGCTAGAAACTGAATCCCCAGAATGTCCTAGCTCTACTTCCTTCACTGAAGGGTGTGGGTGGTCCTCTTCATAAAACTAGAAAGAAGTAGAATGTCTCGGAAGAGGGCTTTTTCATCCAGGCCTTTGTTGACAGACCTCAAGTCGGCCATCTTGCTAGGGAGCCTCAGCTGCTGTAAGTCTGGTGGCCAGGGCTGTTGAGAATGTTCTTCCTACAGAACCATAGTGACTAGGTACCCTGTTCAGCCCATTCTGAATCTGGTGAGTCAATGTCTCACTGAAATGGATACCTAGTTGCCTGTTCTTGATTCAAGCCAGGAGAATATAGGGCACCAGCGACATTAACCCTTGTTCATCCACAAGGAGCTCAAGCAGGTGTTCTCCTCTCCAGAGTACCAGTTAGCCTTGATGGGAGAGTCCCTGGCTGCACCCAACCTCAAGGCTGGTACGGGGTGATACTTACATGCAAATGCTCCCTGTCTCATCTTTGGGGCATTAGGATGTCTTCTCAGGAGACAGACCTGGGGCTGAGCCACCAGACATCATGACAGCACTCCTGCAGGCACTTAGCATCCCAGATGGTGTGTGCTGGGGGTCCCTGACCTCTAAGGCTCCTGGCACATGCCACCATAGAAAACCGCCAGGCTTTCTTGGAAGCTGGGACTCCCTGGTCCATGCTTGGCATAGCTGCCTCTGCTTTGCTCCAACAAAAGCCTGCAAGAGGCCTCCCGTGGGCAGGCCTGACGGTGCTGACTGGCTGAGTCAGGCCAAACAGAGAGCTTTTAGAGTGGCTCAGCCACTTGGGGGGCTCTTTTGGGAATGGTGAACAGTTAAGAGGTGCTGGGATGCAAGGAAGGAGCCCCGCTGGAGCCTGAAAGTGGTGTGGTTGTCAGGTATCCTGCCAGGCAGGAGGGATGGTGGTGGAAAGCAAAGTATGTCACTTCTTTGCCTGGCAGGGCCCAGGTTCTGGAATCATGTGTTCCCTCAGTGTGAGGGGGCAGGGATGGCCATGGACAGCAGGACTCTGAAGGGGTCCTTGGGAAGCGTTGCTATTTCTTGGGGCTGCCTCTGCCTTGGTCCTCCTTTCCAGTTTTTCCATTCAGCTTTCTCACCCAGAGCTCGGTGAGGCCATTAGAAGTACCAGTTATATTGGGAACCTCGGGGGAGCACCTGGTCCCTTCCCTCACTCTATAGTCCTGGGTGTGGGGGTAACACCAGTTAGGAAGCTAGGGAGTTCAGCAGAGAGAACCACAAATCTCAAAAACACACAAACAAATCAATGAATTCTGGGGTGGAAGAAGGGCCACACAAGGATGAAAGGGTGGAGGAGAGTCAGCAGTGCTGCCCCATGTGGTCTGAGGAAACACCCTCCACCTTCCCATCCTTGAGAAAGCGCAGGCGTGCCTGACCAGTCACCCTTGTTAGGTGGCAGCTTTCTGAAGCAATGACTAACTCAGACTCCAGCCATCTTCCCTAGGCCTGGGAAGGAGGAGAGGGTGGCCGGGGAAGGAGAGGTGGCCAAGTGGCCAAGGCTCCATGATCTCCCACCCTCCTTCAGTGCCCAGACTTACTGTATATCTGGCAAGTGCTTTTAAGGCTTTACTTGATAAATAGTTCTGTCCGTGATAAAAGAGTTTGAAAACCCCCTGCAGTGTGCCTGAACATTTAGACCAAGCTGCCAAACACACAGTGCACAAGTGAACTCCTGCAGAGCCAGAGATTAGGTCGGCACACTTGTGCCTGCGCAGGGACCACTGGGTAGGTAGGGTGGGCATGCTTTCTTCTGGAACCTGTGCGTACCAAGACGCAGGTGCACAGAGGGGAGGCAGGGAGCCTAAAGACTTAAACCCTAAAGACTCCAGCTTTGATTCCCTCTGTGCCTGCGGGGGTTCAAGAGTCTCTGCTCTCTCTGTGGGGAGGACAGGTGTTGGGTTTCATGGAAACCTTTTCATTGCAGCAATTAAACCAACAGCTGTGGAAGTTAATGAATCCTCCCACCTGGGCTCAGGGCACTGCCCCTTGTGCTGTAGGTCCTGTTCTGGATGGGTGGGAAGGAACTGTTTGGGGGCCTAGACAGGCGCATGGGGTCCATATGGGACTCAGGGTTGCCTGAGGGCAGATGCTGGAAGCAGTCTTGAGGAGTTGGGGTGGGAAAGGCATCCATCTTACAGGAGGGCTAGCCTCTAGAGCTGGGAGCTGAGGCCTACAGGAGCTCTGGGGCCAGGCAGGGTGCCTACTAGTTCCCTAGGGCCTTGTTAGCTTCAGTAGCAGCATCAGCAGCGGTGGCATCTAGGGCGGAGCTGGGGACACCCAGCAGCTCACCTGAAACTCTGGGGGAAGGCCACCTCTTTTTTTATTTAACATAGGTATTTATTGTGTGTGTGTGTATGCTTGCACACACCGTAGTGCAGGTGGTGTGGGGGCTAGAGTTGTTTCTCCCCTTATGCCATGTGGGACCTGGCTAACAAACTCAATTCACTAGATTTGGTGGCAGTACCTTCACCTGCTGGATCGGTCCACAGGCATAGAGGCCACGCCCTGGCTTCCTCAGCCAGCTCAGGTTCTGTGGCTCTCTTTCCTTTCCACCTCGTGGCTCAGAACCCCACTTAGGTCAGGACCAGGGGGCATCCAGCCCACCCTGGGCAGTAAATTCACTCCCCCTTCTCTGTAGGAGCTAGCACAAGGTGCTTTGGGACTCCTCAGAGCTCCAAGGTACAGCTCAGGTGCCCAGAGGGGCAAAACCACTTGTTCTTGAGGCTCCCAATGCATTTAAAAGTAAAGAACTGCCCAATACGTTTTTAAAAGATGATCTAATGGGGTGTGGTAGCTCTCACAGTGACCCTGACACAAGAGCCACGGCAGGAGGACCACCACACATTTGAGGCCAACCTGGGCTACATGAGAAATCGTCACAAAAACAAACAATTATTTTAAAGATTTTTCACTCTTTTGAAAAGCAGTTATTACTAAGCAGGAGAGATGGCTCTGTGATTAAGAACACTTGCTGCTCTTGCAGAGGGCCTGGGTTCAGTCAAAGGAAAACCCACACAGCAGTGCATTAACCACCAATAACTCTAGTTCCAGGGATCCAGTGCCCTTCTCTGGCTTTCTCAGGCACCAGGCATACACTTGGTGCCCAGACATCCATGGAGGCAAAACACCCAGACACATAAAAATGAAAAAACAGAGAAAAAGAAAAAATGTTATTATACTCATTTGTGTGTGTGCAGAGTGCACGTCACAGCACAGGTGTAAACCCCTGGCCCAGTTTGTGTTTTGAAGCAGTGTTGTGATGTGTATGTTTTTGTATGCACCAGTGCCAGTATACCTGGCCTGAAACTGTACTTTAAAAAAAAAGGAAGAAAGAAAAAAAAAGATTTTTTTTTAAATTTGTGTGTGTCTGTGCATCTGTAAGAGGCTAGGAAACACATCAGATCCTTTGGAGCTGAGTTACAGGCTTTTGTGAGCCACCTGACGTGGCTGCTAGTTCTCATGATGGAACAGCAGCACTCATCCTAACCACTGAGCTGTCTCCCCAGCTCCACCTCCCGTCCTTCTACCCACCTCACTGCCCTTCCTTGATACTAACCTCTATAACTATAAACCACTCCAAGAACTAAATCTCTTGATTTATACTTTTATACACTTTTTTTTTTTAAAAAAAAAAAACTTCTCCTGACCCTCAATGTAGTCATCTATACCTTTATTTAACAAATGTGTAACCCCTGGTTCCATGCCAGGTGCTGTCCAGGGTCTGGGAAGCCACTGCTGAACATAATAGGCAGGATCAGGGAAACTGAAAAAGTAAAGAAGCCTGGATGTTGGCAGAGACCTGAAACAGGATAAGGGGCAACAAAGAAGTAAGTAGCAACTGTCACCTCAAATTGGTTGTCAGAGCAGACTAATAATAGCTTGAGGTGGGGACTTCCGGGGCCTCTAGGTCTGCTTTGAAGCTTGAGCCCACAGATCATGGGGATAGGATAGATGTGGAGAGTGAGGGAAAGGTGGGGCCTACAGGGTGTTCTGGAGGCCCAGTGGTAAGTGAGCATGTGCTTTTCATGCCCAAAGCCTGAATACTGGGGTGGGGAGGCAGGCATGGGTTTAAGTTATGTGTGTGTTGGGGGAGGCATGAGCGCACCATTGTGCACTTGTTGAGGTCAGAGGACAGTTTTGGAAGTCACTTCTCTCAGCCTTGGGTGACCAGGCCTGGTGGCAGGTGCCCTTACCTGCAGAGCGTCTCACCACCTGCCAGTGCCATTTGTTTCAACCTGAAAGTGTAGAGAAGTGGGGCGCTGTCCACTGTGTAGTGAGCCCAGGGCAGCTGTGCAGGAATGGAGCAAGCCAGGAAGGCAAGGAAGATCCTCCTAGAAGATGCTTCTAGAGTGAGTGCCGGGTTGGGGAAAGGCACAGTGACAGGAGGCTGGGGTCTCAGGCTGAGAACTCAGTAAGCTTTTCATGTCCTTCTGAAGATACAAACTGCTGCCCCACCCCTACCCCCAAGTTCCTTTCACTCCCTTACAGAGACATTTTCCTCCCTGTTCATAATGTCCCACTGTCTGTTTGGGACACTTTGCCCATGCGGCTCTAGGGACATTTGGGAGAATGTGGCCTGGAGTTCGCTAACACATAGCACAGCTGGGCAGAAGCTACAGATCCATCCTGGGAACCCCAGATATCTCTATCCAGAGGTTATTCCAGTCTTCACTTCCTCCAAGGAAGGAATAAGTACCCTACCTGGGTGGAGGAGACAAACCACAGTCTGTGCAAGGGGTTGGTCACACTGGTCGCCAGTGTTGCACTCCGTAACCTTATCCTTGGAGAGTCTAGCACACCCCATGCTGGTGATCTTGGGGTGACCTGGTTGCTGCTCTGTCCCTCCCCTGCCACCGAGTGAGTCCTGGCTTTCCCTGCTCCACTAAATCAGTAGCATTCCTTGGGCACTTTCCATCCTCTGAAGACGTGTTGAAAATTTTCATCTGCTGACATCTCTTCTCCTTATTCTTGTAGGTTTTAAATATTTTACTGACATTCTTAGACTTGCAAATTTAACATTTTTGGCATTCTCGGTTTCTTTGTGTGGATCCAAGTCTCCATCTGGTGTCATTTTCTTCCCACCTGACCATTTTCCACACGTCTTCTGGCACTACGTTCTCTTAGCTGTGGTTTACCACAGTCTCTGTGTCCCCTTCATTTTGGAAGTCTTTTCACAAGGTGTAGAGCTGTACACCAACTCTTCCTTCCCTGCACCCCAGCACCATAAGGGTTCATTATGCTGGGTCGGGGCTTGCATCAGTTGTCCTAGAAGTCAAGTGTTTTCTGTCTGTCCCACTGATACTGGCCTCCTTCCTTTCTGTGCTCCTAGGGCGTTCTTATCCCCTTCCCAGTGTCTCGTGATGAGGGGCCCTGGCACTGATTTTTTATGGGGTGTTGTGTTTCTTGGTTCTGCAGGCTTTTCACTGTACTCATTTCCACAACAAATTGCCACAAAAATGGGTGAATTAAGACAAAAATTTACCGCTGGGCATTGTAGAGCAAGCCTTTAATTCCAGAGGTCAAGCTGGGTGTGGTAGTGCGTGCTGGTAATCTCAGCACTTGGGCTGGCCTCAGCTAACTCTGAGTTCAAAGGCAGCTAAGACCCCGTCCCTCCTACAACTCCTCCCTCCCACAATAACAACAGCCAACTGAGTGGGGGGGAGGCCCTGCCAATACCAGTTTGGGCTTCATATCGAGAGCTCGTTAAAAAAACCAACAAAAGGCCAAATGTGGTGGCATACACCTTTAATCCCAGCATTTGGGAGGCAGAGGCAGGCAGATTTCTGAGTCTGAGGCCAGCTTGGTCTACAGAGTGAGTTCCAGGACAGCCAGGACTGTTACACAGAGAAACCCTGTCTCGAAAAAGCAAAACCAAAACCAAACCAACCAACCAGCCAACCAAACAAATAAAAAACCAACAAAAGAAACCTCCCAAAATCTCAAACTTTGAGCGTATTGTATCACTCTTTTCCCCAAGACAGGGTTTCTTTGGAGCCTGTCCTGGAACTAGCTCCTATAGACCAGGCTGGCCTTGAACTCACAGAGATCCCCCTGCCTCTGCCTTCCAAGTGCTGGGATTAAAGGCGTGCGCCACCACCGCTCGGCTGAGCATCTGTATCACTGTCTTTAATTTCTTAGTGTTTCTATTGCATGCTCTTCCTCTGTGTTACAGACCATGTCTCCCTCCTTGTGACATGGGCAGTATTTTTGAAGGGCGGTTGTCTTCTTAATGACATCTAGTTGGGTTTTAATAAAGGTATTGAATGTAGGCCTTAGTATGAGGGCTCAGAGGAAGAAAGGCGCTCAACAGAAAGTAAGACACACGGGAAGCATGGGTGGGTGGTTTTGGAGACAGTCTCGCTGCGTGGTCCAAGCTGCCTTTGCACCTTACTTAGCCTCCTGACTGCTGGGATGACAGGTCCAGCTTCACATCCCACCTAGTATGAGTATGACTGGATGTTGGGCCTTGTAGATACATATTAAACATCTGAACATCTTCCTTTAAAGAGGATTAGCCTCCTTTGAACAAATTAATTAATGTATTTGCCCATGAGCCTTTGGCTGCTCTTTTTTTTTTTTTAGTTTTTTGAGACAGGGTTTCTCTGTGTCTTTGGAGCCTGTCCTGGAACTAGCTCTTGTAGACCAGGTTGGTCTCGAACTCACAAAGATCCGCCTGCCTCTGCCTCCCGAGTGCTGGGATTAAAGGCGTGCACCGCCGCCGCTGCCGCCACCACCACCACCCGGCTGGGTGCTAACTCTTAATCTAGTTGATTGGCTCAGATGAGCCTCTTCTCTAGGGCTAGTTTAGCCCTGCTGGGAAGGCACAGCACTGTTGGGGGTCTACTAAATAGAGGGTGGATCCAGAATTCTTCTTAGCATCTTGAGTGTGAGTGGCTGCCCTTGGTGAGCTGTGAGGGCTGTCTGTCCACTTCTCTGTTTTCCACAATTGTGTTGAGTTTTACTGCATGCACATGATGCTTGGTAATCAGTAAAGACTAGAAGGGATCCCTGTGCAAAGGAGCAGCCCTCCCTTCCCCTTCTCTTTTCCCTCCTCCCCTCCCCCATCCTCTCTCCCTTTCCTCCTCACTCTTTCCTCAAAGCTCATGCTTTTCCAGAACTTTGCCTCCTTTTACTGCTCCGCTTTCCTTGTCCTGCCTGTCCCCACAACTCCAAGTCTGCTGATGGTTCCCCTCTCTGAATAGCAATGAATGTGTTCCTCCAGGTGTAAGGTCTGGGACACCACAGGGTCAGGGAGACATCGGTTTAAAAACAATTGCTTATATTTTGAAGTGATAGCAATCTCATCCATTTCAGTATAGTTTTTGTTACCTCGTCTTGCTTGGGAGAGACACTCTTTTTTTTTTTTTTTTTTTTCTGAGACAGGGTTTCTCTGTAGTTTTTGGAGCCTGTCCTGGAACTAGCTCTTGTAGACCAGGCTGGCCTCGAACTCACGGAGATCCTCCTGCCTCTGTCTCCCGAGTTCTGGGATTAAAGGCATGCGTGGGAGAGACACTTTTTAATAGGGTTTGGAAAGGAGTTAACATGTATATGGTAGAGTCACTGAATTTAGCCAGAAGTTCAGACTCCTGAGATATGCTTAAATAGTTATGTTTAACACATATGCTTTTCACAACACAGTACACTCGCATGTGTGGAGTATCATTCCTGAAATCATAGGATTGATGCAAAAATGTCACTACCTAAGCCCAAAGGGAGCCCAAAGGCACTACACAGGGCTCTGAAGTTGGACTGTGAGCATGCTCTTTCATCATAGCCAATGTATCTGGGCGGTGGGGGCGGGAAGGACACACAGGACGGTGCTGCTCCCTGTGTAGCAGAGGTTAGCCTTGAACTCACCATCCTCCTGCTTCAGCCTTCTGGTTGCTGGGACTGTGGGTGTGTGCACTACCTGCTGTGTGGGTATTGTCGTACCTGTTTGCCAACAGTTACTCAGTGGTTGTGGCAATGCTGTAAATTAGTGGCGTTGCTTGACTGCTCTGAGACCACACAGGTTTAGCCTAAGGCATCTTCCTTGGCTAGCAGCCTCTTTGGATGGACCACCATTCAAACTCTGCCTTAGGTTCCACAGCGGCCCATGATGCCCTGAAGGACATAGCTCTACCTGGAGGCCTAGCAGACAGGACAGAAGGCCCTTGCTTTCTGCTCCCAGTGTCCTTTTTTCCCTGTCTCCTATGCCCTTCTCCAGTCACAGGGCCACACTCATCATGCTGGTCTCTCTCATGGCTTTGTGAGTTAGAACAGGTGACAGCCAGAGAGCTGCTGCCAGTTTAGGTGCTGTTAGACCCATGTCAGATGCCTCCAAAGTGACTAGGGCTCCGTCTCAACTTCTTCCACAGGTGGACATTGAACAACTGGATCCCCGTGGCCGGACTCCCCTGCACCTGGCCACCACACTGGGGCACCTGGAATGTGCCCGCGTGCTCTTGGCACACGGCGCAGATGTGGGCAGGGAGAACCGCAGTGGTTGGACAGGTGGGCACCCTTGTTTATCTTAGTCCTTCATTTAGTGTCTTGGAGTGGGCCGGAGAGTCTCACTCTGTGCCATCGCTTCCCCGCCCCCAGTGCTACAGGAGGCTGTGAGTACCAGGGACCTGGAGCTGGTGCAGCTGGTGCTGCGGTACCGAGACTACCAGCGGGTTGTGAAGCGACTGGCAGGCATCCCCATGCTCCTGGAGAAGCTCCGGAAGGTGAGATCCAGCTCTCCTCCTGCCCACTGCGGCCCAGTATCTGATTCTAGTGCCAGCTCAGCCCTTTTCTTTGTCTTCCTCCAGGCCCAGGATTTCTATGTGGAGATGAAATGGGAGTTCACTAGCTGGGGTAAGAGGGGCTGAATCTCATCTGGGGACTTTGAGTTCTCTGTCCCCTGCCGGAGTGTAGCTCCATGCTCTTCATGGGGTTCCTTCTCACCTAGCCTCAGATCAATGCCAACTCCCAGCCAGGTCTTTCCTGGTTGCCTCAGCTGCTCTCTTTTCCTCTGTAATGATTTGCCTGTCATTTACTCTAAAGTAAAGTCCAACAGACAGAAGTCTTACCTTGTCTGGTGTTCTCCCAGTGACAGTGGACACTGGGACAGTGCCTGGCGTAGATTTGGTGTTCAGTAAAACCTGTTGAAAGCGTGGGTGAGAGGCTGAGTGAATGGATGGATACACAGTGGGTATCAGAGACAGTGGTGTATGAGCCATCCCTGTGCCCAACCTCAGATGGCTCAGCTTTCCACGGGGGGATGGGGCTGAAGAAGGGCTTCTTCTTCCCTTGCAAGCTCCCTAGTCTTTTTCTGGCTGTGCTAGCAACTCAGTTCTGTGCCCTGGGCTGGCCCAGGGAACTGAAGCCCCTTCTGACCTTCACGTCTACCCAGTGCCCCTGGTATCCAAGATCTGCCCTAGTGACACCTACAAAGTGTGGAAGAGTGGGCAGAACCTGAGGGTGGACACCACACTTCTGGGCTTTGACCACATGACCTGGCAGAGAGGGAATCGCAGCTTTGTCTTCAGGGGTCAAGGTCAGTCTGGCAGTAAATAGGGCAGGGTGGGAGACAGCAGACAGCCCCCAACCACCCTGACCTCTGTGCTATTCCCTGGCGGCAGACACAAGTGCCGTGGTCATGGAGATTGACCATGACCGCCGTGTGGTATACATGGAGACGCTGGCCCTGGCTGGGCAGGATCGGGAACTGCTGCTGGCTGCTGCCCAACCCACTGAGGAACAAGTGCTGAGCCGGCTCACTGCACCGGTTGTCACCACACAGCTTGACACCAAGAACATCTCCTTTGAGAGGTGAGTTGCTGCGGCATGGCTAGCCTGAAGCTAGCCTGATGGGCGACCATTTCACCTGGACGACTCTATCTCCCCAGGAACAAGACTGGCATTCTGGGCTGGCGCAGCGAGAAGACAGAGATGGTGAATGGGTATGAAGCCAAGGTGAGGGTACAGCTTTGGTTCCTGGAGCTCGGCCATGCTTAACAGAGCGCTCCCAAACCACTTTCTTTGGCATTGTGGGCACAAAGTCAATGCAACATGGAGAAATGCATGAGATCAATAGTCACTCCTGCAGAGGGGCATTTTTGGGTGTTCTGTGTTGCATGAACCGCTCAAAAACAGAGTCTCCTTGGAATGTAATTTTAGGCTTTCTGGCAGCGGGGGAGGAGCAGTTTCTGTGAACAGAACCTCGAGCCTCCGTTCAGAAGCAAATTTATTGATTGTACACAAAGGCTGTGTTTGGGATACAAGTTCCTCAAACCAAAGCCCCTTTGATCTATTTTATATGTTCTCTGAAGGAAACGGTCACAGCCCCACAAACTTTAGTCCTTATTGTGTGGTGTTTGCAGTACCCAATAATGCAAGACCTCCAAGTATGCCTGGGTAGGCTTATGACCAAAGTCATGCATAGATAGAAAATAATTCTATAAAACATGGAAAACAATCGCTGTTCTCTACTGTGATCTCTTCAAGGTCCTAGGTACCTTCACTAAACACTAATACATCAACTGTTGCCCTAGATACAGTGATAAATAGCTGCTGTATTCTAATGTTTACCCTACCTACACTACTAGATTCCCACTGTAGGACTTTGTGGAGTCCTTAGGACAGTCACATCCGGTGGTCTCTTCTGGCGTGCTGTGTGGGTGTGTCCTCACAACAGGCAGGTGCTCTCACCCCACCTTACAGATGTGTACTGAGCCCTCCCCATCGCACCCAATTTAATTTAATCCTAGTACCCCACTAAGTAGGCTTTCTGGGCCATTTCTTCTGGCCTACAGATGAGGGTTGCAGTAGCAGAGTCACTGAGACACTTATAAGAGCTGTGCACATTTCTGCGTAGCAGAGCTGGGGATCACAACTTGGCTACCTGACCTCAAAACCAGGCCTCTGAAAAACTGTCTCTGTGGGGCCCCACCTTCTCCAGCATTCAATGAATGAAGGTGCTGACAAAGACTTTAAGGCTCTGGTACATGTTGTCTCCTTCGGGAAGCCCGCCCCGGTTCTATATGCTCAGATAAGGACCTTGGGTGTCCCCACTAGGGCATGGATCTCTCTGTTTTATGACTGTACATTTTCTTAACTTTCCAACTAGAGTGTGACTCTCAAAGGAGCAGGGATGGTGTCAGGTTTGTTCATTGTGTCCCTGATGCCGACCTCAGTGGTTGGTCTATAACTGATCCTCCGAATATTTGCTCGCCTAGCCTGGGGCTGCAGCTGGGGGAGAACACTTGCCCACTGTATGACAGGCCCTGAATTCAAATACCACTAAAAATTTGTTGAATGAGTAAGTGAAATAATTGGCTATATTTACTTGCCCACATGCCTAGAGTCGGGGCAAAGATTCCCTCCAAGGTTTTTATTGGAGGGAGTGTTTAGAATTCCCTTGAGCAGCACCAGGGCTGTCCCAAGCCCCTCCCTCTCTGTTCTTAGGTATATGGGGCTTCCAACGTGGAGCTCATCACCCGGACACGGACAGAGCATCTTTCAGAACAACACAAAGGCAAGGCCAAAGGTAATGAGCTTGAGACAAATCAGGAGAGACATTGTAGATGGGCGGGACCACCAGTCACCAGTTGGAGGGAGGATGCCCCCCAGTAGCATTCTCTGGCCGCCCAGTGCCAGGACGGCTCAGTCAGACAAATTGATTTAAACTCAGATAGTTGCCTGCTATACTGCAAAGGTTCTTAGGGCTCATTTGGCTTCAGTGATTGATTACTAATGTCTGTGTTGCACTTAGGAGAAAAATGTCATGCATTCCATTTATAGGTTAATCTAGGCATCTGATTCAAAGCCTTGGTAGAAAATTAGAGAGCCTTACCACTGAGTCTGTGTGCTTGCTTATATCACATGAATTCATTGGGCACCATCTAACTTGTCTCAAGTGGAGACATGTAATTTCTACTTGTCTGAGAAGAAAATGAAGTCATTAATGCGGGCGCGCCTAAAGGAGGCACTCCCACATACTCCCCAAAAGAAGACAGGCGTTTTGCTATCCAAGGTCACCAACCTGGAGAGTGGCACTTTGGGAAGTTTCCTCTGAGCTTTAAGTGCTTTTTATTTTATTTATTAATTTAGGGAGAGAGGGTGTCACTCGTAGCCCTGGCCCCAAATTCTTGATGTAGACTCACAGATACCCACTTACCTTTGGGCCACCCACCACGTCTGGCTTAGGGGCCCTTTCATTTCGCCCAAGCTTGCAGTGGGTCCTGGCCATGCTCCTAAGAGTCCTCGTCACTTTAGGTGGAAGTGGCTAGGAAGGTGGGATGTGAGAGCTGCCCACACCCCTGCCGTAGGCACAGGTCTAGATCTCCGGTGCAGGTGCTCTGGATGAGGCGCCCATGTGTATGCGGCTGCAGTGTCCTGAGGCCCCACATTTCTTCTAGGTTGTAAGACACCTCTGCAGTCTTTCTTGGGAATTGCTGAGCAGCACGGAGGCCCCCAAAATGGGGTGAGTGTGTGTCGGAGCATTACTGTTTTGAAGGGTGTAGCTGTGGCTTAAGAGGAGGTTAGGTGGCAACCTGCATACCATGACCTATGTGGGCTTCCTACTCCCAAGCCAGTGTCAGCTCTATGCTGGAGGGGGGAAAGATGAGGGACCGTGTCACCAACCCCTGACCTGGAATCGGGCTAAGCCTCCCTCCGTGCGGTACAGACCCTGATCACTCAGACCCTGAGCCGAGCCAACCCCACTGCCATCACTGCAGAGGAATACTTCAACCCCAACTTTGAGCTTGGCAACCGGGACATGGGTCGTCCCATGGAACTGACCACCAAGACACAGAAGTGAGGCCCCCTGCTCTTTCTGGGGGAGGAGGGGGGATGGGTAGGGCAGGGGTCTAAGAGGTGCTAGGAGGCCATGGCTTCCTACAGCTTCTCTTACCCCTTGGGATCTGGGGGACCAGGTTCAAGGCCAAGCTGTGGCTGTGTGAGGAGCATCCCCTGTCCCTGTGTGAGCAGGTGGCTCCCATCATTGACCTCATGGCTGTCAGCAATGCACTTTTTGCCAAGCTCCGGGACTTCATCACATTGCGCCTGCCTCCTGGCTTCCCAGTCAAGATTGGTGAGCTCCCCTTTCCCCCAATTTCTCCTCAGTCACTTTGGGAGGGTGAGGTTTAAAGGAAATCTGGGCAGTGGGTCTAAGGTATGAGGGGCTAGACGTTGGTGCTTAATGGCTTCCTTGTCCTCAGAAATCCCTGTCTTTCACATTCTCAACGCCCGCATCACCTTCGGGAACCTCAACGGCTGCGATGAGCCAGTGCCCTCAGTGCGAGGCAGCCCCAGCAGCGAGACACCGTCCCCTGGCAGTGACTCCTCCAGCGTCAGCAGCTCCAGTTCTACCAGTGAGACTCTCCACTCCCCACAGAGCCCTGCCTTCTCACAGCTCGGCCCTGTTTCCCTCCCTGACACCCAGGGGTGAGCCTAGCCCATACCTGACCCCTGGCCCACGCCCCCAGCCTCCTGCCGCGGCTGTGAGATCTCCCCTGCGCTGTTCGAGGCCCCCCGTGGCTACAGTGTGCTGGGTGGCCAGCGAGAGGCTGCAACTCGTGATGAAGATGATGACCTGCTGCAGTTTGCCATCCAGCAGAGCCTGCTTGAGGCGGGCAGTGAGTATGACCAGGTGCGTTCCTGACGCCACTCCAAGCCATTCCAAGTGCAGGCAAGCGCAGCTGACAGTCCGCTCCCTCCAGGTCACCATCTGGGAGGCTCTAACCAACAGCAAGCCAGGCACCCACCCCATGTCCTATGAAAGCCGCCGACAGGACAGGTCAGTGCCCGTGAGGTCGAAAAGAACTCAGAGGTGCCTGTTCCCTCTCCTACCCACAACACACATGCACAGAGACTCCCACTAACCTGTCAGACTGCACAGTGACACCGGAACCCTGCTAGGCCCAGAGAACCCTTAGTGCCTACAGCAGGGCTCCATCTCGTATCAAAAACCCATTATCAAGATGGCTTCTGCCAAACCCCTTTCCTGGCACAGGGTGGGTGGCCAGTGCTCCAGGCATGTGCAGAAAACAGGGACCTAACTCCCAGGACGTTCAGACCCTCAACAGAAAGGTTGGCGGGACCTGGGAATCTTCCATTACCGGGTGGGGCCAGGACAGCCCAGTGAGACTCATGGCCTGCCCTAGAAGGGTGGCAAGTCTGCCCAGCCCTGGGGCCTCCACGATGTCTCCTGCCCCACTTACGAGCAGGTGTCCCAGGTGTGCCGGGAGCGGGGAGCGCTCGACAAATCCTCCCCGCCCCCAGGAGCGCCCCACCCACGCCGCAGCGCCAGCCCGTGCCCCCAGCACCAGTGCCCAGCCCTCGGCCCAGCCCGGGTCCCAGCTCCAGCAGCCACGTGTTTCGGAGCTACGACGAGCAGCTGCGGCTGGCTATGGAGCTGTCTGCGCAGGAACAGGAGGAGAGACGGAGGCGAGCACGCCAGGAGGAGGAAGAGTTGGAGCGCATCTTGCGGCTCTCGCTGACCGAACAGTAGCGCCCTCTGCTGGGACCCTCGCCCACTCCACGCAGGACCCGAGTCCGCCCACCTGCCGTGCTGCTGCAGGAGTTTGGAGCCATCACATCGGGGGTGTAGGGGTGCACCAGGCTTGAGATGCCAGGGGTTTGATACAGGCGTGGAGTAACTCTCCAAGCCAGAGCCCTAGAGGCATGTCTGTTCTCCCTGCTTTGCTGTACGGTGACCCCTAATCCGCCTCTCTGGACTTGAGTCTGTCCAGGGGCGGAGACAGGTAGTATTGAAAAGGAAATGAATCCTTGAGAGGAGCATTGTCCCTGTCCCTTGCTCCTTCTGGCTGGTCCTCCTTTTTGCTCACTGACCCCTCTCCAGGACACTGCCCCTGAAGCCTTCGCATCTCAGCTCTTCACCCCCGGGAGGCAGCTGATTGCCCTGCGTGCTGTGTCGCTGCTTTGTCCCAGACACAAACCAGCACATCAAGGGCCCAGCCCCTCCTCACCCCGGCATTTCAGCGTCAAGTGCACTTAGCGGGGTGCCCAGCTCCCCCAGCTCCCACACAAGCTCCCACACCTGTCCTGTGTCTCAGGGTGGTCCCAGCTTCTCCTTAGGCAGCCAGAAATTGGAGTCCCCATGCCCGCAGCACGTTTTTTTATTGTGATCAGGGAGTGTGTCTAAGGTGCCCCCTAAGTCTGGACAAGGCCTGATTCCCTCATGGTGCCTTGGGGAGTGGGGCAGCATATTGGCTTGGGGGCAAGCACTACTAGACCTGACACAAAGGCATTGATCAGGGCCCTGGCACCACTATCACCACCCACCCGTTCCTACCAGCTGCCGCTAGCCCTCTGTGGTTGTGCACCCCTCTTGCCCCCATTCAGGGGCTGAATAACACCCTTTATCCAATGGTGCTAACCCCTGCTCTCCCTGTTCTGCCCTACCCACCTAAAGAAGCACAGTCCCCCCCTCCCTGGGCAGGGGCTCACGCACACCCTTGTCTCGGGGCCATCTTCTGGCTGGCTTCTCTGCCAGGGGCTCAGAAGGGGCACAAAAGGGGGGCAAGGAAAGAGCAACAAAGTGAAGCTGTTCTTCCTATCCCTTCCCCGATGCCAGGGGCGCTGACTGATTCTGAGGCACAAATAAAGAGGTTTCAAACCAGATACTTTTCTACCTAACTTTACTGGGGGAGAAGTGCCTGTGGTGGGTGGGAGGTGGGGTCTTTGGAACCTCAATGCAAAGATGGCTGACCTAGGGTAAGAGGCTGCCTGGCGGGTCCTCAGCCCAGCTTGCATTTGCTGGGTTCCCCAGGATTCCAAAAAAGGAATGGGGGGAGGGGGAGCCATCCATGCAGGAGACACAGACTTTTACTTAGTAAATCATTTCATTAATTATGCCTCAGTATTTTTATAGACTCAGTAGAGTGCTGGAGGCAGTGGTGTGTGTGTGTGTGTGTGTGTGTGTGTGTGTGTGTGTGTGTGTGTGTGTGTGAGAGAGAGAGAGAGAGAGAGAGAGAGAGAGAGAGAGAGAGACCTTCCTTATGCCAGTTCTGAGATTTCTCTGGTGGGGTATGTCTGTCTCCAAGAAGCTGCCATCTTTGGAAGTGGGAAAAAGAGGAGAGCCCTGTGCCATAGATGGCCAGTGGGTCAGGTTTTGCTAGCAAAAGAAATGGGATGCTGCCGATCTGCCCCCACATACTGTGGAGGAAACCAAGTGAGCTTATTAGAAGAAATGGGGGGATTTTCCTGAGACTCTGGGGATACCTGTTGAGATCCATGTGAGGTCAGCCCCAGACAGCGCACTAATACTAAGCATTTCCCCTGCCCAGGGTAAGGGACAGAGAGGGACACCACCTCACCACTAAGCACCATTACTAAGGCCGGCATTAGGCATTATCCAGGCTCCGTCTAGGCCTAATCCTGTAAAGTTGGGATCTAGTACGGAGCTCAGTTCTTGCCACTTAAGATCCCTGTGTCCAGGCCTCTTGCGAGGGACAGAGTTTCTTTTCTGGTCTCGTCCCTAACCCCAAGCCCAGGAAGCGGGTACGGAGTTCCAGATCAAAGGTCGGTGATGCCAGTCTGTGCGACCTGCTCCATCGGATCTGCAGCAGCAGAGCTTTGAGCACATGCCAGGCTAGTCCGTGCCATCCACCAGCTCGCACAGCATGTTTTCCAAAGCCGTTATGCGCTCCTCCTGGGCTTGCACTCGCTCGCGAAGGGCCTTCATCTCCTCCAGCAGTGTCTCTAGGGTGTGCTGCTGCTGATACATGGAGGGCAGAGGAGATCATGGCAGAGAGCAGGAGGCAGCAGGTAGAGCTAGGGTAGAGTGGGTCAGATCTGAGAGCTTACCGACAAGGGGGAGTCGCTGGCTGACTGGCTGCGCCGGGGACCAGCTGGCGGACGCGCATCTAGGATATTGCGCTTGGTGATCCGGAGCTCGCGGTGTTTGGGGGGTACATAGCCTTCCTTCAGCGAAATGAGTACAGGTTCTGCATCCTGACCCGATAGCCACTCATCTGCTTCCAGGGCTGGCTCAGGGCCGGGCGTGTCTGGGTATAGGTCATCCTGGAACAGGTCCGACTGAAGGGTGGAGTGGACAAGAGGGCCGGTTGTGAGCGGGAAACCGGATGGCTGCTTTTGATGCTTTCCAACCAACCCCCTTGTCGAACTCCTTCCTCACCTTTCGAGGTACGGTCATGACAATGGGTTCACACTTTCGTTCATGTAACTTGTAGAACCTATGAGGAAGGGGAATTCAACACTCTTGCAGTCTCCCTGTTCTTTTTAAAGCCCCATGCCTGGGTTGGAAGCCAATACGCTGAGTAACTACCGTGTACATTAAACTTTGCACACATTATCAGTTTTGGGTAACTACCGTGTACATTAAACTTTGCACACATTATCAGTTTTGGGTTAAAACATCTCGGGTGGAATGCCAGGCTAGTGGGTGCCGGGCCAGTCACTGAAAAAAACTAGTGTGGCTCCCTTTACTTTCCCAAAGGGCAGCTCAGTTAGGGGAAGACCTGGAGAGCAAGAGCTGACATGAGAAAGAGGGGCGGGGTGGGGGAGGGGATAGAAAGGCCTGAAGTGCTGACCTGGCAATTTCACATTTGCTGACATCCAGTCCCCGCTTGGGCATGAAACCCATGCCCCGCTGCGGCTCTTTGCTGCTGAAAGTATTCAGATAATGCACAAAGGGTGGCTCTTCCGTAATTTCAAAGTACCGAATGCTACTGTCACCCTGCAAAACCAGTCAATTAAGAGGCACGGACAGACAGGGCCCTCATCTCCATGCTAGCCGTGGTCCTTCCCACCCAGCCTCCAACACCTTGCCACACAAGTAGACAATGCTGGAGTCAGGGTCATAGAACGGCAGTAGCACTCCGTTGCTTGTGTCCATCTCCTGTAGTGCCACCGGTTCTTCAAAGTTGTTCTGCCAAACACAGAAAGAGTGACCAGCCCTGTTCATCCTCCTGGGCTGCTTTAGACTTTGCTTTATGCCCACTCCAAATCCCATGCATTCCCAAGGCAGATCTGGTGAGATCCACAGGCTCTCTTCTAGCGTTTATCATTCCCTTTCCCTGGCACAAGTACACCCTGTGCGGTTGCATGCAGTCACAGCAAACCACCCCCAGGGACTAGGCATCACCAGGAGGGGGCACCAGCGCGAGCTCCTTCAGGCGACGCAAAAAACTGGGTGGGCAGTGTCGGGTGTGAGGTGACAGCAACCTTCAGCCCTGTCAGAATGGGCATACCCTGTGGGTGCGGGGCGTCTGGCCCTTCGCCCGTGATGCTAGCCCCCAGGGCACACACCCCAAACCTCCAACTGTGTTACCGGGTCCCACAGGCCTAGCTCTCGCTGGCTCATGCGGGTGAATCCCGTGGTGAAGATATGACCCAGTCGTGTGAAGACAGCCCGCATGGGCCTCATCCCCTCGTGGGCTGCAAACCTCTCCTGGGGGGGGGAGAAGGGAGGCGCATCACCCTACTGACTGCCTTGGGGAAGATGGAGATCTGAGCAACCACCTGAGTGTGGGGTGGGCGGGGGAAGGGGTCCTAAGAATGAAGTTTCACAGAGGTCAGTGGCAGGACCCTGGCCTGGAGACTTATCAGGGCGGGGACCGAGCAGGAGGTGAAGAGCTCTCAGCAGGTCCCAGACCTTAGGCACTCTCAAGGGCTGATCGATCCCTGGGGCAGGCGATGTCTGCTGGCTCCCTGGGGTTGCAGTGGGGCTTTACACACAAGGGAGCCCTGTGCTCCGCTTGGGCCTCTTGGGCCGGGCCACCGCTCGGGAGGGTGCTCCAGGCTGATCCTGCAAAGCGAGCCATTGCGCCGGCTCGGCCTGGCCTACCGGGTCCCAGAGTGCGAGTTGCCGCTCACTCATCCTGCTGAAGCCGGTGCTGAGCAGCTTCCCGTCTGCGGTGAAGACGGCCCGCAGCGGGCGGGCGCCCTCGTGAGGCCGGGCTCGCTCCTGCTCGCAGGGTTAGTGGGTTAGAGTACCCGCCCACCCAACCGCCCCACGCCGCTCCCAGCCGCGCCACGCCTGTGCTCCACGCAAACATGCACATCCGCACATCCCCTACCCCCAGACCCCAGGTTAGACAGGCTGGCCAGGACAGGGGGATAGGGTCATTGCCCTCCCAGGACACCCAGCTAGAACACGCAAAGCTTGAGGATTGTTTCATCCCCACCCAGTGGGTCAATGGGTGCGAAGAGGGTCAGTCCGAGTTCAGGCCCCAGACCCTGAAAGATGGCGTTGTCTATCTGAGAGGAGAGGGTCCCGGAGTTCAGGTTTCATGCAGGTTCTGGTTGAAGGATGCGGTTTCCAGCTTCTCCCCTCAATCTAAAGGCAAGGAGCTCTCCTCGGGAGCTCGAGATGCATGGGAGAGGAAGGAACAGGAACAGGCAGAGGGTTGCAGTCGGGGGGCTTACTCAGGACAGGGGCTGAGGCTGTAAAGCCTGTAAGAGGTGCCGGGGTCATGACTAATCTCTGGAGTAGGGATGGGACAGGTAAGAGCTGGGACCAGAGGCTCTGTTGACAGTGGGTATCAGGTGCTACCAGCTGGTGTTGAGCAAGGGGTGCAGGGAGTAGTCAGGCCAGGCACTCACCGCAACCACCTGACTCTTCCGGGGGTCAATGATTCGCAGGGTCTTGTCCTTGCAGGTAGTGGCTAGCAGGCTACCATTGCTGTTCCAACACACACTGTGGATGACGTCAGGGTGTATGTCGTCCAGGCTCAGCAGTACCTCCCCAGTGCCCACATTCCAGATGATGATGACATTATCACCACCTGTCCAGAGTATCCAGGCCTGGTCATCGGGGCCCCCACCTTCCTCACTCCCACCCTCATCTATAGTCGGGACCCTTCTTAAACGTCCCCAGACCTGCACTGAGCAGGACATTCCTGGCAGTGGGGTGCCAAGAGAGGATGCCCACACGCTTGGAGTGGCCCTCGAGTGTGATGACAGGTTCAGTGATGTTGCGCACGGGGGTGTAGTCTGGAATCTGCCACACCTAGGTAGGAAGAAAAAGCAAAAAGTAGGTGGGATACAGGGAAAGCTCCACCCCCCTCAGTGCTGTTGGCCCTCTTGAGTGGTGTCAAGTACAGGATAGTGTAGTGGTATGGTGGTGCCCAGACACAGAAGCAGCAGTTCAGGACCAGGGGGCATTGCCAGCTCTCCAGAGACCTCCCCATTCATTCTGTCAGGAAAAATTTCAGAGTGTTGTACCCCTTTTCTTAGGGCCCCAAGTTGACCACGGTTATAATTAGTTCTAGGCAGTGCATTCTGGGAGGGAGTGAGTATGTATTTAACTAAAAATGGTCTGGGAACCTGCAAGGTAGGGCAGGACTCCTAGTGCCCTTCCCCAGCACAAGTGAGGCACCTCTTTGCTCCCCTACCCAGCTGGCAGCATCCACCTGGCTCCTACCATGACAGTGGTGTCGTCTGAAGCACTGGCGATGACGTTGTCATTGTGTGGGCACCAGTCAATATCCAGCACAGGGCCAGTGTGCCCAGTGACCAGTGGGTAGTTCTTATCCACACGTCCTGTCTGGAGGGGTCAGAGAAGGAGATGTGGGACCACTCTCGTGTGTGTGTGTGTGTGTGTGTGTGTGTGTGTATGTGTGTGTGTGCGCGCACACACGATTGTGCACACACTGGGACCTGGCACTTGCTAAGCAAACGCTAAACTACTGAGCTGCATCCCCAGGCCCTCCTGGATGTGGTTTTGGAGTGGTCACTGCATTTGCTGACCCATCGATTCTGTATCATTAGTTTTCTTTTTGCAGACATCTCTTAGCCTCTTATCCAGTTCACTCTCTGAACTCTGCTGAACAGCACAGAGTGAAATAATTTGTACCAGGGAATCTGATTGAGAGAGGCATGACGACTTAACAAAACACCCACAGCAACACAGAACTGACACTAGAACACAGACTTGAATTAAATCCGGTGTTCTTCAAAAGACACTTAGAGAAGGACTTTCGTTTTTAAATATAAGGTCTCATTATGTTTATTAGCCTATGTTGGTCTTGCCTTGGTCTTCTCAATGTTGGGCTCACAGGCCTGGACCCCCCACACCATGTGAGAAGGCTGTACTTAAGCCTGTTCCCTAAGTTGGGACCTGAGGGAAGTTCCTAGAAGAGGTTGAAGTGAGCACCCCTGAGTGCAGTGTCCTCGTTCCTGCAGTAGGTCCTTCTTTCCCTTGGTTATACCTGGAACCACAAGCAGGCAATCCTGGTGCCTAATACCCCTTAGCCAGGGCTGGGGACCCACTTTTCTGTTTATCTCCATCAATTGATTTTGGGAGCTATGAAGACTCTGCAGGGGTTGGCACTGACCCAGACCATGCAGCCTGGGAGAGGGGGTGGCTAAATGGCATTGAAATGGCAGTCACGCTGGGGAGGAGGTGGCTCTGGCTGAAATTTGAGTCCTTGGGACAGTGTCTCTGGATGGTGTCTGCATTGTCCAGGGTGAGTCATAGGCTATTGTCAGGGCCTCCTCTAGAAAGGTGTAGGGTTCAGTATCTAGATCAAGGCTATGCTTTGGGGTCTCTACCCCAGGATGGAGATGGCCAAGTGTCTGCAAAGGTGACAACCATTGCCTGGCCCCTTTTCCTAGAGTGCAAAGGAGGACCCTGGCTTTATGTATTTTTTCCTTTCATTTAATTTTCATTCTACCCCAGTACCAGAACCAGAATCTAACACATTCTCTCTCTCATACTGGTGAAATATAAGGTCAGAATCTGACTACTTGGCTCTGCTGCACCCGACCAGCTACATCACTAGCTCTCATCTTGGTCCCTGCTGGGAACAGGGGCTGCATGGTCTAGAGGGTGAGCATAGGCCACTCTGATATTGCTGCTCAGGGACGGCGAGGGGAGAGCAGCCAATTCACAGAGACTGCCCTTCTGATGGAGGACTGGATTCCAGGGAGACAGCCCAAGGGTCCCAGCCAACCGTTTCCCTTCCCTCATTCCTCACCTTGGCCAGAGGCAGGACAATGAAGGCACCCCCACCTCCAGCTTCTACAATAATGGCTAGAAATTTGGGGTTGACAGCACAGAAGGCGCTGTCCCATGTGACCTTGGATACCCGGATGTCCTCATAGGCCTGGTCGGCCTTTGCTGCCTGACCAAACACATGGCGGAACTTGCTTTGCCGAACCACTCTCCGGCTCATGGCTGGAGCAAAGATAGGGGATAGCAGAGCTTAGAGGTGTGCTGGTCCTTGATCCTGCCACCTGAGAGAGGGAGGAGGAAGTGAGCATTATCTGGTAAGGAGCAGGGGGTTTTCTTCAAAGTGATCAAGGTAGGAGGCAGATCTTTGTCGTCTGTCAAATGTTTAATTTGGGAGGCTAGGATGGGGAGTCTGGCCACTTAGACACACAGGCTAGGGGGTGATGGAGGCTGACGTAGGACTGAAACTTGCTGCGGGACAGAATGTTTTGAGGAGCAGTATCAGTGGGTCTCCTCCTGCTGCTGGTCATGGATGAACACATTTTGCAAGTGTTTATCCCTCCTAGAGACACACTGCTCAACAAACTCTCTGGTAGTCACTGGACCTTAGTTCAAGGTTAGTTGTGGGGCTAGGACTCCTGTCCTCAAGATCCCAAATTCTCATCTCTGGCAGAGTTCAGGCACATGTGTCTCTTTCTACAAATTTGCCAAGAGAAACGTTCCTCTGGTTAGCCTGTTTCAACTATTGTTTCTTCCCGTGGTGATGGGGTGGGGTTGTGTGGGAGTGGGCAATATAAGGTGGCTCTCTCCCTTCCGTCCATTTCCCCTTGCACAGGCTTCTCTGAGAAGCCCGATTATGGTCAAGTGACATGAGTATCATATTTTAGTCTGGCTTTTTTGAGTGTGTTGCCTGTGCCTGCGAAGGGGCTTCTAGTAGGTTCTCCTGAGAATGGCGGTCCTTGACCCCATCGGCAAGGACCCCAAGGACCAGATGTGTACCAGTGAGGAGGTGAGGTCCTTTTTCTGGAGCCAGGACCTTAGCTATGCCACTTTCCCCAAGGAGACACACCAGGCTCTCCCAGAGGCCAACTGTTTCCTGGCCCTCCCCAACCCGGGCATCCCCGTGCCCTTCAAACCGCTCCTGCAGCCCCAGGCCTAAAGCCCGGCCTACCCGCACCCTCCTCTAGTCCCCTGCTCTGGCAGTGAGTTCTTGTGAGACTAGGTGTCTCCTCGCTAGCCGCTGTCAGGCCAAATATAGACACCAAGTCCGCCCTGCCTGACCGAATTTAGCGGCGGGGAAGAGGGGGGGTGCGCAGACCTCTGCCCCCTCTAGAGACCCCGCCCGCTCCGTTGGCTGCGGTTGCGGAGGCGGGGAGGAGGGTACCTGGTCCTAAGCCGGGCGGGGGTGCTCTCGCAGCGACTCCTCTGCGGAGTGGGCCGGGGTACGCGGGGGGCTGAGGGAGGCGTCGGCGGCGCGTCCGGGGCCGGGCACTGGGTCGAGCGTTCCGGCCGCTGCCTGCGGCTCTCAGCTGCCTGCCGGCTCCACTGCTGTCCCAGCTGCTGCTGCCATCAACCTGGGGGGGTGGGGGGCGGGGCCGAACTGGGGGGGCAGGGCCAGGCCAATGCGGCCACGCCCTGTCCAGCGCGGGAAAGTCCTGCGTCTCAACTTCGCCTACCCCGGTAAAATGGGAAAAGTGTGCGTGCGCTTGAGGGGTGTGCGTGCCCCGTGTCTTCTTCCGCCCCTCGTATGTAGGTTCGGGTGGCCCAGGTGCTCTGTCCAAAGCGGCACACCAAGACTGGGAGCCACCGCAAGTGATCAGGTGCCTGAGCGCCGCATTCTTGCCGCAATCGCGCAGCTAATTCAGTCGTTCCCAGCGGGCGGGGCTGTGGGGCTGTACAGCCAGGACCGGCTGGGAAGAGGCCCTAGAAGATGCTCTGGGGAAATCGTCTCAGTCGCTTAATGAAAGTCTAGGCTGGCCCAGGGTAACTGCGAGGCTATGGCTTTTATTAATAGCGATAGCAATCGTTTGAGAACTTAAAACACTGGCACCGGTATAGGTGTTTCACCCTATTGTAACCTTAGAAGGTTCCACGGAGCACGGCGTGAAGCAGGAAAGCTCAGAGACCAGGCAGAGAAAACAACTCACTCCCAGCATCAGGTTCAAGGGGAAAAGGCTGGCAGATATTTGGCCACATTTTAGAGGTCAGAGGAACCAACTCTGAAGATGAGGGCCTTTGTTTGAGACGGTCCCTCTATTCTAGGACAGAATTCCCTCACTTTGAAGACCAACGGGTCTGAAGTACTTACTGTTCAAGGTCAAGGAGATAAAACACAGCCTGTGAAGAGCAGCCAGTTCCTGGAGTTGCTGTTTACTCAATGCCTGCCCATGGTTTCCTGGTTTCTTCCCTCCCAGGGCACTATGGGGTCACTTCCAGGCTGCATATAGAATCGGTCTTCTGCATGGCAGTGAAGAGAGAGAAAGAAGAGAGGAGGCAGAGAAGAGAGGGGAGAAAGGAGAGAGGAGAGAGAGGAGAGGGGAGAGAGGGGAAAGGAAAGAAAGGGGAAAGAGGAGAGAAAAGAGAAAAGAGATGGAAGAGGAGAGGGGAGAGAAGGAAGAGAGAAGAGGGAAGAGAAGGGGGAGGGGAGAGAGGAGAGAGAAGGAAGAGAGGGGAGAGAGAGGAGAGGACAGGGAAGAGAAGGGGGAGGGGAGAGGGAAAAGGGGAGAGAGGAGAGAGAAAAGAGGGAAGAGAAGGGAGAGAGGGACAGGGGAGAGAGAGCGTAAGGGTGTCTACAGGCGGCTTTGTTTTTCAGGAGGGGTCTAGGTGTTCTGTGGCTTGTAGAGAAACAGAACCAGAAATTGTTGGTGCTACAGAAATGATTGATGGCTTCTATGTGTGTGTGTACCCATGAGGATGGATAGAGTCTTTTAACTTAAGATTCCAGGTACACGGTTAGGCAGACAAGACTCAAATGACTAGTTGCTTCTTTATGATACTAATAACTCATGTTATTCTGGGAGAACTACACTTATTAACATTCTGGTAGTCCAAGTTTGGTTCCCAGAGCCCACACAGCAGCTCACAACTATGACTCCAGGTTTTGGGGATCCAACACCCTCTTCTGGCTTCCACAGGTACCAGACACACATTTGTTGCACCTACATGCAGGCAAAACATCCACACATATAAAACTAAAAACAAAACAGCAGTCAGGGGAAGAAGCCACTTGGGCTTGGTACTCCACAGAGCTGTCAGTGGACTCTGAGCTGCAATCCATGAGGCCAACAGGGATTTCATTTCATGATCTAATTTCCTGAAAGAGACCCGACAACAGAGACATGATTGGTCCATCTGCTTTGGCTACAAAACATATTTCTTGGTTAGTCAGAAGCACGAGCACTCCTGGAATGTTTTGAGAAGTGATCATACCTTCACCGTCATGGACACCCTCTAGAGAACAGTGATGTGTCACACACCTGACTTGCCTGATTCAGAAAGAGGTAGGTTGGAGTTTTCTTTGGAAACATCAGCAAGTTTGGTTGGCAGTTGGGCAAGTAATACCCGAGCTTTCCTTGGACAGCAGTGCTCTTAGATGTGATGAACAATGCACCTAGCATCTAACCATGTGTTTGTTGAAAGGGCAGAAGTGGGGACCTAGCCAGTTATACCCATTGGCTCTGTCTCTCTTGCACCATTGATGTATATTAAAAATTTATTTATTTTTAAAAGATTTATTTATTATGTAGTGTTCTGTGTGTATGCCTACAGACCAGAAGAGGGCAGCAGACCTCATTACAAATGGTTGTGAGCCACCATGTGGTTGCTGGGAATTGAACTCAGGACCTCTGGAAGAACAGTCAGTGTTCTTAACCTCTGAGCCATCTCTCCAGCCCTTAAAAATGATTTTTAAAAGAAGAAAATTGCACTCGGGAGGCAGAGGCAGGCGGATCTTTGTGAGTTCGAGACCAGCCTGATCTATAAGAGCTAGTTTCAGCGTAGGCTCCAAAGCCACAGAGAAACCCTGTCTCGAAAAACCAAAAAAAAATTATTTTTGATTATGTGTATATGTGGGGGGTACACATAGGCATGGGCATCTGTGGAGGAGAGTGGCGTTAGATCCCTTGAAGCTGGAGTTGTGAGCTGTTTTATGTGGGTGCTGAGAACTGAACTCAGGTCCTCTGGAAGAACAATGTGCATTCTTAACCCTTCCACCATCTCCGCAGCCCAGTGTGGATTTCACTGTGGTGGAAACTTGTTCTGCATTGATGTCCAGTGAGGTCACTCACCTGGAAAATCTGGTCCCTGCTAGGGTAGGACACTGCAGACGTCCCACACCAGTCACTCTGCACCACAGATGGGGGAAGAATTTTGCTTATTCATTCTAGCACTCAGGTGACTGCTTTGGTGAGCACCTCTCTGACTGGCCAAGTCCTCAGCCTGGACACCACACTGGAGCCTCCTTGGCTGCAACTTTTGGTAGCCCCATTTCTTAATTAGTCTTTCATGTAAGGTAAGTTATATACATGCACACAAACACACACGTGTGTATTTATCCCCACTCTATACAGAGTTCTTCAGTGCATGCCTGACAGAACTGTGAGCGCTATTTTGTTCGTTGTTAGTGCTCTCTTCTAACCCCTCCACCTTCCCCAGCACCCTCCTCCTTTGTTGCATTTGAAGTACACATTTTGTCTTCAAAATAAAAATTTATTCAATCTGTAACAAGAACATTGAATCTGCACATCTGCGCACAAGTTCACATTTAAAAACGGCGGAGCACATCAGTAATAATAAAAACAGCTATGATACAAGTGGGACATCCCAACCACCAGGAAGATTAAGGAAGGAGATGAGACCACTCTTTATATTCTGCTTTAAATGCCTCAAAAAGGTCCCAGAGATTCCAGGGAGCACCTGCTTTTATTTAATAAAATGAGAGCATAGAAGTTTGGGGGTAGCCTGGGCAAAGGTAACAGTCAGTGCGAGTCTTTTGGACTTGTTTGCGTTTTGAACAAGTCTTACAAAACAAAGTCTGAAAAAAAGGCGGGAGGAGGTGGGGAAGGCACCTTTAGCTATGCCAAACAAATCACAATCAAATAAAACATAAAACCAAACAATTCCCAATGGGTTTACTGACTAGGAAACATTAGGTCAGTTCCTCAGTTTTCCATTTGGGGTATCAGCTCTCTGTGGGCAGGACACTGCCACTAGCATCGCTGTGAAGACGGATTGGTGGCACCAACCATATAACTCTTGGTGGTAGGGGAAAGGGCTCTTCAAGCTGATAAGGGGCGATTATTCCAGTTTAGATACCCCATCCTGGATCTCTGGGACACCGAGATGAGGCTGGTTCTCTTCATAGCAGAAGCCAGGCCTAGTCACCTCCACTTCAGGCTGGAGTAGTACAGAAGCACCGTGCAATAGCTCTCCATGGCATCAAGAAATCCCAAAGCCCGGGGAGAAGGAGCGTGCAGCTTCCTGCTCTGGTGGCAGGCCTCTTCCTAATATGGGTGACAGATGAGCTGACACAACACACACACTTATGTCCAATACATGCTTCATCTTTTTAGTTTGGAAGGGATAACAATGTCCATGATATTTTAAGTTGGATTGGTGTTGAAACAATGGAAATGTCACCTTGTCTACCATCAAAAATTGAAAATAAAACCACCATACTAGCCATTCACCACCACGACCATCACTATGGAGACACACTAGTACTGAGGAAAAAAGACTGCTGGATGCAGTGCCAGACACAGACGGAGATCAGCCACATCTGGCCCACTTATCCACAGGGGCTGACAATAATATGGCATTTCTCTGGGGAAGGACTCACAGGACAGCCATGGCTTCAGTGCCTGAATGGCCACCAAGATGATGCATATTTTAATACTTACAAAGTAAACAAAGTATCCACAAATAGTTTGAAAAAGCCCCCAAATGGCTTTTCTTTAAAATGCCCTTAAACTTTTTGCATAATGTTTACTTAGGGAAAAAAAAAACCCAACTTCCACAGAACATCTTTACTAAGTGAAGCCTCCGGTGAAGACTCTTGCAAGCCATGGTGCCAGAGGCTTCTCGGATGAGGCATCTGGGCTCAAGAGCAGGAGGCCTTAGAGCCTGAGATGTATTCCCAGGCTATCCCTGCAGCTCTCGGTAGTTCCCAAAATGAGAAAGAAGAAAACAGTGGCAGAGACAAAGGCACAGAACAGGAAAATACTTAAGATTCCGAAGAGGAAACCAAAATGAGATGTGAGTGCTCCCTACTGTACTGTCAGCACCGTCCACCGGCTGTTTCTAAAAGCCAGCAGCAGTTGGCTGGGATCCTCTCCCACTCCCCAGTCCAATTCTGTCTGCTCCTGGGCCGTTACCCCAGGCACTGAAATGCCAGCCCAGCTTGTTGAAGTGCTCGCATGTGTGCTCATGCTCTTCCAGGACCACTGATGGGACTAGAGTGGTCTTCACAGCAGTAAAGATAGAGAGGTGAAGTACTAGTTAAGAGGTGAAAGCTTTTCCTGCTTAGCTGTGCATCAGTCAGGTCTGGGCTTTCAGTGAACAGAAAACGCAAACAGGCAATCAAATTATCAAAAGTTGAAGTTTAAAAACAAAGTCCTCAACAGCTTATTATATACCTGCCTTAGCCATGAACATGACTTAAGAACACCCAAATGTGGGGGTTTGGGAGGGCTGGCAAGACCCTTTGGCATTGCTGACTTATATACCCTGTGTGAGATATCTAGGCAGGTGAGTGAAATGGTAAGAAATGTAATTAAGAAGGAAGACAGCACAAGATGGTTTCTACCATTCTTTAAAACAGAAACAGGTATCCCCCTCCTCCTACCCCCACCATCACCCCAAGCATCAGGGGCTTTTCTTTTAGTCTCTGCCATGAGAAATGCTTTCTATATTGGCAAATGAGAGGATAGTGTCCATTGTTGATAACGTGTGGCATATAGATGTTACTTTTTTGAGACAGGGTCTCACTTTGTAGCTTAAGCTGGCCTCCAACTCAAAGAGATCCTTCTGCCTCAGTCTCCCAAGTGCTGGGGTTAATGATGTGCGCCACTATACCCAGCTTTCATTACTTTTGGTGACACCACCACCCCCAGCCTCCACGCAAACACTCCTCACTCTGCCATAATCTCCTGTCCTCCCGTCATATTGGTACATGGGGCTCTTTGGCACATGAGCCCTGTGATCCACCATCTTGCCTCCCAAGCCACCCTCACACTGGTACCTACCGCGTAGTGAAACAACACATAAACATCCAGGGCTCACAAAGCTGTGACATTTAAAGGAACTACCAAAAGACAGCACAGGTAAACGCAACTTCAACGCCATACGTTTTCAGCAGCAGGCCTCTAACTGCCTCCTGGCAGTGACATTATACCCAACCATGGCTTTAGTATGGCAACTGGATCCACAGCTCTGGACAACTTGAAAATGGCCCCAATTTCCCTTTTCTGTATCCTACTATCTGCTCCCTCCAAATTCTGTCTCTGATGATAATCTGTATGTCTGTCTTTTTTCTTAGGGCTATGATGAATTAAAAACCTAAGTCCCTGGCTCTTACCTATATGGTACTCAGCAATGTGGACATTGACAAAAGCAAGCAGGAAACAAATTTGTAGACCTTTTCAGTTTTGATGAGCTGTGGTGGGTTACTGGGTTATTTCATTTCAGGCCAGACATTTTTTGTAAGACTCTCAGAGGCTTATTTACAGAAGGCCCTTCAGTGCGAAGATCAGCACATTAGCAACAAAGCAATGGTGTCCTAAATGGGAGCTGTGCCCTTGGCTGAGCTGTCCCCAAGCATCAGCCCTACTAAGAGGCTACTTTGAGCAATGCACACACATTGCCTGGCTGTGCAAACAATGTTCTGGGACTTTAGCATTCAGGGTATTCTAATGAGGGCCTGTAGGGGTTTCTGATGAGGAAGTGCATAATTTGGCAGTAGCTGGCAATTAGAAGTTTCCATTTAAAACAATCAAAGTCACCATCAATATACTACCAACAACTGTCTGCTCACTTCTGGTGTCTATTTTCCAGTTGCAACTCTACTCCTTAAAAAGAATAAATCAGAAAAGATCCCACAATATCAACAACAAAACATTAAAAAAGTGACATTATGTACATAAATACTGTGCATGAACTGTAGAGAAAAGACAAATTTTCCAGGAAAATGAGGAAAAACCCCCAACTTATATCAAGTGTTAACAGGGATAACAGAAAACTGTGTTCAATAGGTTATAGGTATGTAATGTAACAATTAAAATATAATCTGTGAAATTAAGAAAGAGGCAGATAAGGAAAACAGCAAGAGAGAAGAGAGTGAATTGGAAAGCTATGGCCATTAAACTCTGAAGGCCCACAGAATATTCAAGTAATGGAAGGGTTAAACCCCACGTATATATTCATTTTACAAGAACACACTGACTTTGCTGTTTTTCAAGCCTGTTTCCAGGTCTTTAGTTTGGAGGCTGTGGCAGAGTCCATCACCTCGTAGAGGGGCCAGGCCCCACCTGTGTGGGTTCCACTAACCTAGACGTCACTCAGTGGTTGCTTTTCCACCTTTGCTTCAACCTTCTCTTAATGTGTTTCTCTACAGATGACCTTGGGTATTGCTTAGGGTCCCCTAGATTTTCAGACTGTTTTCTTGGGGAAAATTATTTACTTTGTAGAATTCTATCACCAGGCCAATCACTAATCCCTTTATTGTAATGACTGATATATTTTGGGATACCAGGAGAAATGGAGTCTCAACTGCCTCTTAAAGCAGAGCAGAACCTGCAACTTCATGAACTCCAAAGGAAGGCTGGAGAGGAGTTGGAGCAGCGACTCCCTTTGCCCTCGGTGGGCAGGCTGTCTCAGGCCTGGTGAGCCATCTCCGCTTCTGAGCCTCGGTGCCACCTACCCTGTTTCTTTCCCTCAGCCAAGCAGGCAGGTCTTTCTCAGAGGGCAAAATAAGGAGACAGGTGGCAATTGATTGAAAAACAGCAATTTGCTTTTGATAAAGGTGCTCTTTGAAAAAATTTTTTTGAGGTTTGAATTTTTTAAAAATAAAAAATGATAAAATGATCTTGCCATTCAAATCAGTACACATGCACGTGTGCACAAACACACATGCACGCACGCACACACATACACACACACAAAACCCAAACCCTGCATGAGCCAGGAGCAGTAAAATGACCAAAATATTATAAAATTAACCAATAAAGTGCATGTTCCTTACATATTCCACCGCCTTTTACAAAAAACCGTGTGTAGGCTCAGGATCACATGGTGTTATAGAAGGGGTTGGTTGTCCGTTTTTTATCATTTGCTCTTTTCAGTCTCCTAAGGGGGTGAGTTCTGCCATGTTGCTGGCGGGGTGCCACAGCCAGCCCTGGAGCAGGGCCTGTACACTGCAGGCCCTGTGTCTGTAGCAAAGGCAGGCCTACTTCAGAACTAGTCAATTCTGGTCTTGCCTTGGGGAGCAAACACTGCTGGCTGTACCCAAATTCTTTGGCATACTGCACAAGGGGCCTCTCCACTGGCTTGCTCTGTGCAATACACTCTGTTGTTTTGAGTTGCTCTACAAAATACTTGGTGGGCTGTGGGTTCTGGTGGGCACCTGGGCTTTCTAAGGGCTCCTGGGCCATCAAGGCATGCATGCCTGAGTCTGTTCTGATGAAGGGCTGAAGCAATTTGAGATGAGGGGATTCCGAGGAGGCAAGCTCTCTCTCCGCTAAGTAGTCTTTACAAAGGTCCAGGTAACCCAATTTGGCAAGAGAAGCTGAGCGCCTCATTTGTGATGTTTTGGTGAGCCCTGCCTGAAAGGTCACTTGAGTCTCAATTTCTTTAGCGCGCTCCTTCACCACGCCAGGGCTGTGGCTGAGATTTCTTATATTTTCACTACTAGAGCTATGTGGGATTCTACAGGCTTCAGGTGATGGGTCCAGTTTTTTCTGTAACACCCCAGCACTGTCACCAAGTTTGTTAATTAAACTTAGGTCTTCATTACTTAACTGAGATAACTTGTGTGCCACTCCACTGCCACCTGAAAGGAAGCCCCCCTGGCTGTCTTCCCAGCTGCCCTGCTCTGTAGATGGCTCGCTGTCTGTGATGCTGCTCTGCTCTGTGCAGCCTTCCAGGTGAACCACCGACTGGGGATGCAGGTAATCCAAGTTGATGGATGCTATGTGGGTACTGCCACTGACCAAAGGTGCTGCTTTCTCGAAGGGTATTGTAGGGCTACTTAGCATGGGAATTGGGTCAGTGAGCCTCTCATACTCAGAGGAAGAGTGAGGCAGAGGTAGCACTTGGGGATGCAGAGGAACCTGGCTGGGGTCCAGAGTCCTGTTCAGGTTTTCATCCAGTGCACAAAACATAGTGACAGATTTCTCCATCTTCACCTTCCTCAGTCCTTGTTTTTCACCCTCTTTGCTGGGTGTTGTTTCACCTCCTGGCTCAGTGTGATCAAGTGTTGTAACTGTTTGTGTGTACTCAATAATTTCTATTCTCTTGGGAAGGGAAAGAGGGATGGCCTGTGTCTCACATTCCTGGTTTGGAATCACAGTCCTCTGCTTCTTCAAGTCTCCTTCCTGCTTCTTAGTTCCAGTATCTGACCCTAGGTAGTTCTGAGGCGTTTGCAAGGAATGACTCTCCAGCTCGGGGGCTGGAGCAGTGGCATTATGTTCACAGTGGGATGGTGTTCCAGCTTCAGACCCACTGCATTTTCCTTTCCCCTTGTTCATCTCTGCTTCTCTGGGGGGAAACGAATGTTCTGGAGTGGTTTCATCATTTTTCCATTTTGGCATAAGGTCTGCCACAGAAGAATCATTCTTCGAGTTTTTGCGATTGGATAATGTGGTACCTGCAGAGGCGGTACCATGGTGCTCCTGCTCCTGTCGCAAGCGCTCTTCAAACTCCAGGGTGGCTCGCTTCACAGACCCAGGGCACCACTTGGCACCAGGGTGCATCCCTGGGCCCCAGTCATGCTCTTCCTCAACTGGTTCCTCTTCTTCCAAGTCTATCGTGGATGGGTGTGCAGTTAGACAGCCTTCTGGGTTGTACTTCCCTGAATCTTCAGCTAGTTCAGGCTGGACTGTATAGAAACTCTCGTCCTGCTCCAGATGTCCAGGTTTGTTCTCAGGGGCCTGTGCTCTTTCCAGGGGCAGCTCATGGATGGTGTTCTTCTTTGGTGTATGGCATGGGTTAGAGAGCACATCTCCTTTTAACTGAACCTGCCCAACTCCTTGACTAATGGATTCAATTTCAGTGACAATTTCTTTGACTGAAATTGCATTTTCTGAGTGAGATTGCATGATGATGTCTGGGCTGACAAGTTCTGAGACTGCCTAAGAAGAGAAAATAGTGAGATGATTACGGCAAATCGTGGCTAGTACTTCACTTAGTAATCCTCTGACCCAAGAGAACCTGTCTATCTCTGAGGACATAAGTTATGGGTACTAGGGGCATAGGTTCATTGTGTTGTCAGACCATGGACACAAACTAGGATTCATCATTAAAGGCTAGAGAGAGGAAACTCATTATAAGGTAAAACACTGTCTACTAAATTTTGTTCTGTTTACTCAAGCAACATCTTGATCCAGGACTTTGTTTTAAAATGTGCAAATAGCGGGGCAGTGGTGGCGCACGCCTTTAATCCCAGGCAGAGGCAGGCGGATCTCTGTGAGTTTGAGGCCAGCCTGGTCTACAAGAGCTAGTTCCAGGACAGGATCCAAAGCTACATAGAAACCCTGTCTCAAAAAACCAAAAAACAAAAAAAAGTGCAAATAGCCATGGGAGCTTTTATAATCCATATTTTCATAGTACCATGAGCATCTAGAACTTAGACCACAAAGAGGTAAATGAAACCTTTCCTAGCTGGCTTATTAACTTCTTTTTTTTTTTTTTTAAAGATTTAATTAATTTTGTGTGCATAAGTATTTTTGTCTGTATGTATGTCTGTGAAGGTGCCAGATCCCTTGGAACTGGAGTTCCAAGACAGTCATGAGCTGCCATGTGGGTGCTGGGGATTGAACCCAGGTCCAATAGAAGAGTATCCAGTGCTCTTAACTACTGAGCCATCTCTCCAGCCCTTTGGCTTATTAACTTCTAATGTGATAGGAATTTATTCAGGTGATGACCACAGTTCTTTCAAATGTTTGGAAGCCACCTTCAGTATGCCCAGTGTAGGTGGGGCAAGACGGCTGTGGCTGTCACCTGATGTCTGACTTAGAAGATTTCTGCTCTTTTCTCTCACTAACTTTTACCACATTACTGTTCCTCCTGGCTGTGAGAATCTGCTTTATGTCTGACCTCACAGTCTCTTCTAAATTTCTGTTTTTTAAGATTGTTTTGTTTTTGTTTTTAGAGACAGGTTTTCTCTGTGTAGCTGGCTGTCCTAGAACCTACTCTATAGATCAGGCTGGTCTAGAACTCAGAGATCTGCCTGCTCTATCTCTGTAGTGCTGGAATCAAAGGCACTAGTGCACCACCACCGGCTTCTTTTTTAAGATTTCTTAAAAAAATATTTTATTTTTAAGTTTTATTTGTTCTATGTATAGGATGCTCTATTTGCATGTACACCTGCAGGCCAGAAGAGGGCACCAGATCCCATTCTATTTGGCTGTGAGTCACCATGTGGTTGCTGGGAATTGAACTCAGGACCTCTGGAAGAGCAGCAGCCGATGCTCTTAACAGTTAAGCTATCTCTCTTTTAGCCCCTCTTTTAAGATTTTTTTTTAGTCTTCTGTGTAGTGTGTGACTGTTTTTCCTGTATACATGTGTACCATGTGCATATCTAGTGTTTCTAGAGGTCAGAAGAGGGCATCAGGTCCCCTGAAAACCGAATGGTGAATTGCTGTGTGCTACCACATGGATGCTAGGAATCAAACCCAGGATTTCTTCAGGAACAAGTGCTCTAAACTGAGAAGCCATCTCTCCAGTCCTGTTCCAGACAGAACTCTCTACATAGACCAGGCCTTGGACTCTAAGGTCTGCCTGTCTCTGCCTCTCCAGTACTGAGGTTAAAAGCATGTACCTGGTAACAATCCCTAAACTTCATGTGGCTCCTTCTGGGAACAGTATCCTTGGCTTGTCAGCCATGTCCCTCAGCAACCTTCAAAACTTTACTCTCAGGTATTTCCTACCTTTACAAGGTAACAATTCCCGTGGGTTTAGAACAGACACCCCCAAACCCAGAAAAAAATCAGGTTCAACTGCAAAACTAATAAGTTCAAAAACTAGAAATGGCCCTCCTTAAAGCCAGAGCATTATCACTGTCAGCCTGTTCAGCTAACTTTGTATGTAAGACTCCAAAATACACTATTTCCTTAGGAATTGTGCTGGTCTTTCTCCTTTAAAAGCGTCTCAGCTGGCATAACTAACAAGGTCAGTCTTGCCTTTGGAGGAAATTTGCCAGGACATCAAGCAGAGGTTATCTTGGCAGACCTGGTGAGCCTGGTATGTGCACGGGCCATGGAAGAAGGACTCATATGACCGAGGACTCAGTCGGGAGGCTATTTCTGTCGGCGCTACTACACTGACTGGTCCATAAAGAGAGCTTACACATTCTGACTTCCCATAGAAACACAACAAAGGCAGAAGACAGAATTAGAGGCAGGAGTTGTTTTGGGTAATTGAGGAGAGGAAATAGATGAAATATGCATAAATCATGAGATCTCAGGTATCTCACCAGGGTTGTTATTACCAAGCTCAGTTGATAAAACACTCGCTTGGTATGCACAGGGCCCTGTGCTCAATCCCCAGTACTGCAAAATAAATACATCACAAAAATACAATCAGGTCCATTAAGATTACCAGGAGATGTTTTGTATGTTAATGTAAGACTTTGTCTCAAAAGAGACAAAACAAAACAAAACAAAGCAATCTTTTTTATCATCTGTGGTACTTCCTCCTACTTCTGAGATGGTTCACAAGAAATCATATATTGCCAGGTACAGTGGCGCATGCTTTTAATCCCAGCATTTGAGAGGCAGAGGCAGGTTGATATCTGAGTTCGAGGTCAGCCTGGTCTACAGAGTGAGTTCCAAGGGAAGACAAGGCTACATAGAGAAACACTGCCTTGAAAAACGAAACAAAACAAATCATAAGCCACTTAGGAATCTTAGGATACTGTCTGCTCCCAAACCATCTCTTGGTTCTTGAGCATCAAAGGACTGGGGATGAAGTCACAAATGTTATTAGCAGCATCACTGAACTCAGCATGGACATCTGCTGCTACTCCAGCAACTATCTGCATGTTTCTAGCATCACTGAACTCAGCATGGGCATCTGCTGCTACTCCAGCAACTATCTGCATGTTTCTAGCTCGTAAACCTTTTGGGATAAAATGTTTCTCAAATATATCATTTTCTCAGGGATAGGTCTCACTCAGGCAGCATTGTGACATTTCATCATTACTGAGATTTGATCTGAGCCCCAGGTATCCACAGAGAGGACCTCCCTTTGCTTAGTCAGGACATTTGTTTTGGCTAATTCTCTCCTTTTTCATCCCCTTTCAGAAATGCTCCAACAGGGGATAGAGAGATGGCTCAGCAGTTAAGGGCGCTTGTTGCTTTTGGAGATGACCTGGGTTTGATTCCCAGCACCCACACAGTGGCTCACAACCATCTGTAACTCCAGATCCATGGAAGCTGAAGCCCTCTTCCGACTTCTGTGGGCATGTGGTACACACATATACATGCAGGCAAAATATTTATACACATAAAATAAAACAAATCTAAAATGACACCAAAGCCTGAAAAGATAAAATCCTTAAAAAGAGCACGCTATGTTTTAAAGGGAGCTCTCAGCCCAATTGTTCCACTATCTACTAGTGAAATCTTTACTAACATCAATGTGAAGAAATGGCTCAGTGGTTAAAAGCATGTACAGGAGATGATGGCTAAGTTCCTGGCACCTGTGGTGGGTAGCTCACACTCCAGGGGGAATCTGATCACTCTGACCCACTTGGGTACATCCACTCATATGAATATGCCAACATGCATACATATAATAATAAAGCTCAGTAGTACAGTGCTGGCTTAGTAAGAATGAGTCTGACCCCCTCCAAAAAAGTGAACACAGCAGAGTCTTCAGTAGTTTCTTTGGTGAGAATGTTATTAAACAGACTATAAGGTAGCTTTACCTTTGACTGGTCCTCATCCACTGAAGAGTCTTCAGATGCATGGGGAGTGTTACTCAAAGAGCTGCTTCTCTGGCCATCAGCTGCCATTTCCGAAGGTGCCACTTCTATTACTGACAGGCGACAACCCTCACTCCTTCCTCCACCTAGTTCTTCTGTCCTTGAGTGGGACAAAGATCGAGACCGGGTTTCTTGAGAAAGCTCTACAAATTTCTCTAGGGCACTAAAAAAATCAATACGATCTGTACTAAAATCAGAGATGGCGGCTTGGCAACTGGGTTGGGGGCTTGGTGACTCCGGATCAGGTGACATGGGGACGTCTTTCAGTCGAGATGTTAACTCTTCCATTGGCAGTAAGTGGACATTCATGTCTGCTTTTAGTGCATCTGTCTCTAGATCTTCCACTGCTAAGTCTGGGAACTTGTTGGCCATTTCTGAGGCCTGTCCAGGTTGGATTAAGGCTTTAGATGCAGGGCAGTTGTCAAGAGGGAATTTTGATTCACTGAGACAACACCCTGATGAGCATCCATTGATGTCATTTAAATTTAGTTCATCTTCAATCTGTCCGGTATGAAATTCCTGTGAAGAAAACCCCAAGCAGATGACTCTTTCTTTGGTATGAAGCCCTTTCTGATTTGCATCTTGTGGAACCATATGCTCTACAAAGACGGGAGGCATGGCTGCGAGGCTCTCCACAGTCTTCACCTCAGCGATCTGGTCTGCTGAAGTGGTCATCTCCTTCTTGTTGAGCTCGAGCCCAGGTTTGCAGATGGGTTCGTGGTGGTCTGAGAGGTCACTGTCTGAATGAGATCTCCAGAGTTTGTTATGCCGCTGCTTGCTGTGGAAGACACATATGGGAAACACCTTACTTTAGTTTGTGAAAAAAGTCAACATCATTCTAGGAAACCACATCCAGAGAAACCTCAATCACCTGCAAAATGCCTTCTTACTATTCCATGGACCAAGACAATAAACACTTCAAAATGTATATAACTTAATAGAATCAAAATAAACAACAATAAATTGCTGAGATCTGACTGTTGTCCTTTTGAGACAGAGTCTCACTGCATAGCCCTGGCTGACCTGGAACTCCTATGTAGATCATAGAGATCCCCTTGCTTATGCCTTGGAGTGTTGAGGTCTGTTTTTTTTTTTTTTTTTTTTTTAAATCAGATTGATGGGAACCAAAATTGCTAACAGTCATTGTTGATAAGTTCTTTCATGGTATTGGTAGGAGTGTCAATTATAGACATTATTAGTATTATTATTTTTAATCACATTTACTGTTTGTGCCATACCATGGCATACAGGTGAAAGTCAGAGGACAACTTGGGATAGCTGGTCCCTCCTTCCACCACCTGGGTCCTGGGGATTAAACTCGGGTTAGCAGTCTTAGTAGCAAACACTTTCCCTGATGGGCCCTTTTTATTGGCCCTGCAGACTTTAAAAGTCAAGTGTGGCAATAGCTCTCCAGATTTAACACTTAAATAATCAGTTCTTCCTGTCAGATGTTTCCTTGGAGAAATATTTTAAGGATGTACATTTATACGTATGGATATTTACTACAGCACTGTCTGTGGTATTGAAAAATGAGACAACAAAAAGAAAAGTAGATTTATTTAAATATAATGCCAGGGCTGGGGAAATGGTTCAACTGGTAAAGTGCTTGCCATACAAGCTGAATTGGCAAGCTCCAGGTTCATTGAGAGACCATGTCTCAGCAGGGTGAAAAAGTGAAAACACATCCTGCATTGACTTCTGGCCTCTGTATGCACATGAACACACATACCTGCACACACACAAAAACATGCGTACATAGCTGCACACACACAAACACACACATACATAAAATAAAAATACAAAAGTCAATTACAGGCTGTATAAGTATATCCTATAAGATATAAGGTTGTTAAAACTATCAGACATTGGGGGCTGGAGAGAGATGGTTTAGTGGTTAGGAGGGCTTTCCACTCTGCCAGAGGACCCAAGTTCTGTTCCCAGCACCCACCATCATGGGTTCACAACTGTCTATAACTCTAGCACCAGGGAAATCAGATACATCTGACCTCTCTGGGAATCTGCACACATCATATTCTCTCACACAGACACACATGCATATACATAATTAAAAATAATAAAAATGGGCTAGAGAAATAGCGCAGTAGTTAAGAGTACTGGATTCTCTTCCAGAGGACCTGGGTTTGACTCACAACTGCCTGTTAAGAGGACCTGACATCCCCTTCTGGCATCCACAAGCACCAAGAATGTACATGTAGGTAAAACATCCATATACATAAAGTAGTAACAAAAATAAAATAATGGGGGCTGGAGAGATAACTCAGCGGTTAAGAGCCCTGACTGCTCTTCTAGAGGACCCAGGTTTAATTCTCAGCACCCATACGGCAGCTCACACCTGTATGTAACTCCAGGATCCAGCACCCTCACACATTTATACATATAGGCTAAAACACCAATAAAATAAATATTTTTAAAAAACATTAGCAAAAAAATAATGTATTTTTGTTACTTTTAATTATGCACGTGTGTGTGGGGTCTGTGACTGTGAATGCAGGTGCCCACAAGGGTCAGAGACATCGGATCCCTAGAACTGAGTTACAGGTTGTTGTGAGCTACTTAATATGGGTGCTGGGAACCAAACTCAGGACCTCTGGAAGAGCAGTAAGTGCTCTTAATCACTGAGCCATCTCCCTAGCTCTCCAAATAAAATATATACAAAAAACCAGTTTTTTTTTTGTTAGGCATTTTAGTGGACTGATATCTGAGGTATACTGTTAAGTGAAGAAGTAAGTTTGATATTTAGGATGGTCAGTCTACATGCTAGAGTTAAGAAGGGGAAAGTCTGGAGAAACGTCATTTGGTATGTGATTCTTTCAAGAAGGGTAGAAACCATTCTAGGGAAGTTATTACTTTCTCCTTCATTATTTGTCTAAATTTTGAATTAAAAAATGAGAATGTTGGGTTTGGCTCTAAGAGCTCTTACAGAGAACTGGGGTTCAGTTCCTAGCACCCACGTGGTAGTTCCGGGAGATCTAATATCCTCTTCTGGCCTCCAAAGGCACATGGGCACTAGACATGTTTATGGTGCCCAGACATACACGCAAACAAAACATCAAACACAAAAAATAAGATAAAAAAGTCTACTCCCTTCAAGGCTCAGGGATCTATGAGGAAAAGGAGACAGAAAGATTATAAGAGCCAGAGGTGGTGGATGTCATGAAGGAAACGTATTATAAACACACAGGGCTAATACACATATCAACTCACAGAAACCGTGACAGTACATACAAGACCTGCGAAAGTTCAAATCAGATCAAACCTCAGCACAAGGAAGAGGAAGTGGATGCAGAGTCCTACTCCTAACCAAGAAGCTGTCTGTTATTTTTTTCTCCCTGCAGTAAGTGCTCTTAATCACTGAGACATCTCTGTAGCCCCAAGGTGATCAATCTTCTTTCTTTCGGGGGTGGTGTGGAGTTTGAGACAAGGGTCTTTCTATGTGGTCCTGGCTGTCTTGGAATTCACTATGTAGTCCAGGTTGGCCTTGGGCTCACAGAGATCCACCTGCCTCTGTCTCCTGAGTGCTGGGATTAAAAGTGTATGCCACCATACCTGGTTAAATTATAAAATTAAGGCAGACTACTAAATCTGGAGAGACTGATCCAGTACAGAATGAAGAGGATGGACATAAAGATCTCAGAAGCTGAGACAACACTTGGAAAAACATGTGGAGTCTGAGGTGGTGATGAGATTCACTACATGCTTATAGGAAGCACGATTCCCAAAGCCCCAGCCAAAATTTCTCAGCTGCTTGTATCACCTGCCCAGGGATTAGATCTTTAAGACTGATGCCTGACAGTCCCCATGATTTATAAGGAGACAAAGGGTTACCTAACTTCTGGGTGGAAGGGAAACAGTCTCAAACAACTTGCCCTGGGCTTGGGGCCACACACGGGTTCTGCTGAGTCATATGCCTACACTGATGTGACCCTGTTTCTTCTCAGCTCTGCACCTGCTCTCAGCTCCCTCTACAGTCTGCTGCTTGGGTGGGGCGCTCTGACTCAGGCCTTTACAGCAGAGGGGTGCTTTTCCTTGTAGGGAACAGCTCAAGTCTATTTATTTATGAAGACAAGCTATGATCAGTTTGCTGGATATACAGTGGAGTTTTTACCCTTTTCAAGCTGCATGACCTCCAGCCACCCCTAGGAGGAGACAACATATCACACATCTCAAATAAGTGAGCAGCTGTTAGGAGCTGCAAGCTGACTAATTTGGGTGTGAACTCAACTATATTACTACCAACCAGGACCAGTTTGCTTCCTATGAAAGCTTCTTTTCTTAGATCTGGGTGTCTTAGTTTCCAGGCCTAAATACAATTGTGTTTTCTAACTTCTACACTGTCACCTATGGTGAGGTAGGATAGATAACTCCTGTGATGTGTGCGATGGGGGACAGCTCCGAGGGCAGCTGTTCTTAGCCATCTAACAGCATAAAACAGAGCTGATTTTATTAGCCAACAAACTTCCCATGAGCTCAAGAATCCTCCAAAGTATAATTTATTTTTATTTTTTTAAGATTTATAGCCTGGCGGTGGTGGTGCACGCCTTTAATCCCAGCAGAGGCAGGTGGATCTCTGTGAGTTCGAGGCCAGCCTGGTCTACAAGAGCTAGTTCCAGGACAGGCTCCAAAGCCACAGAGAAACCCTGTCTCGAACCTCCCCCCCCAAAAAAAAGATTTATTTATTTATTTATTATGTATACAGTATTCTCAGTATTCTGTCTGCGTATATGCCTGCAGGCCAGAAGAGGGCACCAGATCTCATTACAGATGGTTGTGAGCCACTATGCGGTTGCTGGGAGCTGAACTCATGACCTTTGGAAGAACAGGCAATGCTCTTAACCCCCCAAAGTATAATTTAAAAAAATACTTGCAAATTACTTATCAGTCAGGACTGCAGAGATGACTAAGAACACTTGTTGCTCTCAGAGGACCCAGGTCTGATTCCCAGGACCCACATGGTGGTTCACAACCATCCATAACTCCAGTTCCAGGGTATCAGATGCCCTTCTGACCTCCATGGGTACCAAGCATGAATGTGGTACACATACACACGTAGGCAAAACACTTATACATAAAACAAATAAATCTAATAAATTAAAAAAATCATCAGTCAGGAGGAAATATGAGATGGAAGTTATGTTAATGAGTGTAAACTGCAAATGGTTCAGAGGAAGTGGCTACCGTCACAGTCTGATGCCCAGGAGGGACTTCCTTCTGTTCCTGGAGGAGATGACATCAGAAAATACTTCACTGGGGCTTGGGAATACAACTGTCTGGTCTGCAATGGAGAGAAGCAGCTCTTTAACGCACCACAACTCCATTGTTCCCTGACGCCCTGACGCCCGCACTCTCCACCTCTCCAGGAGGCAGCCTCCTTCTTGAAGTCTATGTGTATCATTCCCTTTCTTTTCTTTAAAATGCTACTGCAGGTGTTTTCCTTTCCTTTTTTCTTTTGTTTAAGTGAGTCTTACTACATAGCCATGGCTGTCATGAAACTATGAAGACCAGACTGGCCGTGAACTCAGAGATTTGCCTGCCTCTAGTGAGATTAAAGGCATGCCCACCACACCCGAACCTAAAACATTATTTTGGCTAAAATGTTTTCAAACATGTATTTTCATAAAGTGAAATAAATGTGTCCAAATTAATTTATCCATATGGTTGACAAACAGTGTTGGCTACTATAAACAATATGCCATGGACCTTCTTGTGGCTGGTACACACTTCAGTTTCTCAAAGTTGCTTTATAACAGGAGTAGAATACATAGTGTGCATCACTGGTTTTACTGGTAACACTAGACTGTTTTCCAGTGAGGCTCTGGAGCCAGTGCATTCTAACGCTTTGACACTGACAAGGCTCGATGGATACCATTAGATCATATCTATTATTTTAAACTGTTAACTTTTAGTCCAGCTGACCCCCACTCCTATTCTAGGTAGGCCAAGTAAATAAACAAGTTGCTAAAAAAGAACTTCAGAGCTGGCCTGTGGTCTGGATGATGCAACCATGTCTCTGATCTCCCCTCCCTTGAGTGGCCTCTGACCTGAATCTGGATTCATGTAAACACAGGCACACATATGACTGGTCTACTCTGGGCAACAGTTTAGTTTTTTTATTTATTAGATGAGCAGGAAAGGAATGTAAATGACAAGATGTATAAGCCATTCCATTCTCTTGCTTCTACTTTCTGTTATATGTTAGGTAAAAGCATAAACTCTTAGAAATTTATACAGAGGAAAATATTGCTAGAGGTATCTGACCAGGACAATGAGAATCATTGTGATTACTTTCTAGGGCACTGGGCATTTCTGTGGGCTATGCATGGTCCTGGATAGTTCTGATTATTTAACTGGAAAGCTATTAAGAAAAAAATACTTTAAAGACACAACTAGACTTGGCTGTCATGGGGCCAGAAAGCCATGTCCTTTCATTTTAGGATCCTTCTGCTGGCTGACTACTGTCTCCCTGCACTGTTCTTCCCCAGTAGCCAGGGAAAAGAAAAATCCCTGCCTCCTCTGGCTCTCATTACCAGGTTCTGCAACAAGCAAAGTGGACTAGCTGTCACTTAGTTTTCCTCCTTTCCCCCCCACACTGGAACCTCATACCTTAGACACACGGCCCAGCTTACAAATTGTAGGGTTGAAACTTGAACCTGTCTGATAGAACACAGTCCTGGCAGACACCTGTATGCTCAGCATACAGAACACCAAAGAGAGCTGCTGGCAGCTCAATGGCACTTCAGCACCCAGCTTGCCTGTTAAGACCCCACAACTATAAAAATGGGAAACAATAAATCCAGTATAAAAAATACCAATAAGCCGGGCAGTAGTGGCACACGCCTTTAATCCCAGCACTCGGGAGGCAGAGGCAGGTGGATCTCTGTGAATTCGAGACCAGCCTGGTCTACAAGAGCTAGTTCCAGCACAGGCTCCAAAGCCACAGAGAAACCCTGTCTCAAAAAAACCAAAAAAAAAAAAAAACCAAAAAAACAAAAAACCAAAACCAAACCAATAGTTTAATGATGCTATGATGCTGTCCTTTTTAGGTCTTTGAGGGGGAAGAGTAAGTCATAAATCAGTCTTTTCTAAGCTACCAATGGTATTTTGAAGGATATAAGAAGTCCTTTGAATTTCAGATGCTGACACGTGGTCTGTGCCCTCATGCTCTCATTAAGACTGTAATCAATTCAGATGTTACTACAGAAATGGATATCTAAGAGGCCACCACACCAAGCTCTCTCCAATAGACAGCTGCCACTTCCAAATAAGAATCCAGCGCTGCTTTGAGTAACTACGGCTACAGGATGTTAGACCACAACTCTAACTCTCTGAGAGCCATCTGTGTGTCCTAGATATGAATGAAGCACAAGGTCCAATAAAACAGAATAAAACAAAACAACTGCTAAGAAATATAAGCTCCAGGACAGGAAATGGAATCTGTTAGAAACTGAGTGGGATTTCCTGAGGATGCTGGTCTTCTGGTTTCCTAAGTTATACAGTCTGCTAGAGCTTTGTATGGCCATAGTAATCTGGGGACTCCATTTTCTTTGTTGCTACTTTATTTATTGAGACAGGATTTCATGTAGTTCAGGGTGGCCTCACACTTACTATATAGCCAATTTCTGATCCTCCTAACCTCCCCAGTGCTAAGATTACAGCCACTATCAACCATGCCTGGCTCTTCTTTGCTCTTCTCAATAGGTAGTTCCCAGCATAGGACTTTGGGGTCAGCAAGAATTTCCTAGACTAGCAAGGCAGTGGTGGCACATGCCTTTCATCCCAGCACTCGGGAGGCAGAGGCAGGCGGATCTCTGTGAGTTCGAGGCCAGCCTGATCTACAACAACTAGCTCCAGGACAGGCTCCAAAGCTACAGAGAAACCCTGTCTCAAAAAAAAAAAAAAATCTCCTGAACCCAATTCACTTGCAGTTAGCTTCCAACAACCAAAACTCCTACCGAATCCATCATGGACTAAGACCTTAAGAAATAGGCTGAAGGCGAGATTTTTATATCTCTAGTTTTCCCTCTCGCAAAGTCACCTCAGGCTGTGTCCCTTTGACAAGGTCATTGCTTGTCTTTGAAGTATCTCTCCACAGAAGTCTCAACCTTCACGTTATGGTAAATGTTCCCTCTCTTGGAGTTTAGGAACTATCAAACAAATAGCCTAGTCATGGAAGGTCCACTTTTGTAAATGGACTTTTGTATGATGCCAATTCTGTGTTTTCTCTCTAGATCTAGAGTTTGCCCTCCCTTTCTGAATCAAGCTCAGGAAGTCACCTCTAAAACCCTCTTTAAATAACTCTAACCCGAGCAAGCTGTTTCTTGTTGACCCTCAGTAACGAAGGTATTCGATTACTTGTAGCCAGAGGCAGCCTAAGTGATAATATTCTTGACCTGGACATCACAAGAAATGCCTGGAACACTTCCCACCCCACTTTTGGGGCAGTTAGTGTGCTTGTGATGTTGGATGGCAAACTGATGTCAATGAGGATGGAATAAATAACATATAATAACATTTGCTTTTTGGGTAGCCACAGAGAAAGGAGATGAGAGACAGCCCTTATTACACTGTGGTATAAAAGAAATGAAAAGAATCAAGCACTTGGGAGATAAGGCAGGGGGACTAGGTGCTCAAAGCTAGCCTTGGCTACATAGTAAGTTCAGGGCTAGCCTGTGGTATGTGATAGCCTGTCTTAAGAAAAAAAGAGTGGGGGCTGGAGAGATGGCTCAGAGGTTAAGAGCACTGACTGCTCTTCCAAAGGTCCTGAGTTCAATTCCCAGCAACCACAAGGTGGCTCACAACCATCTGTAATAAGATCTGGTGCTTTGTGGCCTGTAGGCATACATGTAGGGAGAACACTGTATATATTATAAATAAATAAATCTTAAGAAAAAGAGTGTTATTTTGTGAAAAAAAAATATTGCGCCAACTTTTTTGTTTTTTGTTTTTTTTTTCCAGGGATGGAACTCAGGTTATCAGCCTTGAGTGACAAGTACTTTACCTGTTGAGCCATCTCACCTCCCTGTATTAGTTCTTTTCTTTTCAGTTTTTCTGAGTCAGGGTTTCTGTGTAGTCCTGGCTGTCCTGTCCTAGAACTTGCTCTGTAGACCAGGCTGGCCTCAGACTCAGAAATCTGCCTGTCTCTCTCTGCCTCCCAAATGGTGGGATTAAAGGCATATGCCACCCCTCCTGGCTCTCAGAGTGAACATTTTTTTTTTATCATTTTTATTCTAAAGTCTACAAAGGAGACAGGCATCTTGGTTTTTTTTTTTAAATTAAAAAAATTTTTTTTAAAGACAGGGTCTCTCTCTGTAGCCCTGGCTGTTCTGGAGCTTGATATGTGAACCAGGTTGGTCTTGAATCTGCAGAGCCTGCTCCAAGTGCTGCAGTTGAAGGCAGGTACCAGCTCTTTCAACTTCATCTTGCTGTTTCACAGATGGGACCAGGTGAAGACTAGAAACATGAAGTAACTTCTGAAGGTTGCAGCACTGAGGTGACCCAGGAGTAGAAAATAGATCTATGATGCCAATTCTGTGTTTTCTCTCTAGATCTAGAGTTTGCCCTCCCTTTCTGAATCAAGCTCAGGAAGTCGGGATAGAACAGGAAAGGAAAGGAAAAGGGAAGAGAAAATGGGTTTATGCTACCCTTCAAATCCTCATTTAAGGTTTTTCTGAAATTCTTTTAACATCTAAGGAAAGCCACACATGGAGGGGGGGTACCGGGGGAGGGGAACCAACCCAACAGCTTGCAGTAGCCTGGGATTCCAGAATAAATACTGAATTTGGCAGAACATGCAGTATCCTTCCTCTCAGAAGGTCACATGAGGACATTGCCTAATATCCGTTGTGTGTGTTGTGTGTGTCTGGGAACATATGATATTTATGTTCTTTTCAAACGTTTAGAAACCGTTTTCTTGTGACAAAAAGATTTTCTGTGTCCTAACTTCTGATTTAATCTAAAAGTGTCATTGAAAACTGGTCCTAAAGACCTAGAATGTCTTAGAAACAGAGGAGGATTGAGCATTCTCCCAGACAAAGGTTCAGATGAAATCATTCCAAATGCTGAGTAAATGGGAGGGGTTTTTAGTGGAAACCATAATGCTATGTTGTGGTCACATTTTCACAATTCTTTGGGGGCTGGGAGGGTGGCCCCTCTGCCTGGATAGGCTGGGAGGCTATTAACATTCTCTTCTGTGGAAACACAGTCCAGATTTGAGAGTCAAGATCAAGTCATGAGACTCGCTGGAGTCAAACCCTGGCACCAGCTGCAAGTGCTTTTAGACAGCTGTGCCTTTACCCTAAAAACACAGCCTAGAACATGCTCACAGGGAAAACAACCACCTCTACCAAGTCAGAGGATTTTAGCATGTGACAGCTCAATGAAGTGTTCCTCAAGCCATTCACTATCTGATGCAAGAGTAGATGAAGGTGATTTTTAACCCTCAAAGGTAGTGAAATTACTCATTTTCATAATCAACTACCAAATTATTATTAAAAACAGATGTCTCTCATTGATATAGGAAATGACTGAAGACAGCAGTGGGTAGAAAAGCAGGCTGAAAAACTGGTTTTGGTGGAAAAGTATCTATCAAAATGTATGATAAAGCAAAGTCTAGAGAAATAGGTAAGGCAATCTTGACTATTATTTGTGGATATCTAACCTAAGACCTTTTTTCCATTTGTAACTTTTTTTTCAGTTTCACACAGCACATAAATAAAATTTGATTAAAGATTTGTAATTTTTGGGCTGGAGAGATGGCTTGGCGGTTAAGAGCACTGACTGCTCTTGCAGAGGCACTGGGTTCGATTCCCACCATCTACATGGCAGCTTACACCTGTCAATAACTCCATTCCTAGAGGGCCTGACATCTTCACTCAGATATTAACACACATAAAATAAAAATAAAATAAAAAAAGATTTGTATTTTTTAAAAGAGTGGGCTATTTCTGGGCATAATCCTCAAATGAGAGTATACAGTTGGTACATGACCAAAATTACTAGAGAGTGCAATAAAACTAAATGCTGAAAAAAAAAATCACAGCAGGTATTTTCTTCTTCAAGAATTTTAGGGAACACTAGCAGCACCTTAGGAGTTAACCTTAGGAGTACCCAGTATCTATCTAGAAGAGGCTGTAGTCAGCATCATAAGATATTGACAGGTGTTAAATTAAATGTGCACCTAATTGAAAACTGAAATGTGGTTATAAGTTTTCTTTTAGTCTATATCTATCAAACACCTGAAAGATTACCTGTCTAATCTTCCATGCTAATCTTAAATTCACATTTTGAAAAAACTTGATTGAGAAATAAATTCAAGTTAAAAAATATCACATCTGAGTTAGGCTAAGAACTGGCTGCAGAAAATGGCTCTTCAGCTTGCCTTATAGAAGTGTAAAGGAATGAGAGTCAGAGAAAGCCACTTAAGGACTCACCTTGCCAGCAAGATCCCTTGGTATTCTTCCAGTTGTCTCATGAAGCTAGGGTTAGGCTTGGTCACTGTTCGTCTTTCCTTCACATAGTCATAGGCTCGATCCAGATTCCAGCCATACTCCTTCATTGCATAGGCAATCACAGTGGAGGCGGAGCGACTCACCCCCATTTTGCAGTGCACAAGGCATTTAGATCCATGTTTCCTAGTAGAGAGATTGAGGTGAAAAAGACAGGACAACAGATAGTATAGTTTAAGAGCTGGGTTTTAGGTTCCTGTATTTTCCTCCCTTTTTTTTTCTGTTATGCAATGCTTTCATCTTAGTACATCCATGTGCCTCTACGATCAAATATGAGGGTATACTAGGCAGCTTTAACTGTACTTTTAAATAATATTTGTTTTCCAAAGACAAGGTTTCTCTGTGTAGTCCTAGCTATCCTGGACCGAACTCTGTAGACCAGGCTGGCCTTAAACTCAGAGATCCATCTCCCTCAGCCTCCCCAGTGCTGGGATTAAAGGAGTAAAGGAGTGCAGCTCCACCACCCAGCTCTTTTTCTTTTTTTCAATTTTAATATAAAGTCTCTTAATCTACTCAGTAAAGATTTGTCAAGTATTTACCATATATAAGATAATACATACAAGGTGCTAGGCACAAACTTAAGGAACACACAGTTTTTATCCTAAAGGGTAGGATTTAGTTCCAGAAACAGATCATTAAAATTCAATGTGTACCGAAGGTCACAAAGTGGAGAGGGAAATTTAGCTTTGGGAACTGAACTTCACTCACAGCCCTCAGGCATGTCTCCTGGCTGGCATGCTCCTTTGTTACAGGTGTGTTAATGACTCATCTGATTTATTCTAACAGAGTTGTTTATAGTGAAGTTCCCAGGAACGGCTCTGTCCCTGGAGGAAAGCATACACGAAGCTGACTTTTTTTCTCTATTCAGACATAACTGTAGATAGCACTTCTCACACACCACCACAATCCCAGAGAGAAAAGTGTGTGATATATCACATGGTTTTTCAGTGATGAAGTTTGGAATGAATGAGAGCTGCCTGTTTTTCTGCATGCTTTTGAACTAAATTCAGGATTCCACACATACTAAAGACATGCTCTATCACTGATCTGTGCCCAGTTCCTGAGGTTTTTTTTTTTTTTTTTTTTTTTTCTAGACAGGGATTCTCAGGCCTGTCTTGGAACTAGCTCTTGTAGACCAGACTGGTCTCGAACTCACAGAGATCCGCCTGCCTCTGCCTCCCGAGTGCTGGGATTAAAGGTGTGCGCCACCACCACCCGGCTTCAACTAGGCTTCTTAAGTGTACAGCTTCTAACTTATTTAAGAAGGCTCTAAGTTTTCATCAAACCCACACTTCAATTTCACCCTTCAATCCCTGTATAGGATGGTCTAGATTAAGTCTGGCATCATCATCATTATCATCACAGTAGGAGTAGAGCCTTGTAGAAAGAGATACAGAAGGAGGAGTTCCCTCTCAGATTGAGCCAAACCTGAGAAATTTATGAACAACTGAATCTATTTATGACCTTGGTGCTTGTGATGGCTATTTTGGTTGTCAATTTGGCTACACTTGGAATTATCAAAACTTAAAAATGGCTGAGCACAGCTATGAGAGATTTTTGCTTAATTAAATCATTTGAAGTGGGATGATTCACTTCTAATTGGGATCTTTGAGATGGGAAGCCAAACCTTTAATCCACATCTTTTGAGGTGGGATACCCACCTCTAATCTGGACCTGCCTTCTGCTGGCAACTTGCTTGCTCCTGCCTTTGCTATCAGTCCATTCTTTCACTGGCATTAGAGTCTACTTCTTTGGGATTCCAGTGAATCCTGAAGACCTGCTGAGACATCCAGCCTCATGGATTGAACAACTACTACATTCTTGGACTTTCTGTTCATAGGCAGCCACTGTTGGGCTAGCTGGACTGTAGCCTATAAGTCATTTGAATATATACACACACACATATATGTGTGTGTATATATATTCATATTCATTCTATAAATTCTGTTAATCTAGATAATTCTCAATAATACAGATTTTGGTGCCAAAAGTGGTTCGAGAGCAACAGAAGTGTAAGGATGAAGCTTTTAAACTCCTGGAATAGGCTTTCCACTTTGCCAGCCCTACAGTCCTGTTACTGAAGTCTCTCCTGGTAGCTTAAAGAATATTTGAAAGCCCATGGTGTGAACTAATTTACAAAATTAAGGAGACAAATGACATTTAATTATTTTGATTCACCAATTGTGAGAGGTGATGGATTTCATGACTGTCCTGTCCATGAAGACTGTTAAGGGGAGTGTAGAGTAATTTCTGATGGAAGTTAATAAAAAGAGGTGTTTCTCATCTGCTAAAGATGGGTTGAATGCTGTCCTTTCTGAAGAGGGATGTGTCTAAGTAGCTCACTTATGATTCATTCTTCCTAGTGAAAGGATGATTAAAATTGGGAAAGGAAGCTATCAGAGCTTTAGGAGTCAATTGATTTGAAGATGACATCAACAAAATGCAAGAGAAAAACCTTACCATTTAGAGTATCCACAGTAAAGCCTATGACTGGGAAGATTTCCAAAGCTTACTGTCTCTTTCCTTGTATTCAAAAAGGACTGGTATTTTATGTGTTCACTGTAATTTTCGCTATACAACTTAAAAATATCTCCAGTGCCAATTTAAGAATTTAATTCAGAGCCAGCCATGGTGGATAGTGTGTGCTTTTGATCTTAGCACTTGGGAAGCAGAGGTAGGCAGATTTCTGTGAGTTTGAGGCCAGCCTGGTCTTCTTAGAGTTCTAGTCCATTTAGGACTATACAATGAGATCTTGTCTCAGAATTTTTTTTCATATCTATCTATCTATCTATCTATCTATCTATCTATCTATCTATCTATCTTGGTTTTTTTGAGACAGGGTCTCTCTGTGGCTTTGGAGCCTGTCCTGGAACTAGCTCTTGTAGACCAGGCTGGTCTTGAACTCACAGAGATCTGCCTGCCTCTGCTTCCCGAGTGCTGGGATTAAAGGTGTGCACCACCATTGCCCAGCTTTATTTTTCTTTTAAGATTTCTTTTATATGTGTGTGTGTGTGTGTGTGCGCGTGCGTGTGTGCTCTAGCTGCATGTACACCTGCATGCCAGAAGAGGGCATCAGATGCCATTATAGATGGTTGTTACCCACACAGGTGGTTGCTGGGAACCAAACTCAGGTCTTCTGGAAGAGCAGCCAGTCCTCTTAATCAATGAGCCATCTTCCCAGCCCCTCATTTTTATTTCTTTGCAACGTAATTCCATTTTTTAAAAATTTGTGCTTAGTGGAAAATGAGGCAATGTGAGGTTATCTTATTCTAAGGGATTTCATTTGCTTAAAGGGAAAGTGTTAGGTCACTGATCTTTTGTCTAGGATTATAAAATCTCAGTGCCTTTTCTACATCTTTTTCTCTAAGCACTATCAGTAAATTATCTCAGTCACTTATCCCCAACCATGTTCAAACCATGAAGAGGGATCAGAATGTTGTGTGGGACAATACTCACTTTGCTTTAGAGATGAACTTGTAAGTGTCATTCCAGTAAGCCAGGAGATCCGTTGCCTCTTCATCATATACGCGGATGTTATGATACTCAAAGACTCCAGGGAAGAAATTGTCTATCTCTCGAGTGACATTTAAGATGTACCGCACCCTGTGAAGAAACCAAGGGAGGGCGTGTATTCTGTTTCTCAGGCTAAAATGAATTCCCAGCACCATATCTGCAAGTTCAATACCTAAATTCCATTTCACCACAGTCTCATCTTTGATAGTATTTTGGAAAGAGTACTCATATCTATATTAACTAAAAACCAACCTAACGTCCACCACAACCTAGCAATTTCTGTTGCTAAAATTACAAACAGTAAAATTTTATTTGGAAGCTGTTTGTATAAAACCAGATGACTGATAGACTCCAAGAAAGAAAGAGAAAAGGAAATTTTTCTTACTTTTCTGAATGCCAGATTGTTAGGCAAGAAACTGAGGCTCCATGGAAAGCTGGACCTAAAGCTCCCCTAGTCTATCTGGCTGCATTCCTGCTAAGCGCTCTCACATGTGGAGATGCCCTTTCTCTCCCTGCACCACCTTAACCAATGCGTGGGATTCATTGACCCAAGGCTCTTTTTTTCTTCACTGTTGTATAGAATTAAACATCGATACAGGCTCAGCTCTTTCTACAAAACTGTAGAAAACTGTAAAAAACTTCAAATAACCGCATGTGGAGCTCCACAAACGCAGTTTCTGAAGAAGAAGAAGAAGAAGAAGAAGAAGAAGAAGAAGAAGAAGAAGAGGAAGAGGAAGAGGAAGAGGAAGAGGAAGAAGAAGAAAAGACTACAGGAAGAGATATAATCATTCTGTGGCCACGGCTGAAAAGGATAAAATTTCTAAGACACGAACTGAATTTGTTTTAATGTAGCACTAAAACCTACTAATAGAAATGATTTTTTTTTTATTTAAAAAGTGGAGCACACTGTATGAACGTGAAATGGTGCAACTGCTGTGGAAAATAGCTTAGCAGTCACCAACAGGTGTTACTACCCAGCCCCACTCCATGACTTGCATACAGGTGGTTACAGCACTATCATTCATGACAGTCAAAAAGTGGCCGCTAGTTGATGACATTAGTGGCTTCTAGAGATAGGGAAGAAGGGAAATATGACCGAGGGAGCACACATGATCTCTTTCTGGTTTGAAAAAAATATTCTTAATTAACTAGGTAGTTTGCATAACTCAGAAACATTTACCAAAATCCACAGCATTTTGCATTTTAACTGTTAACTATATTGCATTATAAATTACATTCAATAGAACAATTAGAAGAAAAAGCAAGAACACTTATTTTATTTTTTTCTGAGATGAGATCTCTATGTGTAGCCTGGGCTCCCCTGCAACTCTATGTAGACCAGGCTGGTCACAAATTCAGATCCTGAGTGCTGGGATTAAAGGTGTAAATCACCATGTCTGGCTCACTGATCTTATTAAAAAAAAAAAATGAGGGGTTGGAGAGATGTTTTATCAGGTTAGAGTGCTTGAGGCTTGCTCTTCAGATGACCAGAGTTCAGTTCTCAGCACCCATGTGGAGAAGTTCACGACTAGCTGTGATTCCTAGCTCCAGTGGGTTAGATGCTCTCTTCTGCCTCCTCACAAAACCCAATCAATCTCCTACTTCTAATCCTATACTTCAGTAATGGATTATGGTATCATCTCTATAGAGACAGGACAAAACTTCTAATTCTTTTCATTTCAGAGTTGAAAATGCCCACTGCCGACTAGTACTTAACTTCTTAAGGTTTCTTTGCTTTATCAGCAATTCTGTGACTTTATGTGGAGTAACTCTTGGAGTTAGTTTCTAGAGTCAGTAGATCCTCTGGAAATGACCTTACTATCAAAATTGCCCTTTTGAGCCGGGCAGTGGCACATGCCTTTAATCCCAGCACTTGGGAGGTAGAGGCAGGCAGATCTACAGAGTGAGTTCCAGGACAGCCAGGACCACACAGAGAAACCCTGTCTCGGAAATCAAAAAAAAACAAACAAAAAATTGCACTTTGAAATACCATAAATCACTGGCAGGAAACAGTACATACAGTTTTGTGACACACTAAAGTTTAAGGCCCATTAAATTTAAGAAATAAATCTCAAGTAGATGTCTGTCCATCCAATCATTTTGTTTTAAAGACAGTTAGATTCAGTAGCACTTTGCAGTTTAGCCCTGTAAGAGTGAATGACAGCTGTCACTCCACAACAGGGTGGATAACTACATACTGTACACTTCAAAAAGCAAAAAGAAAAGATTTTGAAGGTTTTCATCATAAAGAATTGATAAATGGGGGCAGAAGAGATGGTTTAACAGTTAAGAGCATTGAGTGATCTTCCAGAGGACTCAGGTTTGATTCCCAGCACAGCAGCTCAGAACCATCTGTACCTCCAGTTCTAGGGCATCTGATGTCCCCTTCTGGTCTCCAGGGCATCAAGCATGCAAGCAATACACAGACATACATGCAGCAAAATACCCATACACATAAAAAACAAAGTAAAACTTATTTAATTAAAAAAAAAAGAACTGAAAAATGTTCTAGATGATAAACTTGATTTAAAAACATTAAATATATGTACATGAATATCAAATGGTATACATTAATGTACACAATTTTAGTATTTTATAAATTGCTTTAATAAAAGCAGCATATGAGATGGAGATTCTCATTTCCAGCTAGTATTATACAGCCTACTGTATGCATATACAATGTGGTTGCAATGTATTTGGCAAGCAGTGCCATGTCAAACTTCAGATTTCATATTAAATATATCTAAATTTTCTACAATGATAGAGCATTTAAACTTTACAGAATTATTGCTAGCTGTCAAAAACTGTGTCCACTCTCAAGGAAGTTAAATGAATGTTTGTAGATAAAGCAGAGTTAGTGCTGTTTTTTGTTGTTGTTGTGTTTTTTGTTTTTTGAGACAGGGTTTCTCTGTAGCTTTTGGAGCCTGTCCTGGAACTAGCTCTTGTAGACCAGGCTGGCCTTGAACTCACAGAGATCCACCTGCCTCTGCCTCCCAAGTGCTGGGATTAAAGGCATGCGCCACTACGGGGTGTCAGTGCTGTTTTTTAAGTCCAAACAGAGTCTTGTCCAGAAACCTACCAGTGAACAACAACAATTTAGTTTTTAATTTTTTAAAATCAATCTATCTATCTACCTACCTACCTACCACCTATCTCTTCTTTTGTGTTTCTAGACAGGGTCCTGTGTAGTCCTGGCTATCCTAGAACTCTCTGTAGACCAGGTTGGTCTCAAACTCACAGAGATTCGCCTGCCTCTGCCTACTGAGAGCTGGGACAAAAGGTGTGTACCAACACTGCCTGGCAAATTTGTCTAGTATTAAGAGGGCAAATGAAAGACACAGGATGAGAATTGAGGTCTTTGAATTCTCTTATTAGCTGATTTCCTCCCTTCATCTGTCATTGGGCAAATGACAGTTCTCACATGTGTATGAATTTTTTTATTATTCATTTACACTGAATATCATCTTAGTGTGAAGCTTTGAGCTAGGATGATATAAATTCAAAAGATGAGAATATAGTCTAACTTAAAAAGCTCCAGATCAATCCTTACTAATTAAAACTTTCCAAGTTATACTTATTTTTATATCTTCAACTAAGCAACTAGATTTTCTTTTTTCTTTTTAAGATTTATTTATTTCTATTATGTATACGGTGTTCTGTCTGCATGTATATCGGTATGCCCGAAGAGAGCACCAGATCTCATTACGGATGGTTATGAGCTATCGTATGGTGTTGGGAATTGAACTCAGGACCTCTGGAAGAGCAGTCAGTACTCTTAACTGCTAAGCCATCTCTCCAGCCCTGCAACTAGATTTTCATACCTGGGATTTTCTTTCTTGGTTCATTTTAGCAATTATAAAATACGTTTCATGTCAGGAGAGAGGAAAGTAGGGAGTATGTGTGGCACCCATCAGTAAATACCGCAGACTCTCGGTCCATCATGGCAGTTCTCTTCCTCCTCTGGGGTAGGCAAGCCCTATCCCTTAACTACATTCCTAGCAACTACATTTGTTTTTTAAGGAGTACCAAACACTTGGGAATTTGTTTTTCAAAGCCATTCCATCAGTACAATTGATCTTTCTTGGAAGGGAAGGGGATCAAATGGTTGAGAGAATAACTACTCCGATTTTTTTTTCCTAAGATTATAGCTGAGAATTGAAAGCAACTCTAAGGATTAAAGTTTACCCATCGATATTTCTTTGACAGGAAAACATAAAGACTAAAACAGGGACTTCTGCCATACAGAGGAGTAGGCAATTGCTCTGTGTGCTCACCCTCGGTTCTGTAAGTCCTCTAAGTTCGAGGCATTCCATTCTGAGCCCTATGGAGCCAAAAAGACAAGGTTAGTGAGTATTATCAAGTCAACTAAACAGGGTATTTGGAAAGGAGCCCTTCAGGGAAACAGTTTCTGAAAAGTGACTCAACAACATGTACTTAATGCCTTCATGTTATCACACCTAGTTTTATTAATGATAGTGCAAAAACGATTCTCCCCCACCCCAGGATGGGAGTGGTGAATGTATGTTCACATGAGAACAGACAAGTGCCACAGTATGTATGTGGGGGTCAAATTCAGATTGTCAGGTTGGGGGCAAGTGTCTTCATCCAATGGAGCCATATTGCTGACCCAATGATCGTGAACTTCAAAGCCTACTGTTTTCATCTCCTATGCATGGGATTACAGGGGCGTACCAGTTTACCCAGTTTATAAGGTGCTGGGGACTTAGACCAGTGCTGTGTTCAGGCTAGGCAAGTACACTACCAACTGAGGTACATCTCTAGCCCTATTTTTTTTTTCCCAAGACAGGGTTTCTCTGACTGTCTTGGATCTCGCTCTGCAGACCAGGCTAGCCTCGAACTCACAGAGATCCACCTGTCTCTGACTCCTGAGTGCTGGGATGTGTGCCACCACCGCCTGACCCTATTTGCTTTTCAAATTATATTTTATTACATGTGTGTATACCAAACTATGTTGGTGTGGGTGCACTCATGCCATGGCACACGTGTGGAGGTTAGAGGAAAATCTGAAAGAGCCTTTTCTCTCCCTCTACCATGTGGGTTTTAGCAACTGACCGCAGGTCATTAGGTATGGGGGCAAGTGCCTTTATGTGATGTACCATCTTGCCAGCCCCCCGGTTTTCCCTTTTAAGAAAAGTTTACAGCACATGCTTCTAGTTCAGATGGAAAGCATGGCAGTGACAAGAGTGACACATCACTGTCTGAGCAGTACACTCACTCTCTGTACCTCCACAAGGATAACCAGCCCGGGGCGGCATTTCTATTTGAAAACACTCTTCTAGAAAGGATCTATAATGTCAAATCTTGAAAAAGATAATCAGCCAGTTTATTCGTAAGCAAAATTACGGTGTCCAATACTCTCATGTTTCCCTTGCTAAGCTAAAAAACCTTGCTTTCCTACAAACGGTCTCTATTCACAGTAGGTTTTTCTCAAGTCAAATCAGACAGCCTCCAGGACAGCTGCTGATACTAAAATCTGGCTGGGCAAAGGTTTCCAGCTCAGAGCAATTGCACAATCTTATGAGGATTTAGATGAATCCTTTTTTCTAATAACCTGGCTTCCCACCAATCAATCTTTCCTTCCCACTGCAGATTTCTTTAAACTATGTTCTAAACATTCCTTCTCCATATCAGCTGACAGCGTCCTGAATAAACAAACCTCTGTGTAGTATATTGTAGAGCTGAGCATTCTTCCAGAGGGAGGGGAATTGCTGCCTCTCCTCTCACAATCTGGTTGAGCTCCAGGCATGGCAACTATGCATGAAATGAGATGACTTTGAGAAAAGTAACCCTGCAACTTGAAACTAGGATAAATCTCATTTCCTGTGTCAACTGCTGGGAAAGGGTAGATTCCCTGGAGAGGAGGAAGGGGTTTGGACACAGGACCTGTGGTACATGACCAAGGGAAATCACCAAAACTAATTTAAGATGTTTAGGTAACATCTGCAAGCATTTATTTTGCATTTTGAATTAAGAGACAAATTTTATAATTTTCTTATTTGGAACTTATTTTCTTAAATAAGACAATCATTCACATCTTTAATCCCAACACTCAGGAAGCAGAGGCAGGAAGACCTCTGAGTTTGACGCCAGACTGGTCTATAGAGTTTCACAACAGCTGGGGCTACACAGAGAAACCCTGTCTTGAAATAAAATGAAAAACAGAAAAACACCAAATTTACAAAGAGTAAGAACTCTCATCCTCTAATAGTAGACACATGCCATAAATATGTCCAAATTCATACAGTACACAAACATTCTATGTAATCTATGGACTCAGCTGATAATGATGTGCCAATCAATGCAGGTTCATTAACTCTAACAAATGTACCCCTCACTTATGTATTTGAGACAGGGTTTCTGTGTAGCCTTGGCTCTCCTGGAACTTGCTTCATAGGCCAGACTGGCCTTGAATTTACAGAGTTCACCTGACTCCTGACCAGAATTAAAGGTGTGCACCAGCACACCCAGTTCAAATGGACCACTCTTGACAGGGTATGCTGATTATGTGGCAGGATATACATTCATGGCAGCTGAGGGTACATGGGAAAATTTTAATCTTCTGCTTAATTTTCCTATGAATCTAAAACATCTCTAAAATTAAAATCCACGTACTAGAAGTATATGTAGATATATGTAGTACTAAAATAAAGATATGACTACGAAGCAATAACAAAAGACAACAGTAAAACCTTCTTGGGTAATGATTAAAAGTGATTTATTATCTTCTAAAATTGAAAAAAATTCTACAATGAACTTTAAGCATCTTACTTCTTATGTGTATTAATGTGTTGCCTGTAGCGCATGTGTGCTCCACCTGTGTGTCTGGTGGCCTTAGAAGTCAGAAAAGGGAAGCCGGGCAGTGGTGGCACACACCTTTAATCCCAGCACTGGGGAGGCAGAGGCAGGCGGATCTCTGTGAGTTTGAGACCAGCCTGGTCTACAATAGCTAGTTCCAGGACCGGCTCCAAAAGCTACAGAGAAACCTTGTCTCGAAAAACCCAAAACCAAACCAAACCAAACCAGCAAACATACAAACAAACAAAAAACCAAAACAGAAGTCAGAAAAGGGCTTCAGATGCCCTGGAACTGGAGTTCTGGATGGTTGTGACAACCACGTCAGTGCTTGGCTTATTCACTATGTAGTTCAGATTCACCTCGGCTTCTGCAGTACTGGGATTACAGACATGAACTACCATGCCTGGTGAACATAAAATATTTTTGTAATAAGAAAAAACTCAAGAAAGAATTATGAACTCCTGCCAGGCGGTGGTGGCGCACGCCTTTAATCCCAGCACTCGGGAGGCAGAGGCAGCTGGATCTTTGTGAGTTCGAGACCAGCCTGGTCTACAAGAGCTAGTTCCAGCACAGGCTCCAAAGCCACAGAGAAACCCTGTCTCAAAAAACCAAAAAAAAAAAAAAAAAAAAGAATTATGAACTCCTAAGAGGAATCTGTTGGTGGAAATACTCAAACACATTTGTGGTGATTAGGGAAATATAATTTGGGGGAAATTAGACTATTATTTCTGCGTTCAGTATTATTAAAAATTGCTTATATACCATAAAATAAACCAGTTGAAGAAAGGGTAAAGAGGAGGCAGCATGAATTCTAGATGGAAGCAAGTGATGGTAGAGACATAGGAAACATGCCTGCCTGACAGAAAATGGCTGTATTGGATATTTATCATGTCTGTATCTATTTATGTATTTATTTATTTATTTGAGACAGGATCTCACTACTTAGCTCCTGCTGGCCTAGACTCACTCTGTAGAGCAGGCTAGCCTCAAACTCTCCACCTGCTCTGCCTCCTGAGTGTTGGAATTATAGGCGTGCACCATCATGCTAGGCAACATGTCTGCATCCGTTGTGTGCATGGTGCTGGCGATCCAACTCCGGGCCCAGCACATAAGAGAAAAGTTCCATATTTTTTTTTTTTAAATCCATATTTAGGGCTGAGAATGTGGTTCAGTGGTACAGTCCTTGTCTACACAGGTATCTATACTTGATCTTCAGTATCAAAAAAACAAAAAAACAAAAAAACAATGCTTGATGGTAAAGTGACTTTAGTTTGCTCCTGACCCCTACTTTCTAGATTTCATGGTTCCCAGGCTGAATCCAAACTCTACGCAGCGGAGGATGACCCTGTCATGAGTACTGGAGTGTCACTACACCCAGCTTCCAAGGTGCTGGGACCAAACTCAGGAGCATATATATGCACAACAAATAGGCATTGTACCATCAGGGCTACATCTTCAGCCAGTTCTGGCCACTACCTAACATGAGCTCTTTTTGGCTACCAAAATTTTTTTCTTCACAAAAATTCAGTCATATTTCATGGAGTCTGGGCAAAGAATATCTGAGTGAATGGCTCCTAAGATTTCTACAGACAACACAAGAATTCCAACAAAGGAAGAGTAGGATATTTTTGAGACCTCATCAAAATATACACTAGAGACAACAAATTCAGTCTCCTTATCCATAGAAAGGACAGTACAATCTACATCCAGAAATAGCAACACAGCCAGTGGTGGTGGCACACACCTTTTATCCCTGCATTCAGGAGGCAGAGGCAGCCTGATTTAGAGTGAGTTCAAGGACAGCCAGGGCTATGTAAGAGAGATCCTGTCTCACCTCCACTCCCTGACAAAAAGTACCAGAAAAGAAGATCCCTTGTCAGTTCACAGCTTTGCACAGTAATTTCACAGCTATGGGCCATATGAATCAAACTAGAGACAAATAAACTCTAAAATTTCAAACCTCCAATGGTACCAAGTCTGACTGCATGGTAAAATAAACTCTTATGAATGTTTAGTCAGTTTCTGTGTGCTGTAGGATACTCTTTCTGTATGTTGTGAATATGTTTTGCTCTCATTGGTTGATAAATAAAGCTCCTTTGGCTTATAGTAAGGCAGAATGGAGCCAAGTGGGAAATCCAACCAGAGATACAGGAGAAGAAGGGTGGAGTCTAGGAGATGCTAGCCAGCTGCCAAGGCTGACAAGAACAAGACATGTAAAAAATGAGGTTAACAAGCCATGAACCACATGGCAAAGCATAGATTAAAAAATATGGGTTAATTTAAATGTAAGAACTAGCTAATAATAAGCCTGAGCCATAAGTCAAGCATTTGTAAGTAATATTAAGCCTCTGAGCTGGGCGGTGGTGGCGCACACCTTTAATCCCAGCACTTGGGAGGCAGAGGCAGGCGGATCTTTGTGAGTTCGAGACCAGCCTGGTCTACAAGAGCTAGTTCCAGGACAGGCTCCAAAGCTACAGAGAAACCCTGTCTCGAAAAACAAAAACAAAAAAGCCTCTGAGCTGTTATTTGGGAATTGACAGGTGGGAAAGAAACCTCCAATTACATCTGTATATCTGTTCCTCTTCTATCTGTATTCCTGGCTTCTATCCAGTTCAGTTCACGTATGCACTCATCAGAAAACAGAAGTGCCACATTTCTGGATGTAGAGGGTACTAGGCCCTCTATAGATAAGGATAAGAAGCTTCTGTAATGTAAATTTGGCCAAAATGTACAAAAAGCAGAAAAAAATGATGTCTTAGCATCCTTCTTTGATGTAGTCTTGTTAATCTTGTTCCTACTACCATGTACACATGAATCTAGAATTATTCGACCTTAGAGGCTTCTTATCTAGTCTCTCTGTGTCTTCCTTGAGGCAATTACAGGTGACTGAACGTTTGGGAACTATGAAGAAAAATTTTTAGTCATTGACGTTTTGGTAATAATGGAAAGTAATTTGGAGGCCTCAAAATGCTTTGACATAGTTTCATTATGCTTAAAAGTTAAGGGCTGAGGATGTAGTTCAATGGTAGAGCACATGCTTAACATGTGCAAAGATCAGACTTTGATCCTTAGGGCCCCAGAAAACAACTAAGCAAATAAAGTTCAATAAACTTTCTGTTATAAGTAGTATCATCTGCTCAGATGAAATATATTGCCACTATACTCAGTTTTAATCCACATAAAAATCTACTGAAAGAGGAACTGGGAAGAAATGAACAGCAGTAAACCATTATGTAACATTTCCAGCATACAACACATGCAATTAATCTTAAAAAGCACAGATAATATTAGCAGTGTTAGTAAAATAATGTGGCAAAAATATTAGAAAGCAATGAGGCTTGAGTAATATTGCCTATCCTTTTAATTCAGTTACAATAAACCTTTTTTAGATTTATTTAAAGTTTATGAGTTTTTGGCCTGCATGTATTTATGTGCACCAGGTGGATGCCCGGTGTCTGCAGAGGTCAGAAGGGGGCTCTGGATCCATAGGAACCACAGTAATGGATGGTTTTGAGTCATCGTGTGAGTGCTGGGAACTGAACCCATGTCCTCTGCAAGAACAGTAAGTGCCCTTAACCTCTCAGCCATCTCTTCAGTACAGTTATATTTTATTTAAATATAGTAAACAACAATTGTCTTGAGTTCAAAGCTAGTTTCAAAATACCACTTAAAGTGGCTTTAAAACTTACCAGGAACACATGCTCAAATATCTGTGTGGGACTATCCATCTGACCAAGGATCACTATCATTTCATTATCTATGAATTCCTTGAATTCTCGCAAGTTGCACACCATCTGCATTTCCAACTCTGTGCGTATCTGAAACAGAGGTGATGTACTGTGTTAATCTCTGTAAAGTTCTGTGTTTTCAATACCATTTTAAGCTATATAACTATTGTTATTCTACTCCTAGCTTTGGAACAATGAGGACTCAATGTTGCTTACCTCTTTGGATGTGATATTTTCCAAATCCTTTTGCATCATAATCTCCCTTAATTTGGTTTTAATAAGCCTTTCTGTTCGTTCACGTTCAGTTGGTCTGAGGATAGACAAGTAGTGGTTTTTCTTAAACAAGAATTTAATCAAAACAATGAATTCACCATTTGATTATGTTTCCAAATTACTTCTCTTACTCTCATATTTATATTGCAGAAGCATAGCAAATGAAAACTATACACAATTACATGGTGAGTTTCAGGCCAACGTGGGTACTACATAATGAGACAATGTCTAAACTAAAATCAAAACCAAATGAACATCAAGAATACCTTCCTGCCAGGCAGTGGTGATGGTGCACGCCTTTAATCCCAACACTTGAGAAGCAGAGACAGGCAGATTTCAGTAAGCTTGAGGCCAGCCTAGTCTACACAGTGAGTTCCAGGATAGCCAGGGCTGTAACACAGAGAAACCCTGTCTTGAAAAAATAAAAAACCCAAACTCAAACCCAAAATTAAAAACAAACAAAACCAAAACACCTTCCCAACCTAAACCAACCAAAGAAACAAAACAAAACAACCCATATAGAACATAATAAACATGTAAAAATTAACTTGAATAGGACCCATGTGTTTAAAAGTCTTTATAAATACATCAAGAATATATGCTTTGCTATGAAGAAGCAAAGACAAGCTGAGCATATCAAGAATATTTCATGTACCTATCAAGAACCCCTGAATAGCAACACCTGCTGAGCTAGAATACCAATCTGGGCAGGACACTGGTGTAACTCAATAGTGCCAGACCTTAGAACGCCACCATCTGCAGGATTGTGTGGTTTTCTAGTTTTTGGTCTCTTTAACATTACTCAAGGTCAGGTGTGGTGGCACATGCCTTTAGTCCTAGTATGCTGAGTTAGAGGCCAGCCTGGTCTATATAGTGATTTCCAGGACAGCCAGGGCTACATAGTGAGACCCTGTCTCAAAATAAATAATAACAAATCTACTCAGCCAGCAGTAGTGGTGCACGCCTTTAATCCCAGCACTCGGGAGGCAGAAGCAGGTAGATTTCTATGAGTTTGAGGCCATCCTGGCCTACAGCCTACAGAGCTACTTCTAGGACAGCCAAGGCTACACAAAGAAACCCCTTCTTGAAAAACTAATTACTCCCTCTACCCCCGCCCCCCAAAAAAGAAAAGCATTAGTTCAGTGTAATTGGATGCTTCTCTCTAGTGGCATGGTTCATATTATGGAGAATTTGAGTACTTTCTGTCCCATCTTTGCTCCTACCTACTCAAGAAAGGTATCTGCTTTGGATCTCCTTATTTGGATATGGACATGGCCTAAGCCTTCAGGCATCCTGCCTGTTCCTGCGGCTTGCAGCCTTATCACTGGCTGCAAAAATAGCCTCTGTAATCTCCAATTCTGTATGCTGCATCTCCACACACTTGGGGCACCACATTTCTCAGGCACTCAGCTTCTCATGAACTATGCAGAACACAGCTAATACCTGTACTGTTCTGCTAAGGCATTTGTCTTGAATAGAAGGGCAATTCTTATCTAGGCTTCATTTTTCCTGGACACAGTAATGTAGGAGGAAATGCAGAATGACAGTCTTCTACTGAAAAGATGAATTGATCAAAACAGATTTTAGCACTTCTGTGCATGCATGGGTTCGATTTCCTAGTTAAGCAGTTTTTCTTTGAGTCCTTCACATTCTGAGCTGGATTAGTTCAGGAGCAGACAGACCTAGGTTTAATCACAGCCCTACTACTTACAGTTAATGTGACCTTGAACAAGGCCCTTCTCTTTTCGGAGTCAGGCATAACATTAGATATACATTGGGGCACCACACAGTACATGACCTTCTTGGATTACAAGAACAAAACAGTATTCTGTTCAGAACAGAATACTGTAAATGCATTTTGGCTCACGTTTTTCCTATATTCTCACTATTCTTTTATAGGCCTTTTAAGTTAATTTGGGTAGGAAGAGGGCACAGAAAAAGCATTTAACATACAAACATACTTTCCCCTCTTTGATGTTACTGGAAAAAAATGCAAAATACAGAGAAAACAAAAACTAAAAACCACTCTATCCAGATATAATCATGTCCTAGTTAGGGTTACCATTGTTTTGATGAAATACCATGAGCAACAGTGAGCTGCAGAGAAAAGGGCTTATTTGGCCTACACTTCCACATTGTAGTCTATCATTGAAAGAAGTCAGGACAGGAACCCAAACAGCAGGAACCTGATGCAGAGGCCAGAAGAAGTGCTGCTTACTGGCCTGCTCCCCATGGTTTGCTTAGTCTGCTTTTTTATAGAACTCAGGATCACCATCAGGGAGGTAGCCTCCCACCAATGGGCTGGGCCCTCTCACATCAATCACTAGTTAAGAAAATGCCCTACAGGTTTGCCTATGGGCTGATCTTGAGGCATTTTCTCAACTGAGGTTCCATCCTCTCCCACAACTCTGTCAAATTGACATAAAACTAGCCTGCACATCAGCTTCGATATTCTGGCTTACAGTTTCTATTTGTTCCTCTTCTACAAAGATAATGTAATAAATGTATCTTAAAACTAAGAACTAATGTTCAGTGAGTGTCTACTATGTGCCAGGATCTTTCACCCTTTTGGGGGGAGTTGTTTTTGCTTAGGGATGTAAAGTAATTCTTTCTTCTGTGCTAGAGATCCAAAAATCTTCTCAAAATCAAAATTAAAAAGGAAAAATAGTTTACTGATTTTAAAATATTTGTTATTTATTTTTGAGATGTGGTTGGTGCAGCACAAGGTTGGAGCACGGATCCCATGGTGTGTGTGTGTGGGACAAACATGCCAACAGAGGTTACATGGGAAGGAAGAATAGTGGGGGAAGGGGGAAGAAGGGGGAAGGGAGGGACAGAGACCTGCCTTCCCAGAGAAACAGCAGGGGGTGGGGTGGGCAGAGCTAGTCTCTTAAAGGGACCTTTGCACCTGCATATAGACAAAGTAGTGACATAGCAGCCATAGAAACCCTGGGCTGGCCAGAGTACTGCCTGGGTTCATCCTGTTAGGTGACAGGGGCCAGCATAATACCTGAATCCTAACAGTTGATCCTACTATTTGTAGTCCAAGCTGGCTTAGAACTTGAAACCCTCCTATCTCAGTCTACCAAATGTGCTATATGCTACTATCCCTGGCTGTGATGGATTTTCTTCTCTAAGTATGGTTTAGGATAAGCTTTTCTTTTGAGCTGGATGAAACAATCATTCCTCTGAAACCCACCAACCAGCTTTACAATATAAAATCATAAAGATCATTTCCATAGATTTGTGGTTTTTTGGTTACTAAGAGATCTTGAAAGAACTAGGCCTACTGGAAAGGCTCTGGAACCAACAACTCCCTGAGAAAAAAGACTGATGATACTTTGACTGCTTCTTCAACTAAAATAAAACCACAACTCAGCAGAAATAAATTTAACCCAGTATTCTTTTCAATGGATTGGAAACATCTTTCTCTCCTTGTTCCTTTCTGAGACAGGGCCCCACTATGCAGCTCTGGATGGCTTAGAATTCATTGTGTGGATCAGGCTAACCTTGAACTCAAGAGATTCACTTGCTTCTGCTTCCTGAGTGCTGGGATTAAAGGTGGGTAACACCCCAGATTCAAAGAATATAAACAGTTTCTATTGGTTACAACAGTAAATGAAAAAAGAGAACACATCACCTATTGCTCCTGGGGACTCTGTTTATAGGAGTGATTGCTACCCTTGCAAAGACACTTTAACTTCTCAGGTATGACAAACATCCCTCCAAAAGCCTCTTGCTGTTAATTGTTATCAAATGCTCCTTTTCATAATCATTTCTCTAAATTCAAATTTTTTGTTGTTGTTGTTTTGTTTTTGTGAATCATATCCCCTCCCCACCAAGCTGGGTTTCTCTGTGTAGCCCTGGATGTCCTGAACCTCTTTCTGTAGACCAGGCTGGCCTTGAACTCATAGAGATCCACTTGGCTCTAGCAAGTGCTGAGATTAAAGGTGTGTGCCACCACTTGGCTTTTAAAATTTTATTTTATGTGCATTGGTGTTTTGCCTGCATGAATGTCTGTGTGAGGGTGTCTAATCCCCTGGAAAAGTAGTTAGACAGTTATGAGCTGCCATGTTGGTGTTGGAATTGAATCCAGGTCCTCTGAAAGAGTAGCTAATGCTCTTAACCACTGAGCCATCTCTTAGATTTTTATAGCATTACATTCTTGATTACACATACTCTATTGTGCCCAGGAGTAAAATTCCTCAGGCCTTTGCAGGAAAGAGAAGGATCTTCATGTATGACAGAAGTGTAATCTACATTGTAACTATTGTTAATGGGGCAGGGTTAGTTCCTAAGGAATATGCTGCCTAGCACACAAGAGAGGGTCACAGTCCTTAGCAAGCCAACTTACATGTCTGTGAAGAGAGCCGGAGAGTCAGGTCGATGAGACTGCACATCCTGCATAACATTCCATTCATTGACTGAGGATTGATCCGAGTTGATATGGCTCTCATAATAACTCACCCAAGTGAGAAAAAGGCTGCCTGGATAGTAGTTATGCATTCTGGCCACTTCACAAGCCTTGTGTAAACTCTGTAGTGCAGACCTGAAAGATAGGCTCAGAAATGAGCACTATAGAATTATGGGATACCAAAAGGATAAAAACCTAGGTCTATCTCAAACTCTTCTAATTTTTTAATTCTACAGAGTATTATTCTCTGTAGAATTTTCTACCTCCCTGGGAAGTCAATATTCTGTGGTCTTGATGCATATTCAAGGCAGGGAGTTGGGGGAGAGGAAGAGAACTGACAACTACCTCCTCAGTGAAAAAAAGGTCTAGGAACCTATGGCTACATGACCTAATCCTTGGACTCATGTGACCGTGTCATTAGCAAATAAAAATCTCAACAATTAACTATTCAAAATTTGTTTCCCTTTGGCACAGAATCATGTGACAGCTTATTCTCTAGGATCCTTACAGGCTCCACAAAGATCTTATAGGCAGATGCCCCTAAAGCCATGAGTCTATGTCCTTTGATGTCCAGGAAGTACTGACCTAATGGCATTTGCCATTCTTGCTACCTTAGTCTCCTAGTTCTTTAAACCATTTATTCATTAACACGAGTTACTTTCTGAGAATAGCTCTGGCTACCCTAAAGACTAAATTAAACCTCTGACTGAGCTCAGAAACCCAAGAAGGGTAAACAAAACTATGTTTTTTTTCTATTTACCTAAGCTAAAGCTAAAAATGCTAGAAAGTAAACAAAGGCAGAAAAAGAAATACTAAGAAGTAACTTACACACAACAAGGATCATTCTACATCTTGTTTATTGGTCTATCTCCAGTACTAACAAGGCCTAGATCATAGCTGGAGCTCAAATAAATGTCATATTAGCTACAAACTAACATTTATTTTGTTTGTTTCTTCTGTAGCACTGTGAATAAGACTCAGTGCCTCCTGTATGCTAAAGCAATATACAACCTGTTATGTTTGTTTTGGTTTTGGTTTTTTTTGAGACAGGGTCTCTCTACATAGCTCTGACTGTTCTGGAACTCACTTTGTAGACCAGGCTGGTCTCAAACTCAGAGATCTGCTTGCCTCTGCCTTCTGAGTACTGAGATTAAAGGTAGGTGCCACCATGCCTGGCCAGCTGTACAACTTTTTCAAAATGAGCAAGGATTATTTTTCTTAGGAGGCAGGAAAGATAAAAGATATTCTTAACAAAAAATATATAAGATCATTTAAAAAAGCTTAGTAGGTAAAGGCACTGACCAGCAAGACTGAGTGCCTGAGTCTAATCTCCAGAATACACCTGGTGGATGAAAGCACTAATGTCCCCATAATCTACCTCTGCCCCCATACAGTTTGCTACTGTGGCATACAAATCCACTCACACACAAATAAATACATTTTTTTTTTTTAAAAAAATAGGTGCTGGGATGGATGGCTCAGCAGTTGAAAATACTTGTTCTTGCAGAGGTTCAAGTTCAATTTCCAACTCCAGTTCCAGAGGATCTTTCATCTTCTAACCTCCTGGGCACCGGTTACATATATGGTGCACAGACATGCATGCAGTCAACACATTCATACACATAAAATAATTAAAAAATAAATGTTATAAAGAAAATTATGTAAATTAATGACTATGGAATTCTCTTACACTTCCTTTTCCTTCAAGAGAAAAACATTAGTTTGTAGCTAACTCCCTGCAACACTGGGGTACAGATGAGCACTGCTATGCTTGGTTTTTCACATGGGCATTAGGGATCTGAATTCAGATCCTTATGGTGGCATGACACTTTACTGACTGAATTATTTCAGTCCCCAGAGACTAAAGACTACTGAGCAGAAAGCCTCATTATACCTTGTTTTTATTAGATCATTTTCTAGATAAGTGAATAAGATTCTATTCTATCTAAATAAATAAGATACTCTCGGGCCAGATATGTAACACTCTTGCAATGCCTTAGTTCTTTCATCTACAATAGGGTGCCAACAACACTACTGTGTGGCACCAGTGTAATGATTAAATATAAGCCATGTAAAGCATCCGGAACACAGTGAGTAACTTAAAAGTGTCATTATATGGATGGTTATTAACAATGATTTCTTTAGGCTTTATTTGCATTACATAAACAATTACCAGTACTTTAAAAGGAAATGTATCTATCTATACTATAACTGTGTCAAATAAGATAATCTCTGATTATCTTAGGAAACTAAAAGTTAGTGCATAGCAGTAAAATGTACAGACTTGGCTCTCACACTAAGCATGGTCAGTGTGAAATACAGTTCTAACAGACTCTCTAACCCATTAGCATCTCTTCTAGAGCCCAATATTACCTCTGAATTTCACTTGTTCAGCAATGTACAAAGTTTTCCACTGTGACAATTGAAAAACTGCATTTCTAGGTCACCTTTAATCATTGTTACCATGCAAACAGATCACACACACATACACAAATCCTCTACAATACAGGATGCATATGAATAGTGAATAGTATCACTTCACATTATACTTCTCTCACAAAATATTATTTTAATAACATTAATGAACTTTTTTGTAGGACTTCTTAAAAAACACGGTATTATAGAGATATCAAAAGTCATCTTACCACATTGCTTGCACAGATACAGGTTTGAATATGTGAACTCTGTTATCTGTTGATACGCTGAACCCACTAAGAGCAAAAGAGAACAGACAAAAGTTCACAAATAAGGGATTTTCAGGTATTTCAAGTTTGCTACATCAACTGATGGACTAAATAGAAGAAACAATCAGTATGTCATCTAGAAGTTAACTAGAAGTAGGATGTGATTGAAAAGTTACAGCATGGCAGCTGAGAGAAAGACAACTGGTCTCTCCAGGGACAAGGATTACATGCTAGGTAATCAAATTTCAAGTGGTCATTCCTAAACACATGCATATATGAGCAATACTAAATGAACTCAGTAAGCTGTATTTATATATACCTATGCATAAATATGAAATAATAATAATTAAACATGAAGTAGTCATGATTTTGAGACGAAGTGGGGGAACATAAGGAGTTGGGGGAGGATTTTATATAAATACAGTACTCATTATAAAATCCTCAAAAATAAATTTAAATAAAGGAAAGCATCAACAAATTGACTTTATGTACTAGGCAAAATTAAGGTGTTCTGATGTACATTTCTATTTGGAAGTCTTCTGATTCATAGCAAATTGACCTGGGTTTTATAAATTGGAGCAAACATTTCAATCTCTTTGGAACATACTGGAAGGAACTGGCTCAGGAAAAGGGTTACACAGCAGGCTGACAGATGGCAGAAGCTACAGAGGTTATTTCAAACAGAACACATTATCCTCTGGGGGAACACTGCAAGAGCAGTCCCACATGTTCACATTAAAGGGTGAGCCAACAAACTACTACTTCTCTGTCAGCTTAGAAGACTAGAAGGGAGAGACCCTGGCGAGTTGTATTTTATTCTACTTTACAAAGGGGCAGTTTAAAAGGCTGCACTGAGCTGCTGACATGCCAGTGCAGGTGGGCACACTGGGCCTCTCATTCAGCTGAATGAATGAGCCACTAAGACTAAGACGGAACCACACCACTGGGCTTTCTGTAGAAGGGGTAGAAGAAGGAAAGCTCTTACCCGTCACCATCCAGATGAATTAGGGTATCACTCCAGAGAGGCAAGACTAAGCCCATGGTACAAATGCTACTGCAAGACGAGAAATAATCATTAAGTTACTTCCTGTTATTCTAGGAAGCAGTCATGATTTATTAACTTTAAACACAAGGGATAAACCTCCAAGCAACAGACTGTCTCATAAATGTTAGAGCAGAGAAATTTCTATCATATTACTATTAATCTTGTACACGTTCTCAGGATTATTTTAAAAAAGATGGCCAGTCATTCCTTATATATTTGACAAAGAAAATTTATTGATTGAACTTCCTGTATTGTCTTATAAGTAGCTACTATCTTAAAAAATTCAAGAAATCACTGCTGACTTGCATTTGGTAGACCTCAGCCCAAGATACAAAATCCAACTCAATTCCAAGGATTATATCTTTTTATTTTTGGGGGGAGGGGTTAGAAGGCATGGGAAAAGTATCATGAAAAGTCAGGCTGGCCCTCGAACTCACAATAAAGCAGACTGGCCTTGAACTCCTCCTGATCCTCATATCTTCATCTCCCAAGTGCTGGGATTACAGGTGTGCACCAATCTACCTGCCCTCAAGGACTAGTTCTAAAGTCAAGAACTACTGCTAGTTATTCAAAATCTTGGAATATATGACTTGCTCAATTATAAGGTTTACTGAACACCAGAAACACCCAGTCTTAGAAGGAAATGAATTAAAATATGTACAGAAGTAATAGTCATGGATTGTTATCAAGTTAGAGAAATAAAAAATACAATTGAAATTAAAGAGTGTATGAGTGTTTAAATGAGATTTTAAAAACTTTTCATTAAATTTATTTTATTTTATGTGTATTCTGCCTACATGTATTTCTGTGCACCACTGGCATGGCTTGTGCCTATGAAAGTCAGAAGAGGGTGCTGGATCCCCTGGGACTTGAGTTATGGACAGCTGTAAGCTGTCATGTGGGTACTGGGAATTGAACCTGGAAGTTGGCACTCTTAACTCCTGAGCCACCTTTCCACACTCTTTGTTTTGTTTGTTTTAAGACAGAGTCACCGCGTAGTCTAGACTGGCCTTGAATTCAAAATTCTCTTGTCTCAGCCACCTCTACTTTGAGATTACAGGCATGTGCTACCACACCTGATAAAATAATGCTGTGTATTGAACTAGCACTACTGAAATGTAGAATAGAGGCATCAGCAACCAACAAAAGGGTGGTCCTATGCCATATTAAAATACTGTTCCAGGTTGTGGGGTTTACAACTCAGTGGCAGAGTACTTGCACACCATGTGTTAGGCAGCCTAGGAAGGAAACTGGCTCTCAGCTAATAGAATAGGTTAGGGCAGGAAGCCCTGACCTCCTGACCAATTATTGTATGCTTTGTGATTCCACTTCTCTGGATGACCTTTACCATTTTTTCCCTTTCTCCTCTTAAGGATCTTTAAAGTTTTTAGTTTTGTTTGGTTATGGTAGCACACGCCTTTAGTTCCAGTACTTGAGAAGGAGAGAGAGAGAGAAAGGAGGGGGGAAGGGGAGAAGTGGGGAGAAGCTGCCTCTTGGAAGACTGGAAGCAGAAGGAAGATCTGCTTGCCTTTTAAAGGGACAGGACAGACCATTACAGTTATTCTATGTAACAGCTTTGACTGTCCTGGAACTCACTATAGACCAGGCTAGCACCTGCCTCTGCCTCCCAAGTAAGTGCTGGGATTAAAGGCGTGCACCACCACTGCCAAGCTGACTTAATATTGTTTTAAAATATTTTTAGATAAAATGACACAGTAACTGAGAGTATAAAATTAAAAGTAACTGAGAGTAACTGAGCACTGGTATTCTGAAATCAAACATTTGTTTCACTGTTCAATGGGCTCACTCAAACAGAAGACATAAACAATTTTATAATGCTAGGCTTACCAAAAAGAAATGACTTTTTAGCTCTTTCAGGTCCCAGTTTGTTTGAGACACTACACATATAAAACAAGGGCTCTCTCTCTCTATATATAAAACAAGATTGTCTTAAGGAGAAGGAAGTAGGAAACTACCTGTGTTTCCACAATGGAATTTTATGACCTCTGATTTGGACTTTTACCCCGTCTGGACCTATAGTGTGTGTGTGTGTGTGTGTGTGTGTTTGCTTTTAATCATTTTATTTTGTGTGCATGGAGGTTAGAAGAGAACAATTTGAGGGAGTTGGTTCTCTCTACCATCTGGGTCCCAGGGACCTGAACTCTGTCGGGTTGTCAGCAGGTGCATTTACCCTTTCAGCCATCTCACCAAGTTTGTTTTAGTCAGTGTTTTATCATGGTAACCCAAAGCAAACCAGTGCAACTTCTATGCACTAACTAGGGTAAAGGCTGGATTGGAAACTTTCCTAATAACACTGGGATCTCTCTGCTTCTCTACAATCAGACTCATTGTCATCTATAACTCTGCCTCCAAACCCAGGGCTATGTTCTTGCTAGCAATCCCTCTCTACCTGCTACCATTTTTTTTTTGTGGATAAATTCACCCATCCCCTAGCTACTGCACAATTCCATTTTAGTTCTGAACCAGGAAGTCATGGTTTGAGACATCTGGCAGGATTTCCTGAGGCTTATTATCTCAGAGTGTAAAGATCTGCTTAGTAGCCACATTCCACAGTCTTTCCAAAGATTCTTCAGAAAGAGTAGGGAAATAGAACAGAAAAGTCTCAAGCCTTAAGGATACAACCCTTTACCCTCCCCCCAAACCCAAAACAACAACAACAACAACAAAAATCCAGGTTCTGTCAGATATATCTTTAATACACATGAACCCAGGACAGGACTATTGGTACATTACCAAGAAAGGCATGTGCCCAAGTATTACCAAGGTAGAACATTACTGATGGAAGAAATAGACTAACAGCAAAAAGCAACTTTTCTCCCAAAATATATATTTACATTTGTTTACTTATTATCATTAGTACCTAGCAATGAGAGAAAGGTAAGGAATGATAGTAATTTAGAAATAGCCAAAGACATTTAGCAAGCTTGCTTGTCTCTGAAGATCATGGCCAAGACTTTTTTTTTCCATTTTTATGCCTTTATTTGTGTGTCTATGTGTGTGTACATATGTTCATATATTTATGGGGTGCATGTGGAGGTCAGACATCAACTTTGGGTATCTTCCTCAATTGCTCTTTACCTTAGAGACAGTTTCTTACTGAAGTCCGTTCTCATAGATTTGGCTAGGCTGACTCCCTGGCTGGCCAACTGCCAACCAGCAAGTCCTAGAGCTTACCCTGTCTCCACTTCCTCAGTGTTGGGATTACAGGCACATGCTGCTGTGCCTAGATTTTCACCAATGCTAGGGATTGAACTCAGGTACTTGAGCTTGCATGGCAAATACTTTACCAATTGAATCATCTCCTCAGGCTACCATGAATTACTTTTTAACTTAAAACTTTCATTATCACATACTCACTATAAAAAATAATGGGTTTCGCTGTGATACTTTCATACACATATGCCAATAATTTCATAAAAATATATATTGTGGTAGTTTAAATAAGAATGGTCCCATAGGCTCATATATTTGAATGCTTATTTATCAGGAAGTGGTACTATTTTTTTTTTTTTTGAGACAGGGTTTCTCTGTGTAACAGCCCTAGATGTTCTGCAACTCCCTCTGTAGACCAGGCTGGCCTCGAACTCACAGAGATCCACCTGCCTCTGCCTCCCAAGTGCTGGGATTAAAGGTGTGCGTCACCACTGCCTGGCCGTAGTGGCACTACTTGAGAAGTATTAGGAAGTGTGGCCTTGTTGGAGAAAGTGTGTCACTGTGGGTGGGCTTTGAGGTTTCAAAAGCCCAAGTCAGGTCCAATGGTTCTCTTTTCCTGCTGCCTGTGGATCTGAACTCTTGGTTTCTTCTCTAGCACCAAGCCTGCCTGTGTGCTGTTATGCTCCTTGCCATGATGATAATGGAAAAAAACCTCTGAAATTGTTAGCAAGCCCCAGTTAAAGGCTTTCTTTTATAAGAGTTGCTGTGGTCATGGTGTCTCTTCTCAGCACTACAACAGTGACCAAGACATATATCAAGAATACAAGCCGAGCATGGTGACTCACACTGTTAGTCCCAGCACCTGGGTGGCAGAGGCAGGCTGATCTCTGAGTTTGAGGCCAGCCTGGTCTACAGAGAAAGATCCTGTCTCAAAAAGACCCCCCCCCCACACGCACACCCCTCACCCTCTAACCTTCTTGTCCCACTTTATCTAGAATTTTATAACATAATTATGCAAGACATTTTTGTACTAGCTCAAATAATTATACTAGGTTATTCAAAGGTAGTTTTATGGTACCACACCTGTCATTAGAAGAAAAATCCATTCCCAGGACAATGCTTTCTTCAGTGTCTTGTCTACCATTAGTTGAAACCACTACCATATAGCGTGTTCGATTTTGGTAAGTACTTTCCAATCTTACAGCCTAAGGTCAAAAAGAACAAAAAAACAAAGAATTCAGAGAAATTTTAAATCATTTAATCTTTTTTTTTTAAACCAGTATCTCATAGCATGCTACCAAGGCAAAAGAGGTGACAGTGGGAGACCTAAATTAAAAATTCAACTCCTATATTAACTATAAATCCTTTGATATAATACTAAATTAACAGGATGGAGATAAAGTAACACCTATGTTGCTTTAAGAATCTTACAACTGTAGGATTACAATCCACACTTAAGGCAGGCCCCATGCCCAGTAACAGATGGCCAACATAAAATGAACTCAATGTTATTTTTGTAGATCTTTTTTTTGGGGGGAGTCCTGTATTACTTTGGGATTTTTTTTTAAAACCTAACCTTACTGGCCTTTTGCATCTATTATGGTTTTCGATTTTGTGCTTTCACTGATTTTGTGTGTATCTTTGTTTCTTGTGCATTGTCACTGTTTTTTCTTCTTATTTATTCTAATTTGTTTTAAAGAGAGAGAAAGTATGGAGTTGGATGGGTGGAAATGAGGGAGAGGAAACTATGATCAGAATATACTGTATGAAAAAATTTATTTTCAGTAAAAAATAAAATGAACATTTATATAGGATAAGTATATGTCACTATAAATATACATTAAGCTGATCAAATTCAAAATGCTATAGATGTATATTTTATTGAAATATACAGTATTCATATATTATAAAGTATATAATAATGCTTTATAAAATAAACAATATACATTATTTTTATATAATAAAACAATATATAATGTTTTTATCTGTCTTATATAGTCCATGTATCTCTATGTACTTACCTATCTCCACAAGCTCTGGGGTAAGGTAATAACCATTTTTACCACATCCGTTTCTCCTGGTAGAGTCTTTGTTTCACCAAGTTTTAGTCAGGCTCTTGGACTTTGTCCTACCTAGATCTAGCTGTGCAATTCCTTACAAAATTAAACTTCAGCAAGAACTCCCAATAAATTTGTTTATCTAGAGTCCACATCATCCTTACCTGATAATCCTTGACATCTACCTTGGTTTCTCATCCTCCACCACCTCCCAAGTGGTTTATGATCACTTTTGCTTATCTTCAACTAAAATCCTCTAAATCATTTTAAGCCAAAACTTGATACTGAGGGTTCTCTGAAATAAAAGGCCTATTTAGCCATTACTGAGAAAGACCTTATCTACAGGTAAGTTTTCTAACCACCTGCAGGGAAGTGACTAGCAGATGGAAGCACGCCTGCTGGGCTTCTGAGTGAAAGCATATTGTAATAGTTACTTTCTGTTGCTATGATTAAATACCATGACCAAGGCAACTCACAGAAGGAAGTGCTGATTTGGGCTTTAGGGTTCCAGAAGGAGAGTCCATAATGGGGAGATGTGCCAGCAGTTAGCTAGAGCAGGAAGCTCAGGTATCACGTTTCCATCCACAGGCAGCAGGAAGCACAGAGGCTATTATAAACCCTCAAAGCTTGTTCCCTATGAATGTCCTCCAGGAAGGCATTACTGATTTCTCCAGCAAAACAGAAACTGGGGACCAAGTTTTCAAACACTTGAGCATATAGAAAACATTTCTTACTCAAACCACTACACATTTATATGGAAAAGTTTGAGAGGGAAAGCACAAAGTATTTACACTGAACCCACACTGACTACAGGAAGGAGAGAACTAAGGAGAAGCAGGCAGAAGTTTGAGGCAGGAGGTCAATCTGTACGAAGGACTCATTGTTTCTTGACTGGCTGGGGTAAACAGTCCAGAAAAATGCATTTATAAGGAGCCTATGGTATACAGCCTAGTGTTTTGCTCTCCAGAATTCAGTCTAGGTTTCAAAATCTATTAAGTTAATTTAGCACAGAGGTATTAACTGATTGACTTTCCTTTTATATCTTCCCCTCTATCCTCTAACCCTTACAATTTAGGATAGTTCAGGAATTTTAAAACCATATTTGCTTAATTTGTGTGCGTGTGGTACACCCATCTCTGCATGGATCTGTAGAAATCAGAGGTCAAGCCAGGCGGTGGTGGCGCATGCCTTTAATCCCAGCACTCGGGAGGCAGAGGCAGATGGATTTCTGTGAGTTCGAGTCCAGCCTGGTCTACAAGAGCTAGTTCCAGGACAGGCTCCAAAGCTACAGAGAAACCCTGTCTCAAAAAACAAAAAACAAAAAACAAAAAACAAAAAAAAAAAAAGAAAGAAATCAGAGGTCAATTCTGGGCATCCCCCCCCCCAAGTGTTTTGTCAGCATTAAAGTATACCTGATGCCCTTGGAAGGTATTAAATTCTTTCAAACTGGAATTTATAGATGATTGTGGGCTGCCATGTGTGTGCTGGGAACTGAACCTGGATCCTCCATAAGAGCAGCTAGCACTCTTAATGGAAGAGCCATCTCTTTGCGCCTTTTAAAATTTTTTTAAGACAGGAACTGTATATGTAGCCCTGGATGTCCTGGAGCTCATTATATAGACTAGGCTGGCCTCAAACTCAGAGGAATCCACCCACCTCTGCCTCAGCTTCTTCTTTACCTCAACAATAAAAGATTCCTTTTCAGAACCTTTTAGTTTTTAAAAGTTTTAATTCATTGCTTATGTATTCAAAGCACCTTTAGAAAACTGGAATGTAAACAGGATCTTCAATGACATTAAGGACTTACCTGTTAGTGTGATAATGGCAGTGTGGTTATTGTCCTGTTTAAATATCTGAAGTGAAATGTCAGGGTGCCTGAATTTTATTTTAAAATATTCCAATGAAAAGAGAAAGAAGGGGGAATAGATAAAAGAAACTAGGCAAATGGTGATGGCTACTAAAGTTGACTCAAAAATTTTCTGGGATATATTTCTTACTTTGATTGTTTGGAAATTTTTTTAATAAGCTAAAAAAGATCACTGTATAAATAAAAAACAAAGCAAAATGGTTTCCAGGCAACATTCATTTGAAATATTTGCCATACATATGCTGCACATGCAATGACAGCACAAGTGCTGAGAAGTCAATAGTGGGAGATGGAGACTTATGTTCTCCCCTTGTGAAATGTTACTCTACTCTTATTGTCTCAAAAATCAAATAAATTAATTAAATTAAATAGATGCAGTCTCATGTAGCCCAGGCTGGCTTCGAACTTATATAGTCAAGGAAAATTCTTAACTGGTCCTTCTGCCTCCGCCTCACAAGAGCTAGGATTATAGGTATCTACCACCATATTCAGTTTCTGTGGTGCTGGAGATGGGACCCAGGACTTCAAGGCTTCTGGGCAAGCACTCCACCAATTAAGTTATAAACTTATCTTTATGCCTCTGTTCTGATATTCCTAAGAAAAGCTAGGGAAGTAAAAACAGAAGAAGTGGCTATATTAAAGCTTATTTGTTATAACAGACATAATCCATATGTAATGCCATCATTCTGGTGCCAAATACATAGGCTGTACTATGCACTTTATATTCCATGAAGAAAAGTTTCAAAATCAAATTCACTTATGAGACACTAAGAGGAACAAACATTTAAATGGAATACAGTCTAGAGTTAGTCAGCTGAGATCCAGGAGGAGTATTACACACAAAGCTATGGATGACAGTCAATACACATGAGGTGGATTGGGAGGCAGCTTTGGAGTTCCTTAGAGAAACACTCAACACATACATGTTATTTCCAAAGTTACATTTATTTAGTGTGAGAGGTGTAGGAGTGGTTCTCTCCTTCCACCACATGGGTCCTTGGGACAGAACTCAGGTTGTCAGGGTTGGTGCAAAGTGCCTTAGCTTTAATGCCCAAATTATCTCACCGGCCCCCTAAATTGTTATTTTAACTAGACAAGCTGCTGCACATAAAACAAGATTTGAAAAAAATTTAATTAATTGTATGCACATGAATGATGTGTGTATACCACGGTGCACATATGGAGGTCAGAGAACACATAGTCTGTAGGAGATGGTTCTCTCCTTCCACCATGTGGGGCCTGGGGATCAAACTCAGGTCGTCAGCCTTAGCAGCTGGCTTCAAATTTGCTATGTAGCTTGGGAGGAGAATTACCTTGAACTTCTGATTCTCCTCAGTGCAAGGATTACAGGTAAGTGCTATCTTGCCTGGTTTATATGGTACTGGAGTTTGAACCCAGGGCATCATACATGGTAGGCAAGCACTCTACCAACTTAGCTACATCCCAGAACTTCTTATAAACAAGATCTCAGCTGTCACTACAGGTTTAAATTTGAGCATGCCTTGGCAATCTTTAGGTTAAATGAACAATTTCTAAAATATGAAATGTGTTAGGAGCACTTTTATCTACAAATACAAATGGTGTGGAAACAACTGAACTGTGATTCTAATAAATTTTAAAAAAAACTGAATCATTTTTCTTTAGCTATGTATTATGTATATATATGTATACTGTATTTGTGTGTGTTGTACATTATGTGAAGGCCAGAAGTCAACAATGGGTGTCTTTCTCAATTATTTTTTCTTTTATTCATTTTACATACCCACTACAGTTCCCCCTCGCTTCCTTCTCCCACTCCCCGCATCCACTTCTCAGAGGGGAGTCAATAAAGCCTGGCATATCAAGTTGATGCAGGACCAAGTCCATCCCTCCTGCATCAAGGCTGAGCAAGGTATCCCACGATAGGGAACGGGCTCCAAAAAACCAGTTCATGCACCAGGGATAAATCCTGGTCCCACTGCCAGGGGTCCTATAAACAGACCAAGCCACACAACTGTCACCAGCATTCAGAGGGCCTAGTTCAGTTCCATGCAGGCTTTCCAGCTGTCAGTTCAGAGTCCATGAGTTCCCACTAGCTTGGCTCAGCTATTTCTGTAGGTTTCCCCATCATCATCTTGACCTCCCCTTGTTCATATAATCCCTCCTCCCTCTCTTCGACTGGATTCCAGGAACTAGGCCCAGTGCTCGGCTGTGGATCTCTGCATCTGCTTCCATCAGTAACTGAATGAAGGTTCGTATTTGTCATTCTGGGTCTGGGTTACTTCACTCAGGATGATTTTTTTTCTAGTTCCATTCATTTGTCTGAAAATTTTATAATGTCATTATTTCCTCAATTATTCTGTCATATTTTCTGAAATGGGTCTTTTGCTGAACCTTGAGTTCACCGATTTGGCTAGACTGGATGGCCAGAAAGCCCAGGGATCTCCTGCCTTTGCCTCTTCAGTGCTTAGATTATAGATATGTACTATTAACACAAGCTGTTTTATCTCAAGTCCTCAGAGCTGTGCAATAAGCACTATATTGACTAAGCCATCTCTTTAGCTTTCTATGTCTGATAGTTCATATGCCAATTAGTGGCAACTGACTAAGTCAAGGCTGATGAAAGAAAAAAATCTTCCTAAATATAGTTTATAAGCATGCTATCTGGCCTAAAGACATTTTTATAAGTGATATTCAGTACAAATATTTCCTGTCTTTTTAATATTTAACTTATAATATCAAGAATCTTTATTCAAAGAATCATCTTAAGTCCATCTCAGTCCAATTCAAATATTGAACCTAAGTAGAGCAATTCACAGGTCCTACCTGTCACAAGAGCTTTTCTCATCCCCATCATCTAATAGCCAGAAACAGCTGGCTTGAAACATATACCACACCTTTGTTTTAAGTTTCTTTTCTTTTCTTTTTTTTGTTTTTTTTCGAGACAGGGTTTCTCTGTAACTTTGGAGCCTGTCCTGCTACCACAGCCCGACCTTTAAATTTATTTTCATCATGATTCTAGATCATGCCTCTGCATGCAGTATTTATCCTCAGGGAAGCCACATTATAAAAACACAATGTCTAGAGAAGCAGTTCACCCAAGTCATCAGAAAAGTTTCAAAAGTATGTAAGTATTAAATTCTTGCCAAAAGAACAAAGTAAATTCAGTGGCTAAGATTAAAATAAACTTTAGATATGACATTAATAAACTAAAGAAAACTACCTTCAAGAGTTTGAGGAACGTTTGGATGAAAAAGAATACCAAGTTTTTAAAAAAATCTATAAATTATATTCTGTAGAGTCATTGAAAACCATGCTCAAGGCTAAAGATGTGGCTCAGTGGTCAGGTACTTGTCTAGCAAGTACGAGAGACCCCAAGTCTGATCCCCAGCACAGTCAATATCTCCTTGCCAAATTCATGATTAATTTATCGACATGGCAAGATATTCATTAAAAACATGTTAAAAGACATTATATGTCTTAATTTTATAAAACAACAAAACAAAATTAAGCAGGGCTGTGCTAGTTTACTCAACTGTCTACCCTGACCTTATGCAAAAACCAAGACAGAATGGAAAGTTGCTTATTCAAATAGTCAGGAATGGTCTTTCTCAGAGCGTGGGATATGGCAGTTTCTTCTTCATTCCTTTTTGAATTATCTGATTTGGAAAACAAAAACCAAACTGCACATAATACACTTATTAAAAAATCATTTCCATTGTTGAAAAATTTAACATATTGTAAAACTAAAACCAAAAAACTAATTTTCTTAAATTATCCTGTCAAATTCTTAGTTTTTGCAAAAACTTCATTGAAGCTTCTGTAAATATTCCGAAAATCATTAATTTCTCATTTGGTTTTTAAGTAGTCCTTTGATAATTCAGAAGACCACTATAAACCATTTCCTTACTTAACAATAAGTTTCTTAAGTACTGAAGTAACAGTTATACCTGTACTTGGAAAGTCTCCCAGAGGAAAACATCATTTTCAATGTTTAAGTAAAAAATGGGGTTTGGTTGGGTTATTAAGAAGAAAAAGGCCAGGTAGGGGTGGCACACACCTTTAATCTCAGCACCTGGGAGGCAGAGGCAGGTAGATCTCTGTGAATTTGAGGCCAGCCTGGTCTACAGAGTGAGTTCCAGGCCATCCAGGATAGTGAAACTCTGTCTTGAAAAACCGCGGGGGTGGGGGTGGAGAAAAAAGCAGGACTTTCATTCAGTTGACTATCCAACTTTTAACCTTATGTAGAAGTCCTGAGATAAGAGTTTTAGCATTCCAAATTTAACTCCAACAAAAGCCTTTGCTTTGGGCCTACAAATGCCTCTTTCAGTTAGAAAGTGCTAATTTGTCTAAAATCACACAATGCATTTACTCATTTTCCTGAAGATGACTCAGTCAGTAATCTGAAACATAATGAGTATGTGTTTGTAACAATTCAAAATAACTGTAAAATGGCTTGTCATTTAATGATTAATTCAGAGGCACGAGTTACAACTTTCTGAACTTATGCTCTGTAAATGTAATACATACACGAGTCTCTGTGTCAAAATCTAAGAAGCTGAAGCTGCACATTTTAGTAGGAAAAGAGGTTTTAATCCTCGACTCTGCTTTCCTAACTTTATCCTTCATTCTTTCAAGTTTCATGTGGGAAATTTAGGGGTTAAAACTAAACTCCAGAAATTTATTAATGAGATAAACTTTATCTATTAATAAGATAGAACACAGGGTGACATCCTTAGCTTTAGCTTCCCAAACCACACCATGTTCAAAGCTACGGGCAAATTTCCAGGCTGTACAAGTGACTATGGAGACTGGCTTTAGTAAAATTATACTCAAAAGTGTGATCAGCATCTTTTGGAAGCTTGTTAAAAATGTAAATTATCTCTACTTCCTCCCCATCAACCAAAATGCCAGTCAAGTCCAGAAACTGGTAGCTGAAAGCAGCTCTTGAGATGATTCTGATATACCCTAAAGTCTTGGGACCACTGCTTTAGAGTACTAATGCCAAAAGAATGGTGCTCCATCAGCTGGCTTTTTAAAGAATTACTTGAGAAAATATATATAAAAAATGCAGATGGCCAGAAAGACAACTCAGCAGGTAAAATCTGTGTACAAACCTGGTGATCTGAGCTCAATCCTTGGAGTCCACTGTGGAAGGAGAATATCAACTCCTGAAAGTTCTCTGACCTCCACACTACATTTTGGCATAAGTATTCCTATTCACTTTCTCACATGTACATACAAACATACATATATACATATGTTAAATACTCTTTAAAATGCAGACAATAATGGGAAGATGGCACAGCAGGTAAAATCTAAGTGAGAGAACTTATTTTTGAAAAATAAGGTAGAGTGTAGTGGAGAAGACACCTAACGTCAACCTAAAGCTTCCACATGCACACACATGGCGAGTGTACTTGCACACAGGTATATACCAAACATAAATTATTAAAACTTTAAAGAAAAAGTTTGACCAGGTGGTGGTGGTGCACGCCTTTAATACCAGCACTCAGGAGGCAGAGGCAGGTGGCTGAGTTTGACACCAGACTGGTCTACAAAAGTGAGTTTCAGGACAGAAAAAAAGAAAGAAAGAAAAAGTATGCATCAATCAATGAATAAGGTACAGAATGATTAAAGAGGAGAGTTATTGAGGAAGATGATACCTAACATTAGCCTCTGGCTTCTACATGTATATATACACACAGAGCACAGAACCAGCATTTGAGAGACCAGTTAACAAAATTTAAAAAGTAAAGTAAATGATGAATCAGTGATTACCGGAGGGTTCAGAAGCTTGGTCAACTTTCCACAGTCTCTCTCACACTTTGCTCACTCACTCTCTTGTTGGAGAGACAGTCAATTTCAAAACTACTACTCTAACCTAGAGGGTCTGATGTCCACATACATTAATAACTGCTTAGTGTACGTCCTTTTGTCTATTCTGTAATTAGCTTCTAGACAATCTTCCTTAGATACTATAGCTGGCTCATGCTATTTCTTGGCTCAAAAACTTGTATTTTGCAATTGCTTCATGAAGAATGACTGGCTTTATAGTAATCTAGGGAATCAAATACAAATGTAAATGTGAAATAAGCCACATGGATACTAAACAGTTAGAACCACATGCTCATCTCACACAGAGATCTACCTTCTTCTGACTCCCAAATTCTGAGATTAAAGGTGTGCGCCATCACGCCTAAGTGTTTTTTGGTCTTTGAGAGTCTCTTGTTGGTATATTATTTCATTTAGACCAGGCTGACCTTGAACTTGAAGTAGCTCTCTTGTTTCAGCTTCTCAAGAATTGGGTTGATAGGTGTGTACCACTATGGTAGGTATTCATTCCACTTTGGTTTTCTTATTTTTATTTTTTCATTTTTTTATCTTTTTATTTTGTTTTTTTTTT
>JAQHUG010000387.1:1309597-1322569 GCA_028555095.1 Dicrostonyx torquatus | reverse complement strand
GGTATTATAAAACTCCATGTATGTAGTAAATTAATGGGTCAAAAATGAAATTGTTTATGGTAAGTAAGTGGGCAAGCTGAAATCAGCAGCTTTATAGTGCTCAATTTTGGCTCAATCTCACGCTTCAACAAAGTAGTATGTGATTGATAAAATTTTTGAGGTTGTAAGCAGCCAGATCGATTGGATACATTTAAAAAAAAAACACATTAAGAATCTATAGATGTCATTTTAAAAACCTGCACACTGGCTAGGACAGGTTGCCTTGATTTTGTTTTGTTTTCATCTTTAAATAAAGCACTGTTCTCTTGTGGTCTGTTGAGCAAGCCCTGTCTCCTGTTACATCCGTGGTGTGCACATGCCCCTGTGTTGTGGAACAGTTTCACTGACATTATGGGAACAATGTAAAACAAAATGTCTGAGTGACAGGATGAGTGGGGTACACCACAGACAGGAAATGAAATTCACACTTCTGCCAACACAGCAACTGTCTGCTTTACTAACTGAAAAAAACAAAGTAAGTTAAATAGTCTACCTACTTACTAAGCAAAGCTAACAGCTTTGGGCACTTTGGTTCTCAGTGAACACAGCAGTTATCTATATCTACAAAAGAAGTATTTGCCAAGTGACAGCGTAGCAGCTGAGTACACTCCAGGCACTCCTTTTGTGAGACACAAGTAGTTTCCTTTGACAAACAGCAGCTGAAACTAACTTCCTGGTTTGGGGAGTTCTGTAACACTTTTGTTGCTTATGTGTTAAAGAATATCTATGAACATTTTTTTTTTTTAAAAAAAAACAGTTAAATGTGCTTTTCAAAATGCATGTAGTGTTTTCACAAAAGTAATGGCTGGGGCAATGGCCTTAGTTAATTCAAAGGTGTTTGGACTCTATAAATTCATGATTAGAAAGAACAGGAGCATATGGGGATGTAGCTCAGTTTGAAAAGCACTTGTTTAGCATGTACAAAGTACTGAGTTTGATCCCCAGTACTGCAGACTGGATGTGGTGACAGTGACATAAATTTGTAAAAACAGATCAGGGATCACACCCACATAGGGATAAGGGAAACCAGTCTTTCTATTAGGCTCATTTGCAATGACCAGTAACTGCATAGCAGACCCAGCTGGGCCAGACAGAAGACTGTGACTAAGTGTGACAGAGGATCCCTGAGAGTGGCACTCAACACACTCTAGATGACACATCTCATACTCTTTATTCTATGGCCCTAGATATAAGTCCTCAGTGATGACAAAAGTGACATACTGTTGGTAAAAGAGGGATCAGGGATAAGAAGTGGCTGACTACATTTTATTATTCCTGATGTGTGTGTGGGAGTGAATTAAATCATGCTATGAAAGATGAACAGAAGCACACCAGTCAAAGTGGGAAAACAAAATTTGTAATCATTTAGCTTTGATGAACCAGATTAAACACTTTGTATTGAATAAAATTATATGTAAGTTTAATTTCATGTCCTTCAGTGTAAGGTAAGAAGTTTACTGATCTTGCAAGAATAGGAAAAAAAATCTAGTTATGCTACTATCAGTGTTTCTGAAACAGCTGTTCAAAGATTCAGTAGATGGAATTGCTCTTTAAATATCTGTTCTGAGGGGCCAATCTGGTGGTTCAAAATGGTTAAGGTGTTTTGCTGCTACATCTGATGACCTGGATTTAATTCAAATACAAAGCCCAAAGGTCTTAAGAATCCCTATCTAAAAAAGAAAAATGATAGAGAAAATTTTTCCTGATCTAAAGATGATAAAACAGCTCTGAGAGGTTTGCTTGTCTAATGGAGAGTGGCAGGGATAATGCTCATCAGTCTTTACAATCATAAAGCTGCAGAGCGTCTGTTTCTCTTTGCTGGAAGATTACTACTCAGCAAGCGAAAGGAGTTGCTGCTTACGTACAAGACATTAGTTAATAGGTTAACCCAGCTACATTAAATGCTAGGCACTAAGTGCTTCATTTCAACTTTATAACACAACATACTACTTTTAGTTCCACTTTACTTAGAGGTATCAGAGGTGCTCAAAACAGTATTTGTCCAAGATCATATAGCTAGTAGCCTCAGAACAAGGATTCACGATCTGATGTGAAAGCCCTTACTCCAAATAATTCTTCTTTGTTACTCTAATTTTAGGAACAGTATAATAGATAAAATATAGTATTTTCTCTACTGAGAATTTTAAAAGAGAATTTAAAAGTATAGCAGAGTGAGAGAACTAAAGGTAATGGAGAACATCCAGCTGAGAGATTAATCTAATTGGGTTGGATAATTAAAAACTACAACCTCTACTGGGAATGATAGTAGTATTTCAGTCTCAAAAATGGGGAAAGAGCACTGTGTTCTTTGGGCAAGTACCCCTGGCCAAAGCCTTCAGATCAAAATCACTTCCTAAAGCAAGCCATTTGTCAACTGGCTGTTTTTTCTCAGGCAAAGTACATAAAGGAAAAGGTCAACTAAGGGAAGGAAGAAAATACTTAGCTGTTCTGAGATTGGAAAAATCTTTGAGGAATGTGGTCAGAGTGGTCACCCGTGACCAGGCAAGAAGGTTAAGGAAACAAAACAAAGCAGTGCACACCTGGCCAAATGACTGAATGTTGGCTGGACCAGAGATTCTATTTAATAATGAAACATACATAGAAAGAAATGGGTAATTTACTATGAGAATAAAAGTTTCAGGGATGGGAGATGGCTCAGCAGTTAAAACCACTGGCTGCTTTTACAGAGAACCTGGGTTCGGTTCTAAGCACCCACACAGCATCTCACAACCACCTATAATTCCAATTCCAGAGGATCTGATTCCATCTTCTGACCTCCTCAAGCACCAGAAACTCATGTGGCGAGTAAATGTAGGCAAAACACTCGTAAAAATAAAAATAAACAAATCTTAAAAAGTTATTTTAAAAAGGAACTTTCATGCCAGGTGGAGGTGGCACACGCCTTTAATCCCAGTGCTCGGGAGGTAGAGGCAGGCAGATGGATCTCTGTGAGATTGAGACCAATAGAACTAGATCCAGGACAGTCAAGGTTACACAAAGAAACTCTGTCTCAAAAACCAACCCAAACCAATCAAAAACAAAAAAACAAAACAAAACAACAACAACAAAAAAAAAACAGGGCGGAAAAAGACATTATGCACTTCATGACTGCAAGAAACTCAGAAGCATATTTCTAAGTAAGGTGAAAAACATAACTTTGTATTCCTAAAGGGATCCAGATTACAATGAAGGAAATAGAAATGCAGGTATCATACTGTCCTTTGTGATTAGGCATTTCCCATTCCTATCAACACAGCTCCAGACTGGACAATACTGGAAACAGCAAATCATACCTGTTAGCTATTCCCCTGGGACATCAAGTCCCAGACACAGATCTATGGATGAATACAGGTAGCAAGGCTAATTCTCTCCTTATGAATACAAAAGCACAGTAGACCAATTAGTAAAACACAAGAGCTTAGGCTTCCAGTTCTTACTGATTAACTACAACCATCAGGCCATTTTAATTGCAGCTAATTTTCCATCTTGACTCTGTTGTAAAACTATAGTCAGTTATTTGTTTCCCCCTTTTCTATTTTCTACAGTTGAAGAGGGCAGAGTCTGGGGAAGGGCCTTTGTTCAAGTCCATGAGACAAATTACAAGGAGGACTGACCGACCTTTCTAGTCTTTTCCCTATAGATCTTAATTGGGGAGAGGGAGAGACAAAAAAATTAAAATATTAGAAAACGTCTTTTAGGTTTGTTCATTTTAAATGTTCATTTATGAATAAGATCTTATTTCACTGTTTCCTTCGTAACATACATTATATCATATGTATGTTTGATAGAAACAATAATTTTACTGTTGACTCTACAATTCAATCTTCCAATTTAACACATCTGGTTTGATGTTTGCTATTTCTGGCTATCTAGCAACAAGTCTTCCTCTTCTAACATAACCCATCTTTCTCATTCATTCATTCATTTTAGTATTAGAATCCTGAGTATTGCATGTTAGACAAATCTCTACCATTGAGGTATATCCCAAGACATGTGTGGCACAAGTCATGGCACACTAGTGGAAGACAAAGGACAACTCTTCTGGAGTTTGTTTTCTTATTCTTATTGTTTCTGAGGCAGGGTCTCTCTTGTTTTTGCTGCTACACTTGTACTATAGGCTATCTGGCCTGAGGGCTACCAGAGATCCTCCTGTCTCTGCTGACCATTTCATGACAGGAGTGCAGGGTTAGAGATGAGCACTTATGTGGGCTCAGATTGCAATAAGTGCTTCCTACCATTGAGTCATCACCCTGGGTTCTCTTTTTGCTTTTAAGACAGTATCTCAAGGATGCTTAAAGCAGGCCTTGAACCCATGATCCTCTTGCCTCAGCCTTCTGAACAGTGGAGAGGACAGGCCTACACTAGCAGATCTGCCTACTCTATTTAGTTTTTCGGAAACTACCAAATGTGACTTGGTGACTTCAACTTCAGGATCTTTGAGAGGCTGTGAGGGAAGCATGTCTGGCCTGACACAATCTTTCCTGTGGGGCTAAGAGTCTTAAGCAAGTGAACCAAAGGAAGAGGTATTATAGGGTATGGTCATGCTCACTGTGGGGAGCTGCAAGTTCGCTACTAGTTTGTTTCTGCTTAACGGCCTTCCAAGGATACCCTTCATTTTAGCTGTTCTCTGAATTGGGTCCTTTAGCACTCCCATCCACTAAGTGTACTCTACGTTGTTTAATAAATATTTTGCTTAAAAGAGTTTAAAATTCATTTCTGAGTTTGCTACAGACTCCCAAGTATCAAATGAAGCCAGAGATTAGAATCATTTGCCACAAGCCACACAGCTGATTAGCAACAGAGTTATCACCTGACACCCAGGATGGCATGTAACCTGTTAGATATTATTATCAAAGGATATATTGTTATACTAATAGTTTGAAGCAAGTAACATTTAAAAACACATCTAGGGTAGACAGATGGTTCAGTGGTTAAGATTGTTTGCTGTTCTTACAGAGGACTGGAGTTTGATGGGTGATTCACAAGTATACCTCCAGCTCTGGGGATCTGACGCGTTCTTCCACAGACACCCACATGCATTTGTGCACACAAATGTGCATACTCATAAATGTAAATAAAATAAATAATAATAAATAATTTTTAAAAAATTAATATATAAAGAAGCAGATTACTATATATAAAACAAAACAAAATGCACATTTGGTTAGACAGGTGTGGTGGTATGTGCTTATCATTATAGCACTTAGAAGGCTAAATCAGAAGAATGAAAACCAGTATGAGTTACAGACAAAGACACTCTCTTAAACAAATGAGCCAGCCAACCAACCAACCCAACAAAACCCCAAATGCTAGATTTGGCCAATCTGTGTATATAGAACAAAGGTAGGATTTGATGGCAACGTTTGCTATTTGCTATGTTTTTCAAGCTTTTTGTTTGTATTTGTTCTTGAGACAGGGTTTCTCTGTACAGCCCTAGCTACAGCCCTGTGTAGTCCTAGCACTTGTTCTGTAGACCGGGCTGGCCTTCTTAGGATTCTTAAAGAGTTCAGGCCTGAGTGGGAAAAGATTGAGATATATTCCCATGAGGTAAATATGTTCATATTATTTAAAGTTCTCCTTTTTCCATCAAGTTTCTCAGGTATTAAAATTGATTTTAGGGGCTGGAGAGATTTCTCAGCAGCTAAGAACACTGGTTGCTCTTCCTGAGGACCTGGGTTCAATTCCCAGTACCAACATAGCAGCTTGCAACTCTCTGTAGTTCCAGTTCCAGGAGATCTGATATCTTTACACAGACATACATGCAGGTAAAACATCAATGCATATAAAAATAAATCATTACTAAACTACCCCCTCCCCAAAATGGCTGGGCAGTGGTGGTGCACACCTTTAATCCCAGCACTTGGGAGACAGATGCAGGCGGATTTTTGTTGAGTTCAAGACAAGCCTGGTCTACAGAGTGGGTTCCAGGACAATCTGGGCTACACAGAGAAACCCTGTCACAAAAAACCAAAGGAAAAAAAAAACAAAACAAAACTAAAACTAGCTATTAAAACCAAAATGCAGGGTATGGTGCCATACCTCTTTAATCCTAGTACTCAGGAAGCAGGTTAATCTCTGTGAGTTTGAGGTCAGTCTGGTCTACAGAATTTCAGGTCAGTTAGGGCTACACTGTAACCCTGTCTCAAAACAAAACAAAACAAAAAAGAACCATCAACCAGCCAACCAATCCCCCTTGACCCAAGCTAAAATGTCAGGAAAACCATGGGCCTTTAAACGAAGGCTGGCAAGTCTACCACAGGTGAAGAAGTGGGTAACTACCCAGTCCTTGGCTTCCTTATGGTATTCTAGAAGACTAAAAGCATTTCTTTCTACATATTATCTGACCACATACCCATTTTATCTCCTTACAGAGACTTAAAGCATTTAGCATTTGATGTATGTTTGGAAAGAACTACTAAGCATTAAAGACCAAAGCTGGTGGATGTAGCACAGGGCTTCATATAATAGCAAGAGAACCCAATTTATAACCTTTGTGAGACTAGTGTGGATCTAAAATAATTTTGACTTTACGATGGACAAGAGAATGTATTCTTGGATTCCTTCAAGTTGCTCCAAACTCTGACACAGCAGCCTGGCTCCCAAACACTTTCCAGTTTGAGTTAAGTCTGAGTCCAGGCCCTCCTATGACACTGCTGCCTTGCTGTCTCTGCAGCTGCCATTGCAAAGCTCAGTTTCAACCTTGTCTCTAGCAATCATCCAAAAATAACTCTCCTAAACAATAAAACCACCACAAAAAAACACCGAGGGTCCATGAGAGCTGGTGGTCGGAACACAAAACAGGCCATAGACTTCAGTAACTGACAATGATAGCAAGTTCTGTTTTTTGAGGAAGTCTTTCTCCAAGAGGAGAAATTGCTCACATCAAAGGAACCCATTTCCCTTACAGGCTGAGTTAGCAAAGCTCATTCCTAGAGTCTTGATTCAAACATTCCTTTAGAAAGGAAAAAAAACCTTAAAAGTTTCTAGACCTAGAAGTGATGACCTGAGCAGTTCTTTCCCAGCACTTAAAGCACTGGACATGCCAAGAAGACAATGATGAACATTAGTAGAAAGGAAATTTAAAGTGATTGATAGGAATAAACAAAACAATACAAAATAAGAAAAGAAGCACTTACGACAAGCTACTCAGCATTTGAAGAATCATTCATTTTTGTGATTTAACAAATGCTTTCCCAGGCACTGAAAACATAAAAGAAGTCAAATCCCATTTTCAGTCAATCCATTTCCTCTTCTCCCTTAGAAAGGCCTCTTCTAGGGTTCAGGTCATTCTATTCATTGTTGGCACTTTGACATCCTCGCTACTGTCAGTTACCTATTCCTCAATCTCTTTCACCCCGGCTTTCCCTACAATTTAATGGGACTTTATGGTTTATTCAACAACTTTGCCCCTAAACTTATCATTCCAATTTCCAAAAACTCTCACTGAGACTCTTCAAATAGACTTCAAATTCCCAAGTTTCCTCTGGAAGACATGAAATATTGATGGATTTGGTTTCAGAAATTATCCTCTCAGGCTGGGTGATGGTGGCACACACCTTTAATTCCAAACACTTGGGAGGCAGAGGCAGAGGATCTCTGTGAGTTCGAGGCCAGCCTGGTCTACAGAGTGAGTTCCAGGACAGCCAGAACTGTTGTTACACAGAGAAATCCTGTCTCGAAAAACAACAACAAAAAACAAAACAAATAACAAAAACAACAAAAATCATACTATCTTCTGACTAAAGGCATCTTTCCTTCTTTTGACTCCTGTATGTTAACTCCATCTTCAACCTGAGGGAAACTTCTAGTTCCTTGATTCCTAATTTTTTACCAGGCTATCAATTTTCTTTTGGCTTTTCTTTCTTTCTTTCCTTTTCTTTCTTTCTTTCTTTCTTTCTTTCTTTCTTTCTTTCTTTCTTTCTTTCTTTCTTTCTTTCTTTCTTTTTTGGTTTTTCAAGACAGGGTTTCTCTGTAGCTTTGGAGCCTGTCCTGGAACTAGCTCTTGTAGACCAGGCTGGCCTCCAACTCACAGAGATCTGCCTGCCTCTGCCTCCCGAGTGCTGGGATTAAAGGCGTGCGCCACCAGCGCCCAGCCTTGACTTTTCTTTCTTAACCAACATAACATCATGTGGCATTTCCCAACTGTTTTCCCAGAATTATACCTCCTTGCTCTTGAGTTCTCCTGCAGCTTAAAATTGTACAGTTTAATGAATTATGTATTATCTGCCTGAGCAAGTAAGCACCTTGTTCAATGCTATCTTTTCAGTGTTGAGCAGAGTGCCCAACACCAAGTGAACATTCAATAAATATACAGTGTTTATATAAACAAGAGAAAAGAAGTCCAACACTGAAAAAGATTATAAAGCAATGCCTCAGAATGTCACAACACACCTATGGTCTTAGTTACACCGAGGTCAGAGATGACAGCAAGAACACGGAGATAATCCAGCTGGGCACTTTACACCTTGCTACAGCTCCTCCCACTTCCCTGTCAATCCGAACCTTTGTGCTCCCCTACATCCCACGCTCCACTGCTAACCTGCCTTCTACAATGCTGGGGATGGGGAAGCTGCTGTGGTTTCTCCCAGCTACTCCCTCTGAACTTAAAACTTATTGTCTTTAGTGAGAGACAACAATATATCCTGGGTCCTTGATTCCATTCCCTTACTTCCTAGTTTGTATTGCTAGAAATTGCTTTTTTCTAGCCTGGAAATATTCTCAAGACTGGATTCTTACATTCTTAAAAAAGGTATACATGGGTGTGTGTACACACGCAAACACACACACACACAGCACTCACTCTTAACCTAGTTTGTGTACCCTCCTAGAATATATTCATTACTAAAAAATTAAAAAAAACTGTACCCACTGTTGTCATTTTCTTCCCTTACCAGTCATCCAGTCATTTCCCCTCTCATGTCATCTCACTTCTCCCCTGTCACTCCTTTGAAACCCCTCCTCATCCAAAAATGATAGACCCGGAGGGCAGAGACTATGGGTGTTCACTTCAACAATCTTTTGCTCTTCACTGAACACCTGATATGTAAACACTTTCCATCTCCTCAAGACTCTACTTCCAGATAGCTTCTAAAATACGGCATCTATTCTGAACCTCTCTTGGACATACCAGTTCAGTATTTTGTCAGTAGTACTCCCCTATCCTGGCCACTGTATTTAAGCCATAAACATAGTATTTGAAAATGAATTCACAAACAAGTAACTGTATTTAAAAATCATGAGCATAAGATTACTCAGTGGATAAGGGAGTTTGCCACCACAGGATGGCCTGAGTTAGATCCCTGAGGTCCTACACAGCAGAAAAAAATTCGTTCCTGTAAAAACACTCAGACCTTCACAGGTGTTCATGATCCTAAGAATCCTACCTACCCACACAAATAAAGTGTTGAAAAAATAGAACTTCTAGCTTCTCTTGAGAAATTGGAGTGTTTGAACAGAAACACACAAAGTCCCTTCTAACACCCGGCTAGGGTGTGCTGCTATTTTAGACACCACACAATGGGACTGTGAGAACTAGAGGACAAGGGACAGGGGACACTAGCATGTACATCTGTGTTAGCAGGTCAGAGAAAGAGTCGCCAATAATGTAGCATTTGAACTTTCTACCATTTGAACGTGCTGCTCTGTACTTAGAAGGGGATGCAGGGAATAGAAGAGGAAAGGCAGAAGGAGCAGCAAGGAAGTCTTCTGAGGCACAAATGAGGCTGGCTGCTCAGGGAGACAGCAAGGAGTTAGAGGAAGTCAGAGGTCAGCAGCGAGTTTTGGAAGATAAGTGTCTACAAGGTGTCAGTCTCCTGGTGATGGCTAATCCAGCTTCCAACATGCAAAACCCAGAAACTTCACCTTTTAAAATATTATGGGCATTATTTTTTTCACTTAATCTTGCTCAACCATTGAATCAGTTGATATTATGAACTTTTTTTTTCCTTGTTTTGATTTGTTTTAGAGATAGTCTCGCTGGGTAGTGCTGACAGGCTTGAAACCTGCTACATAGACTAGGTTTGCTTTGAACTTGAAGAATTCCTCCTGTCTCTGACAGCCCCCAGCCCTTGGAACTTATTTACTATTCCTTATGTTTCAGACTATTCCTTCATATTCTCATTTGTGGTTGTTATTTTTCGGTCAATTTCTTAAACTATCATGTGTCCCATGATTTCATTATCAGCCTCTTTGATTTTTATACATTTTCTTGGATTTATACTTAGAGCCATCCTCCTTTATGCTGATGATTCTGGACTATCTATCTATTCATACACAATGTTAAAAATTTATCACCTGTTAAGAGTACAGATGTGTGTTTAGTTTTTATTTAAAAAGTTATTTTACCACCTTGGTTGAATTTTCCATATAGAGCCCCCCCCCATTTCTCTCTGTAACAACAGCTCTGGCTGTCCTAGTGACCTAGAACTCACTCTGTAGAACAGGCTGGCTTCGAACTCACAGAGATTTGCCTGCCTCTGCCTCCCAAGTGCTGGGATTAAAGGCATGCACCACTACCGCCTGGTTAATATCTTACTCTTAAAAATAAAAGTTGGTAGGACGCAGAGATCACTGGTTAAGAGCAATTGCTCTTCTGGAGGACATGATTTCAGTTCCCAGCATCTACAATAGGCAGCTTACAAATGCTTGTAACTTTAGCTCCAGGAGATCTGACACTTGCTTCTGGACTCTAAGGGTATCTGCACACATGTGCACATACACACATACACATAGCTAAACAATAATAAAATATTCTAAAAATAAGTAAGGCCTCACTGGCAGAGTGCTGATAAGATGCAATGCCCTTTTGTTAACTTACAACCAAAAACCAAATGATGATATGAGAATGAGGAAAAAATAAGGAAGTGGTTGCATGACAAAATATTTGAACTTCTGCTTAAGAAAAACTGGGTTAAAAAAAAAGCTATACATAAGAAAAATAGGAAGATTAGAAATAGTTGTCAAGAAGGATGGTGGCAGTGGTTGTTTTTCTTCTCTTTTCATAAAGAAAATTAAAGTTATAATGTGCTTTCAATTTCTAAAGAAGAAAAAAGAGGAGGCAAGAGAAAGGAGGAAAGGAAGGAAATTAAACAAGGCAGCGAAGGAAACCACCACCGTGGGAACAGAGTCAAGCACACAAACAGATGTTTTGCGTAAGCTACATTTTAGAGACATCTGACTTTGTGCAAGACTTGAAAAGTAGAGCTGTGGTCAACAAGTTTTTCTCTGCATGAGGGGTGGGGCTTAGGGGGAAGTGAGCTGTGAAGAAACCAATAATTACAACTCACTGGGCAGAGAAATACAAAGCTTTTTAGGTTAACTTCTATGTTCATCGCCTACTTCTCTGCCCCAAATACCATCCAGTAGCGGCATCCACTAGTCAACAAGGAAGAACTCTTGTCTTTTTGTTTTTAGTTTTATTTTAATATCTGTTAGTATTCAAATATGTACTAGCCTGACCTTGGGTATATGTCCTCAGCTGTAGCCAATAAGAGCACCTCCTGTGCACATTCATTACGCTTCCTTTTAAAAGGGCCCTGCCCACCTTCCATCTCTCCCTCTTTCTGTCTCTGTCTGTCTCTCTCCCCTCTCTTCTCTTCTGCCACTCCTGTCCCCAGAGGACAGTCTCCCATCTCCCTTCCCTTCTTTTCTCATTCACTTTCCCCCCAACAAAAAAAATCTCTTCACCTGAGCTCTGTCGCATGGTGTCTTTCTCTTGTGCCACTTTTTTTTTCAAATTATAACAATACGTTTAATTGTTTTGCCTGAATGTGTGTATGCATGTGCACTGTATGCATGCCACATGCCTGATGCCTGATGCCAGGCAAAAGAGGGTGTCGGATCCTCTGAAACTAAGGCTACAGATGGCTGTGAGATGCCATGTGGGTGCTGGGAATTGAACCAGGGTCCTCCGCAAGAACACCCAGTACTATTTAACCAGCTAAATTACTCTCTAGTCTCTGCCCATGTCTTTTTATTTAAGTGACTGAGGTTCTTTCCCATCAACAACATTTAACTCTTAGGCAGAGCTATCCCACCCCTTTGTGGGAGAACAGATGAGGTAGAACTTACAGCCTGAAGCTGTCTTCTTCCTTCTCCCCTGTTCTTATTCTAAATAAAAAAGCTTATCATATGCAGAAAAACTTAGGTAAAAACAAAGATAATACAATTGTTGATCTGCTCTACTGCCTTGTGTCTTAAGTATATTCAATTTAATTTCTGTTTAGTTAGATGAATATTTTAGGTCTGTATTGTTTGCTTTTGCATGAAGACAGTATGGGAAGACTTCATACAGTGCCCAGGGTAATGCTATATAGTTAAATAAACATTTGGAAATGGTAACAGGGATGCCAAAGACTGAAGTATACTTTAAAATAAAGTATGAGTGGTATTGTGTCTTCTCTGGTGTTTATCTGGCAAAAAAGGAAGTTCACATAGTTTAACAGACCGCAGGAGAGGTTCTCTTACTTGTTCTTGTTTGGCACCTTGAGTTGGCAACTCCTTCAACTCAAAAAAGAACTTTAAACTGATTTGCAAAGTCTTATGTTGTGCTCTATCTTGAACTTCCTTTTCTGAGAAGTCGGGTGTGTTATATGGGTTACTGCCTTACATCTGTCTTCTGGGCAAGCTGAGTACAAAAGACTTAGAAATCTCTTGTTTAGATACTGGAGCCTCCCTGGGTCTTATATAGTAACTTTTCCCTTCTGTGACAAAGGAATGACATATGTAGGTTTGTATAAATGTGTTAGGTTAAAACTAAATGGACCGCTAACCTAGTCTGATAAATCCCACACAGCACCAAATTGTATTCTCCCACTGGAGAGAGGATGAAGCAGAGCAGAAAGGCTACAACAAAGAAATCAAAGATTATCAGCTGCATGGAGACTTCAGCTCAAGAGGAACTCATTAAAGAGCAAGAAGGAGTCTAGTCTTTTT
>JAQHUG010000387.1:1282597-1294195 GCA_028555095.1 Dicrostonyx torquatus | reverse complement strand
GGTATTAAACTGAGGTTCTTAAAAAGGAAATAGAGTAATAAAATTATAATAAGTCATGTAATAATGGGAAATATATAAGAATCTAGATTATGTATACTATTGTTTTTTCTTTGAATATTTTGACTGTTAATAAGCTAACTGCAGAGAGACATTTGATTGTGTGGGATGCTAAGCTAAACCAACCTAAGGGTATCTTGACTTCAAAATTTGGGTCTACGGATATGTTGTTGCTTTGGAAAAGAAGTTCTGTTTCTGTTTTCACAGAAGATGAAAAGCTGTGGGTTCTTTCAGGCTAATATGGTTTGATGGAGTGAGACACCCTGAGAGGTCTCCAAAAGGGGCTATGGTCCAGGTGATCTAACACTCAGAACAGCTTCAAGACAACTGGCTGAGAAAATGCAGCGCACAGACTATTACAGCCAAGATTTAACCATAATTCTAAATTTTCTCAGGATCCCCATAAGATTAGCAGCACCCACAATCAGCAGGAAGTAGTAAACTATGCCCAAATTCCCAAAATATGGTTTATGAATGTTTGTTTTCAACTAAAGGGGATTGGTCATAAATGGTTAATGGTCATAGTCAATCTCTTTCTAAAGAAAAGGGGGAGGTATGATACAGAATGATAAAAAAGGGTAGATTATTAAATCTACTTTAATCCAAAAAACAACCGTTTTATCTCAAAATACTTTATATTGGTAAGGATTTTAGTTTATTGATATATGTTTAGGGTTGATTTTGTTATACTATATGTATATTTCTATTCTCGTTTAAGGTATTATGTTTTGCAGCTCATTTAAAAATGTAATGTATACTTAAGAAATATAAATTAATAGTTATCTATAATAGTCAAACTTATAGTCACGCTAGTTAGGTTTCTAAATATGCAGCGATGTATTTCAGATGGATAGGTAATCTTCAAACACTTCAAAGACCTACAGAATATGACAATTAAAATGTTTTAAGAACTGAGACTTTTCTTGACAGTGAGACACGTCTTCTCTTGGCAATATCAATTAGTTCAAGAAGATGATGGGCATCAAAGAAGCTCTTTATGGAGTTTGTTTTCAATGTGACAAGGCTAGCCATTTGGGCAAAAAACTGCTTTTGACTGGACTGCTTGACAATATGCTGTATGAACTGGACATGCAGAACCCACAAGAAAATTTTTGCTTTATCAGATGTAACTAATGTAAAATCCATTTGGTTACTGAATGAAAGGTCACATCCTTCTAAAAACAGATTAACATAGAAAACCAACTTGCTAAATTCATACAACATTTGAAAAGGGGGGGGACCCAGATTTGATGCCATATCAACAGTCTATTTATAAATCATTAGTTATATTTATTCCAAACTACAGGAAAGTCTAAAATGTCCTTAATGTTTTTAGCACATTTCTTCAAGTTAAACATAACTGAGTCATGGGTGGCAACATCCTGCCTCATTCAACAAAGAAAAGCTAACTAAGTCTATCTGTGCACAGTTAGGATATTAATTGTTTTTCTTGTTTCCCCCTTAGAAATCCAGGAACTACATGATGAATTAGAAATTATATGACAGTACCTATATCACTTTTCTTTAGTCCCAAGGCAGCTTAACAAACAAACAGTAAGTGCATGCGTGTGTGTGTGTGTCAGTATATTCATATTTACTAGACAGAACCAAGAGAAATGTAAAAGATTACATTAAAGTTAGTGCATCTTCATTATTCCTAAGGGCCAACAGCTCTTGGTCACAGAGGCTGATATCTTTAATCATTTTGACTTTGGGGAGTGGTTTCGCGGAGTAGGTCTAGAAAAATTGCCCTATTTCAGGAGCGAGGACAGATAAATAGCAGTTATTCAGAAACACCTACTCTTTATCATGCAGAAATCTGGAATACAGCAACCCCCCATTCCAATTCATTCATTGTACAGATTTACAGCTCAGTTAACTTGGTTAAGCTCATGTCTGACCAAACCTACCTTCTAGACTAATTATTGCTCTACAGGCTGCAAACAAAACCAAGTATAGATAAAGCCACACAAACTTACTATCAATAATGAAAACAGAAATATACCTTTGTAAGTTCCCAACAGCTCCCTGGTAACCTGTCCTTTACATCTGTAGGCCATAACACTCAAAAGACTTGAATAGAAACTAATTTTTTTAAAAAAATATTTATTTATTCACTATATATACAATAGTCTGTGCGTGTATGCCTGCAGGCCAGAAGAGGGCACCAGACCTCATTACAGATAGTTGTAAGCCACCATGTGGTTGCTGGGAATTGAACTCAGGACCTTTGGAAAGGCAGGCAATGCTCTTAACCACTGAGCCATCTCTCCAGCCCCTAGAAACTAATTTGATAAAATTTAAAAAATTACAATTAAGACTATTTGTGGTAGTTTGAAAGTAATTGGCCCCCATAAGCTCATTGGGAGTGACATTTTAGTGTGGCTTTGTTGGAGTAGGTGTGGCCTTGTTGGGGGAAGTGTGTCACTATGGGGGCAAGCTTTGAGGTCTCCTATGGTCAAGATATGACCAGTGTCTCAGACCACTCCTTGTTGCCTGTGGATCAAGGTGTAGGACTCTTAGCTCCTTCTCCAGCACCATGTCTGCCTGCATGCTGCCATGTTCCACTATGATGATAATGGACTGAACCTCTGTACTGTAAGTCACCCAATTAAATGATTTCCTTTATAAGAGTTGCCAGGTCATGGTGTCTCTCCACAGCAACAGAAATCCTAACTAATACACTATTCAAGGATCAGAAATAATCATAAAAACAGTATTAAAATCAAGAAGGCATCTTATGCTTCTTTACTTTTTAAAATTTTAAGCCTTGGGGGACTAAATTCAAGGCCTTGAGCATGAATTTCTGCTACTGAGCTAGATCATCAGCCCTTCATGCCTCTTTTAAAAACATATTAGCTTCTTTTCCAATAAAAAGAAAAATATTTTTAAACAATAAATGAGTGTCTAACTATTTCATCAGAAAATAAGCTCTAGAGATGATAAACCACCTAAGTTACATTTAATCAATGAAAAAAAAAACTTGAGATGAAAAAATTGTGAATATTTTAAACCTTATTGCTGTTTGTAGTGCCAGGCATGGAACACAGGATTCTCATATGCTAGGTAAGCACTTAAACTGAGCTGTACACTAGCTCTATTTTATAATATTTTAACAGTTGTAGACATTTTTTTGATTCAGGTTTTAAAATATAGATAATCCTATCAAAAACTGTTTCAGAGCACAGAAAAAAACAAAGGGCTATCTATAGATTCTATAGATTGGTCTTAAGTTGAACAATGACACCACCAAAGATTCAATACATATCTGAATTTGTAAATCAAAATCTTAAATATTAGTAAGCCAAGTCCAATAATACGTTAAGTGAATAATACAACCAGGGTGTAGCTCACTTAAGTAAGGGTAAGCTTTAGCCATTCAATGCTACTTTATTATGAATAAAGGGGGGCATATCAAAGTAGTCAATAAAATTAAATCATAAAAACCTTTGCAAATTAGTTTCAGTACAATTTAAAACTCTCAACGCATTATTAACTGGTATATGTTGAAACCTGTAGCATAAAGTATAGAGCATACTTATTTACAAAACATAAGAAGCATTCCATTTACAAGAGAAAATAAAGCAAGTATTTCAATATTTGACTAGAGGCCCCAGTCAAAGCAATTTAAGAGTTGTTTTCAAAGAAACAGAACTCACCAATAGATAATATAATCATCACCCCATAGAAGTTGAGAAAAACAAACTAAAAAATTAAATTTATATTAGAAACAAAGAAAAACAAGGTGGTCTGATAAAAAAGAACACATGGGTCCTGTCGGACAGCTCAGCAGGCTATGGCACCTGTCATCAAGCCTGATGATCTGATTTGATGCCCATGACCCATCTGGTTTATATATACACCCATATACATATAAATAAATAAATGTAATTAAAATAAATAAAAAAGAAAATATGAAAAGCAATAGTTGCATTAATACACATGTGACTAATTAAAGGAATTGATACCAGGTGTGGCACACACTTTTAATCTGAGCACTTGGGAGGCAGAGGAAGGCGGATTTCTGTGAGTTCAAGGCCAGCCTGGTCTGTGTAGTGAGTTTCAGGACAGCGAGAGCAACATAGTGAGACCCTACTTCAAAACGACAACAAAACAAACAAAATGTCTTGACATCCCATACCTCTCTAAAAAGGATTTGGAAAATTAAATAACAATAAAAAACAATGAGGTAGGTCCTACCAAAGCAGATATCAAAACATCCACTAAATCTTTAAGGAAATGCTGTGATGTTGGTATATGAATATAAAAACACAACAAAAGACTTAAGACTATTAAGAGTCTGCCTCAAGTATAGCTGGAAATATGGCTGAGCACTTTAGAGTCTACACTGCCTTCAGGAAACTGGACCTGAGTTTGATTTCCAGTCCCCATGTTAGGTGGCTCACAGCCACTTCTAAATTCAGCTTCCGGAAGGTCTGACACGTCTGGCATCTGAGAGTAATTATGTGCACATGCCCACATGTTGTAAATGAGTGGGAGAGGAGAGGTGCATGTTGTGTTCCCAGCACCCAGCTTCCAGCCCCCAGCCGCTGGCCCGCTCAGCCACTGGTTGCTTGCCCGAAATAACCACATGAGACTGTATTCATTTAAATACTGCCTTGCCCATTATCACTGGCCTTTTCTTGGCTAGCTCTCACATCTAAACTAACCCATTATAAAAGTCTGTATGTCACCACGAGGTGGGTGACTTACCGGACGGTTCTAAGGTACTTCCATCTGCGACGAGGGCCTCATGGTGACTGGCTCACTTCCTTTCTTCTCCTTCCAGAACTTCCGTTCTGTCTACTCCGCCCACCTAAGGGCTGACCTATCTTATAAGCCAGGTAGCTCTTTATTCAACCAATAAGAGTAATACAAAATACAGGAGAACACTCCCACATCACCCACATATACACATAATGAAAAATAAAACTTAAAAAAGTAGACCTAGAGTATCTATAAATTTAATAAGTAAAGTATCTAGCAATTTAAATTGAGTTTGATGGCAGAATACTTGACAGAGATGTGCAAACTACGGGATTTGAACCCCAGCACAAAATTAGAAAAAGTCTGGTGTAAGGAGAGTGAGACAATATACATATAGCACTCAAAACTGTGTGAGTGCTAAGTAAAAAGGGTAAGAGTGCAGTGAAAAAGAAAAAATCTGCTATTTAATGTTACTATTAATACAATATTAATGTGTAGTGGCATTTCGATTGTATTTAAATAAAGCTTGCCTGAAAAGCTGAGAGTAAAACAGCCCCACTGGTCAGCCTTACAGACCAGGTAATGGTAACATACACCTTTAATCCCAGTAGCCACACTAGTTGCCATAGCAGCAAGGTGGTGAATGCCTTTAATCCCAGTGCTGCATACCTTTAATCCCAGAACTAGAGAGGATTATAAAATGAGAGGAGACACCTCTCAGACACAGTCTCATTCTGAGATTCCTGGAGACAGGATCGCCATTTCAGATTAAGGTTGAGCTAAGAGTCAGTAGCTGGCTGCTTTTCTTTTCAAATCTTTAAGTTGAACTACAATTTCTCTAAATTTTTATTAATCATGCATCATTAATGTTAATATAATAACATTGAATAGGTTGGGGACAGTTGAAATGTTTCAGTGGATAGAAGCACTGCTGTACAAACCTGACAGTTTGAGTTCAATCTTTGGAATCCATGTAGAAAAGATAGATGTGGGGGCATCCATCTGCAATTCTAGCACTTACTAAAGCAAGATGGGAGACAAGAGGATTCCCTAGAAGCTCAACGCCCAGCCAGCCCAGAGTATGCAGCAAGACAGAAGCAGGTCAGACCCTGCTTTAACAAGATAGAAGGAGAAAACCAATTCTCAAAACTCATTATCTGTGCTGTGACACATGTACACACATGCACACTTATGAGTAGACGTGTACACATGAGCACATATACACTCACAAATGCACACACATATCAAATTTTAGGCACATGTTGCTTCATAAGAACTTGGATCAGAGATAGGAAATGCTGTTCTAGGTTTCCATTCTACTAGAAACAAGTCATGTATTTCTGTCCAAATTACTTCATTTTTTTTCTAATTACTTGCTACATAAAGTGTGGTTGATAACTTTCTCAATCTGCCTCTAAAAAATATAAAGTAGTGGCTGGCAAAGTGTGGTTCATACACTAACATCATGAGCATTGTTTAGGAACGTGTTAGAAGTACAATCTCTAGCCTACAGGTTCAGAAACCAGCAATCTGTGTTTTAACAAGCCCTCAAGGTGTTTATGATGCAAAGGTAAGTCTGGAAAAGAGCACATGAAATCAACTGAACAACCAGAAAGAGGAACTAAAAATTGAAAACAAAAACAAACACCACCAAATTACAAGAGACTGAGGCAGGATCAGGGATGCCATTCATTACTTTTCAGACTGTCTCTCTCACCGGCCTGGATGACCTGGGTCCTAGGGATCCTCCCATCCCTACTTCAGTAGGATTCAGTTCAGGTATTCATGCTTGCAAGGCAAACACTTTACTGAACTGGGTGTCCCACAACTCTTGAAATTTGATCCGATGATTTTCTGGGTTGCTCATATCCTCCCCCCAATAGAATTAATATTTATGATAATAAATAAACTTTGTTCACTTTTTTTTCCTGGGAGATAGAATCTTATAAGCCCAGGCTGGCTTGCAACTCATCATGTACTGGAGGATAACCTCAATCTCCTGATCTTCCTGTTCCCACCTTCTAAGTGTTAAGGTAGCAGATATGTACCATCACAGCCAGCTTCACTTGATAAATCGAAAATAACACACATGGTAAGTTTTATGCAGTGGCAAGTGGAGACTTTAATGCAACAATAATGGCATAAAGTTTGTATATCAGTAAAGTTGATATACAAACTATTGTTGTATATTTCATTTACATACATATCACAATTGAAAAAGAGTCTATGAAATAATTGAAACAGGTGTCCAAAGGCCACACTGTAAAGAACATACATTTTCTCTGATAAGAAGCCCTTTAATCTCACTGTGATCTATTTAATCTTTGACTCAAGTCTCATAAGATTTGTTACTTATACACAGCTATCTGAGCCAGCAAATGAGAAAGAAAAAACAAAAATCCTCTAAAGACCAAATTGAATTCTGACAACTACTTGAACAAGTGTTCATGAATCGTTTCCCTCAAACTTAGATTATGTTTGTATCAGTCTTCATCTAGAACTCTTAAATCTGAGTCCCTCACTCTCAACCCTTTGTGAGACAGAGGTCTCACTGCATTGCTCATGTTGGCCTTGAACTCAAGATTCCCCTGACTCTCCATCCAGATAGTTAGGCTCTATAGGCACAGCTACTACCCTGGGCTCCTAGGTGTAAATATGAACCTTTTACTTTTTCTAGTTAGTCTTTGCTATTTATATATCTGCTACTGCATGAAATGTTCCTATCAGTTAAGGTGTACATTATCAGATGCTGTGGAATAATCTTTTTGTACACTGTGAAGATGTGTCACCTGGATTGGTTTAATAAAAAGTCGAATGAGTAATAGCTAGGCAGGATTTTCAGGGCAGAGACATAGAGAGTCCCAAACCAGACACTGAAGCAGCAACATGGGAAGTTCATAGATGAGGGAAATAAGCCTCAGAGCAGCATATAGATTAATAGAAATAAGTTAATTTAAGTTATAAGAGCTGGCCTAATCTATAGCCAAGCTTTCATAAATAATAATAAGTATCCCTGTGGTTATTTGGGAACTGGCTGGTGGAAGAGAAAAGTCTGCCTGTAATCAGATTTTAGAAATAACACTTCCCTTTAGAAGATATGAGCACTGTTCTACTAAGATCACAGATTGAGAATCTCATTTGAAAAAATCTCTGTTGTTTATCTACTTCATGTTTTCACGTTTTATTTCAGGGAGTTCCATTAATTTTCTGAAGTCAAGCCACAGACCTCCAGTTGACTAGAGTATCCAGATTGAGAATGTTTACATTAGGTAGCAACGATATATATATTGAGTTCATGGATTATTTTTGAATGATGATGAGCTAGGCAGCATTATGAATGTTTAATAAGCACAGCCAAAGCAATAATAGTAAGTGTAGTTTAGAAGTCAATACTACAGCAAGCTTCTTTTAAGATTAAAGTGAGCTGCATATGATACAATTCAGTGGTAGAGTGCTTGCTTACCTAGCATGTGTGAGGTCTTATGTTTAATCTCCAGCTTTTCAAGGAAGAGTCAGAGAGACCAGAGATAAGGGACAGGGAGAAAGGGAGAAAATCCCTAAAAATTAGGGCCAGTCATGGTGGTATATCCCTTTAAATCCAGCATTCTGGAGAAAGAGGCAGTTGAATCTCTGTGAATTTGAGACCAGCCTAGTCTACAGAGTGAGTTCCAGGATAACCAGGATTGTTACACAGAGAAACCCTATCTAGAAAAACCAAAGGGGGGTGGTGGGAGAGTAGAAAAAAAAATCTTAAAATCACCTGATGTGGATTTTTGTCATTTACTAGGATGGCCTTGGGCTTCAGCCTCATCATTGTAAACAAAACAAATTAGTTCACAAGACTCCTGTAAAGACTAAATGAGATAACTCACATTAAACTCTTAGCATAGGACAAGTGGCTCATAAATGACAGCTATTATTCAACTCAATTAGCTCATTTTTGTTGCAGGGATTTACAGTTTTGCAAAGTGTTAGATAAATATATGATCTCTCCTGATTCTACCAAGCAGGAACCCTTGTATTGTATTCTCATTTTACAGTGGGTGGGAACAAGTAAAATGATTTACACAAGGACATTAATTAGTAGGACGAGGCATTTGGACTTTTGATCACACTAGGAAGTATATTTTAAGAATACTTCTCTCTCAAGTTTAGAAACTTTGCTTTCTATGCCTTGGAGCCGGGGCCATACAAAGAATCACGCAATACCGTCTATCTTTTTGTGACTGGCTTATATCATTTAGCACAATGCCTTCAAAGTTCATCATGTTCTAGCATGTGTCAGAGTTTCCTTTTTCAAGAAAGTCAGTATTTTTAAAGATTTATTTTTATTATTTTAAGTTATCTGTCTCTGTATGGGTGCTGGGGGCCTTGGTCTCCTGGAGCTGGAGTTATATACAAGAGGTTGTGAACAGCCTAGAGCGTGGGGAAATTGTCCTCCCCCAAAGCAGTAGTCACTGTTGACTGCTAAACTCCAACTCCAGGATTTTCCTTTAAAAAGTGGAATAACATTGCAAATATATACAGAGCATTTTGTTCACGCATTTGCTCTCCATGGCTGGACTACCCTGCCAACACACACTCTTTCTTAAGCACTGATAACACTATTCACTTGAGCCTGCTTCCTACGTTTTGGATTATTCACTCCTTTCCTCCACTTTTGCTACATCCCTCTTGCCTTTTTGAAACAAAAACACAAGTAACAAGTAAGGTAGTTTAGTGTAAGTGGCAGTAAAGTCATCTCCCCCCTCCCATTTGCTGTTTTTTCAGGAGCTCCACCACAAATCAACAAAAAGGAAAAGGGTTACCCCCAAATCAGTTTAACTCAGTTGGGAGGATAGGACAATTTATCAGCAACTAAAATAACAAATTAGGTATGAATGTATCTACAAATCACTGTGTTCTTAATAAGGAATAATGAAAAGGTTTTGCTGGACATTAAATGGAGTTCTTTAGGAGAGAGACAGTAGTAACCCTGTTTAGGGCTGGCTTAGGAATCTCTGGAGTGATTCCTCTTAAGACAATTTAGAAGGAGCTCAAACACACTAAAACTGCTATATCTTAGTAACCTAAACCTCTCCATTGGTTTAAAGATGCAGTTTTAATTGGTGATGTTTCTCTACTTTCAACTTTATAACTGTGAGGTGAAATTAACCACAAGCTTCGGCACACAGTTCTCACAAACAGGCAAACCACAACGGAAAGGAGTAACAACCTGACTTCAAAAACAATGACGATTTAAAGATGCACATGAATCCTTCACTTCAGTGATTCAAAGAGTACAGGAAAGAAGGCTTGAGTTGTGAGTATGTACTAGTCGGGGGCCATAACAGAAGATACTGAAATAAAATTTTCTGAAATTTCCAGACTACAACAGTGTAAACAGAGTGGGTTGCCTTTCTTTGTGTGAACCATAACAGAAACTCACAGTCATATGCAAACTTAAGACCAACTACCTCAAGAAGTTGGGCTGCCAGCAGGATCCACAAAACCCCTGCGTTTCTGGCGGCTATTCTGATTCTATCAACCACTCTCCCCAGATTTTTGCGTGCTACAAAGCCCGGCTGTCACTCAGTCACCACAGACATCTAAGAGGTCAATCCAGTCTTAGGCTCCCTTAAGATTCTCCCGACGTTCTTCCAAAAGAGTCATCTGCCCACAGGGCTCCTGGACACTCATTTCCTCCACGAATCATTTAACACCTTCACCCCACAGTCCAACCCAGAAGCGCTGAGACCTCGCAGCACGCATGTTGTGCTTTCGCCCTCGCTCACTAGTTCGCGCTCTAGGATATTGGGAAAAGCAAACTTTCTGAGCTTTTGCAGTGGCAGACTCACAGCTGATTGATGGCGTTCTGCGAGATGACCGCATTGGCAGAGAAGTAGGGGATCATGTCGGGGCCACCAAGGCTGCAGGTGCTGGCAGGGGGCGCCTTCCTTTCGCCGGCCAAAGTACTCAGGGTCATGGAGCCGACTCACGAAGCATAGCTCCACATCTTGGACCCGTGCTGAAATAACCCAGGCCAGAGACGCTGGTTCCTGACGGCTGAGCTGAATCCGCCGGGGAGCTCCCGAGGCAGCCGCCGAAACCCCGGGCTCCTCTGTGGAGTCTGGGCTGACGGGCACCGCCAGCAGCCCTCCCCCATCCGCGTCCGGGGCGGGGCGCCCGGGAGGGGCGGTCTAGAGCGTCCTGGAGGGTGGGCCCCGCCGGCGCCCCGCCCCGGAGCTCCGGGCACCCACGCGGATCCCGCAGTACATCCGGGCCTGCTGGGTAAGGGTCTGCAGGAGACTGCAGCCTGGTTGAGTGAATGTAGTTTGCAGAGAGAATTTCTCTACTCGGAATGATCAACTGAAAAGCATCAGCTCTATGTATTGTAGCTTCTTAACTAGCTCTATACACTAACCCTCAAACAAACCAACTTTATGAATGGTCTTCATAGTTTTTAAAGGCTTTACACTTTACTTTTATAAATGGCTTTCTTGGGTCCTCAAGGTGGAGCTCAAGAGATAATGGTGTGTGGACCTTTACAATGTAGATAAATTCTGCTAACCCTTGTAAATAAATAAGAAGATTCGCAGACTTAGTTATACATACAATTTGTGAAGATTAACACATCAGTGCCTAACTACACTTTAGACGAATTAAATTGTACTATCTTTGGAATAAGATCTAGATGTCGGTTTTTTTTTTCTTTTCTTTTCTTTTTTTTTTTTTTCGAGACAGGGTTTCTCTGCAGCTTTGGAGTCAGTCCTGGAACTAGCTCTTGTAGACCAGGCTGGTCTCGAACTCACAGAGATCCGCCTGCCTCTGCCTCCCGAGTGCTGGGATTAAGGG
>JAQHUG010000387.1:1257778-1274280 GCA_028555095.1 Dicrostonyx torquatus | reverse complement strand
TCCTCATAGCATGTTCTTCCTCGAACTACCTTAAAGACAATATAAATTTATAAGATATTTTTAAATGGGGCTGGGGAAATGCTCAGCAGTTAAGAGATCTTGTTGCTCTTGTAGAATACCCAGGTTCAGTTCCTTGCACCCACATGGAGGCTAACAACCACCTGTATACAACTCCAGTTCCAGGGGATATAACACCATCTTCTAGCTTCCTTGGACACCAGGCACACATAAATGCAAGCAAACACTCATACATGCAATATAAAAATAAAGCTTACAAAAGTTAATTTAAAATACAATCAATTCTAACCCTCATACTGTATAATATAGGTGAATGAGTCAATTATAACCTAATACTAAGAGTGTAGAGGAATGGAGTGAGACAGAAAAACTGGAAGTGAATTTGGGAGTAACAAATTGGAGAGTAGATGATCTTGAAAGAGGAAAATAATAACTGATAGGCTAATACTTGCTGAACTGACATCCAATGTGCTTTATTAAAAATTTACATGTGTTGGGGATGGAGAGGTAGCTCAGCAGTTTAAACCACCTGTTGCTTTTGCAGAAGACCCTGGTTTGTTTCCCAGTACCCATATGGCAGCTCTTAACTATCTATTATCTCTTGTTTCAGGGGATTCTACTCCCTCTTCTAGCTCTGTGAGTACCAGGCACAATTGTGGTGGTGTACATACACAGGCTCAGGTACAAACTTATACACACAAAATAAATAAATATAACTTTATTTAAAAGTTTAGCCGTATTATCTCAATTCTCAAAATAACTCTTATTCAATTATTATTATCTTTATGAGGTTCAGAAAAGTTAAATATTTCTTCTAAGCATACACATAATTATTTATTTATTTTATTGTATGTGTATGAACATTTTGCCTTCATGTGTATGTCTGTGCATCACTTGGTACTTGCTGTCAGTCTTAGTTAGGGTTTCTATTGCTGTGAAGAGACACCATGACCATGGCAACTCTGATAAGGGCAAACGTTTACTTGGTGCTGGCTTACAGTGCTGAGGTTTACTCTATAATTGTCATGACAGGAAGCATGGTGTTGCATACATAGGCAGACATGGTGCTAGAGAAGTAACTGAGAATTCTACATCTGAACCCATAGGCAGCAGGAAGAAAGGATGATACAATGGCCAGACTTGAGTATCTAAGATCTCAAATTCTGCAGTGACACACTTCCTCCAACACCACCACACCTACTCCAACAAGGTCACACCTCCTAATAGTGCCACTCTCTAAGGGTCTATGGGGGCCTTATGGAGGCATTTTTATTCAAACCACCAGTGTCCCTGGAGATCAGAAGAAGGTGTCATTGGATTCCCTAGAATAGTTGTGAGTCACCATGTGGTTGCTGGATTGATCCTCTGCAAGAGCACATTCTGTAAGTTGCTGAGCCACCTCTCCAGTTTCCACAACACTATCTCAAACCCAGCTAGTCATCCTGGCTTCTGGATTGGTTTCCACCTCTTGCTTTTCTTTAAATTTATTTATTTATTTATTTATTTATTTATTGGTGGGGAGAGGATGGAGGAGAGGGTGCCATGGTGTACGCATGGAGGTCAGAGTACAACATATGGGAGAAGGTGCTTTCCTTCCACCTTGTGAATCCTAGGATCTGAGCTCAGACTGTTAGTCTTGGCAAAAAGTGCCTTTGCCTGCTGAGCCATTCTGATGATTTGGTTTTGTTTGTTTTTAAAGACAGGTCTCTGTATGTAACCTGGCCTAGCCTCAAACTCAACATCTTCCTGCCTCAACCTCCTGAGCACTAGGATTATAGACCTGTGCTACCACACCCAGATAATTTGGTGGTTTCTGTTCTTTCCTGTCTTCAAGCCTTATTATTTTCAGTGTTCAAACTGTTTCCTATCTAAGACCACTTTCATCTAGACTTTCAAGTTATCCATATATAATGTATTTTTGAGGCCTATTTCACCCTTCAGTTCCTCCAATAATTAGAAACCCTCACTGGATTCTCTTTGTTGTTTTGAAACAGTGTTTCATATACTCCAGGCTGGCCTCAAACTTTCTAGGTAGCTGAAAAATGACCTTGAACTTCTGATGTTCGTGCCTCCACCTCCTAAGTGCCAGGCTTATAGGAATGCACGACCATGATTTATATGCAAGAATGTTAAGTGCCTGGCATAAAGATTTTTATCACTGGATTTGTATTAGGTAAGGAAAGCCTGTTATCAACACCTTTACTCCAGAGATGAAGAAACTTGAGATCTAGAAGGTAAGGACCCAAATTTATGTAGTAGATCTCAGAGCTAGAGCTTGAAAGTAGGTCTTCCAGTTAGGTCCAGCGATCAAGCTGAAGGTTTATTGGGTGACATTAACTGTTTATCACTCCTTTAGAATGTAAAACTGTGCTATTCAAGATGGGCATGGCAGTTCAATCCTGTTATCCCATCACTCTAGCATCTGAGTAGGGTTGCGAGTTTGATGCCAGCTTGGGTTACACTGTTAGACTGTCTCAAAACATGAGGGGCTAGAGAGATAGACCAGCAGGTAAGAGCACTTGTTGCTCTTACAGAGGATCCAGATTCAGTTCCTAGCTACTATATCCATAACTCACAACCATCCATAACTCAAGTTCCAGGAGACCCAATGCCCTCTTCTGGCCTCCTTGGGCACCAGATGTGAATGTGGTGCACAGACATACATGCAGGCAAAACACCCTATACACATAAATAAAAATATTTAAAAAAATTTAGGTCAGCTGTGGTGGTGCATGGCTTTAATGCTAGCACTAAGGAGGTAGAGGCAGAATGATTTTTTTTTTTCAGTTAGAGGTCAGTCCTGGTGTATATATTGAGTTTCAGACCAGTGAAAGCAAATAGCAAGACCTTATCTCAAAAAAAAAAAAAGCAAAACAAAGACAAAAACGTCCCTATATTACACATAATATAAACTGCAGTCACGTGATAAAATATGAACTGTATATAAATATTCTAATTATATCTTACCTCTCTATAGAAGCTAATCAAACATGGCCAGTTGACTGAATACAGAGTAAGTAGTAGCCCAGTGAACATTCTAGTTGAATGACTGAGCCTTTATAACACAGCCCAGTGTATCTTTCTGGAGTCTTTTTTTTTTTTTTTTTTTTTTTTTTTTACAGTTATACATTAAGCTCTAGAGACAAATATTTCCCAAGGAACCTATACATTAATTACTGATGTTCTGGACCTTGGGAGTTTAACTCTCACTTGATAAAAGACACAGAACCTAAAGTTCCTTTTCACCATTCACTGTTTCACTCCTTACCTGTTGCCTCTTGCTCTGCAGGTGACGACTTTTCATACAGTTAACTCCGGAAAGGGCCTGGAATACATCCCAGGAGGCAAGGGCTTTATTTTTCTTCTCAAGCTTGCACTAGACTTTCAGGAGCCAAAAGTTCAAATTGTAGCAGGACTGATTCAGCCCTTTCTCAAGCAGTTTAGTGCTATGCAGTTTGTTTAGAATGGTCAGGTCTCCACTCCTGGCAGAGTGTCATCATTATCTCTGAGCCTTCACATATTAACTTCCTGATGGCATTTCACTGGCTATGACTTTTATTCAAAAGTGAGGTGGATGTGCAAAAATCACAAACTTATACAATTATGCACTTTTAACAGCCATGTCTCATATGTTTAAAGAATGTAAGCACAATGCTTATCATCATATTACTCTTTTTTTTTCTTTTCTTTTTTTTCTTTTTGGACTTTCGAGACAGGGTTTCTCTGTAGTTTTGGAGTCTGTCATGGAACTCACACTGTAAACCAGGTTGGCCTTGAACTCACAGAGATCTGCCTGTCTGCAAGGATTATATGGTTTATGTTCCTTAATCCTTGCTAGAAATTGGTCATTTTTAAAATAATCATTTTTTAAGCTGCTACATCAATTAACTGAGAAAAGGTACCTTTTACCAGATCCTATTCATCTACCTCAGCTGGAAGGCCAGCTGGACCATGGATCTTAAGTGAAGTACAAAATACTTTGCAAAGGAGAGGAAGACTAAGTAGCAAATCTTTCTATTTATTTTTAATTGTGAAATATTTCATACACATATCTGTATACAGTCAAATACTCAAGAGATATGTTTTAACATTTTACTATTTTAAAAAAAATGAAACATTTGCCAGGTGGTGGTGGTGCACCACCTTTAATCCCAGCACTCGGGAGGCAGAGGCAGACAGATCTCTGTGAGTCTGAGGCCAGCCTACAAGAGCTAGTTCCAGGACAGGCTCCAAAAGCTACAGAGAAACCCTGTCTCAAAAACCAAAAAAAAAAAAAAACCAAAAAAAAAAACCAAAAAACAAAAAACAAAACATTCAAAGGCTCTGAAAAACTTCTCCGAACTCACTGACCCTCACTTTGTAAGTAATTATACTCTTGAATTTGGTGCTTAGGTGCTTATCTTTCTCTTCATATTTAATATTATATATATGGTAATTTTAATGTAAAACTCATTAAGGAAATTAATGCTTATAAAGCATCTAAAGTTTTTTTTTTTTTTTTAGTTTTCTTTAGGTTGACATATAAAATACATAGAGAAATACAAACATTTTTCTTGCTTAAAAGCTTCTAATCCAGACAGAACCAATAAGGTGGCTTACTGGGTAAAGGTGCCTGTTGCCCACCTTATGATCTGATTTGATACCCTCATGTTTGAAGGAGAAAACTGATCACTGCAAATTGTCCTCTGATCTCCATAAGCATGCTGTGGCACTTGCATGCCCTTCCAACATGGTATATTTACACAATAAAGAAATAAATATGTTTAAAAATCCCAAACTCCTTTGTAGTTCAGGGATGAATAAGTGGGTAGATACATAAATAATCCAAAACAGCAAAATGTCAATTGAAGAACCTAGAGGTTACATTTGGGTGTTTGCTACATAATTCATTTAATTTGCTTGCATGCTTTAAAATTTTCAGACAATATGCTAGAGAAGTGAACTGGAAATAAGGGCTAGACATCTATAATCTCACTGCTGGCTGAGGCAAAGAGACCACCATGAGTTCAAGCTACCCTGTGCTGCTGAGTGGGCCCTCTCTCAAAACAAACAAAACACTTCTATTTCCTATTTTGTCTAAAAGTCTTAGTGAGAAAGGGTATTAGGTGGTTTCAGATATTTAAGGAACTAGTATGCTACTGGAAAACAATAATAAGGTTTGATAGTTTAATTACTGTTTGAGCTCTTGCCTTATTTATTTAATAAACGAAAAGGGGGAAAGCTTACTTCCTTCAAGATTTATCTTCACAATTATTTCTTGGAAAGCAGTTATTTTATCTTTTATTTTATTAAGCCATTTTTGGAAAATTCATGATAATGATAAAACTCAATGTTGAAAAAAGGTTTATTGATGTGTGATTACCCTCTGTATGCTGTGAATACCATTGGTTAATAAAGAATCTGCTTTGGGCTTATTGCAGTGCAGAATAGGGCAAGATGGGAATTCCAAGCAGATAGAGGAGGAGAGAGTAGGTGGAGTCAATGAGACATCATGAAGTTGATGGAGGAGAAAGATGTGAGCTGCCAGCCAGAACTTTTCTGGTAAACCACAAGCCTCATGGTAAAATATAAAATAATAGAAATGGGTTAATTTAAGATATATGAACTAGCTAGCAATATGATTAAATGATTGGCCAAACAATGTTGTAATTAATACAGTATGTGTGATTATTTCAGATCTGGGTGGCCAGGATGAATGAGCAGCCTCCACCAACAGTTTATGGTTCATGAGCATTCCTAATAATTGTTTTATTTATTGCTTGTGTAGTACAAAGTAGTTTGTTTGTTTTTATCAATAATAAATGTCTTCAGTCTTGTTCTTTTCTTCTTTTCCTCCCTCCCTCCTTCCCTCCCTCCCTACCTTCCTTCTTTCTTTCTTTCTTTTTTTAAGATAGGGTTTCTCTGTGGAACCCTGGCTGTCAAACTACCTCGCTTTGTAGACCAGGCTGGCTTCTACTCAAAGAGATCTGCCTGGTTCTGCCTCCTGAATGTTGGGATTAAAGGTGACTGCTCTGGCTTTGTTCTTATTGTCAGTTTGTATCACAGCTCTCAACTGCAATTAGAAGGATTAAGAAGGGATGATAAAACAGTGAGATAGTGTCTAACCAGAGCTACTAGTAATATCTTTTCATCAAATCAAAATAACACGCCCCCCATAACAGTGAGCTAGGAACTATAAATAAACCATTTGTACAATACTAATTTACTATTTTAAATATCTCTCTGTACTTAGCTCATTCACAGTCAAAATAATACAGGGCAAGTGACTTGGCTTAGCAGGTAAAGTACTTGTTGCTCAAGGCTGACAACCTGAGTTCCATCCCTGAAATCCACATAAAAGGTGGAAAGAAAAATGGAGTTCACAAAATTGTCCTCTGACCTCTACATGTGCACCATGGTATGTGCTTACTTACACCCACATTATATATACAATAATAAACATATTAAGATTTATTTTTATTATAATTATTTGTGTGTATGTGTGTTGAAGTGAATACTACATGTGGTTTCCTTAGGAGGCCATAAGGAATCAGATCCCTTGGTGCTGGCGTTACAGGGGTTGCTTGATGGATGTGAATGTTGGGAACTAAACTTGGTGCTCTGGAACAGTGGTATGTACTCTTTAACTGCTAAGCCATCTCTCTAGTCCCCATGATCTTCTTTATAAAAAAAAGGAATGGCTGGCTTGGTGGCACACACCTTTAATTCCAGCAGTAGGCAGAAGCAGGCAGATTTCTGTGAGTTCCAGGTCAACCTGGTCTACATAAAGTTTTTGAGTAGAGCAAGGGCTACATAGAGAGATCCAGTCTCAAAATAAATAATACATTACAAATAAAATTTAAAAATGAATAAATCTAGTACCTATTGACTAAAATATTCTAAGAATAAGTATTCTGACTTTATGTCTATCCTTTAAAAAGATTTTTATTATGCTGTTTGAGGCAAGGTTCTCAAAGAAGCTTAAAACTTGTTTTTCCAGAGTCTGAAAATAGATGAGAAGCTACGAGATTTCTGTTCTAGGTGTCTAAATTAAAAAACATAATCAATAATCATGAACAGGACAGAGACTGTCCTTGACCAACTAGAATATATGGCAACAGTACTGGAAGTGCTGTGGAAGGGAAGCAGAGGGTCTGTGAGAGGATGAGGTGAGAACTTGTGCACTGAGAGGCAAGAGCTGTTATAAGCACAAGTAGGTTACAAATACCTCGTGTTTCCAAGAGTTTCTAAATTTCCTGACTTTTGTTTGGTATGTAAACAGACAGCTGTTTTAGGGCTGGGTTAGGTAATTGGTAACAGGTCCCCTTTCTCTCTATATATGTCTGCTTAGCTGGAGGAAATTCTCAATGAGAATTTAACTCTAGAACAGTCTGGTAGTTGTTTATCAATATGTTCCTCTACCTCAGGACCATGGAATAGTAGTAACAGATCAAATGCATGAATATTTTTGTAATTAATATCCACACAGTGAATGAGTCACAATCAGTTCTTTTAAACAAAGCTTTCCAAAAGGCATCCGATGGCTGTCATTTTTGGTAATAATGATTAAAACAGATTTGACCTACTGATCCAGAAATAAGTTTTCATTTCTAATTTAATGCTAGATTAGTACTAAATATTTAATGCTTTAGAATGTAAAGTGTCACAATTTGTTCTCTTGCATTTCCTTAGTGAATGGTCTCAGCATCTGATGAAATAAGAGGTTAACTTACAGCACAAAGCTACAGAAACTGGGACGCCAGTTTATAGAAATGGAAAATAATTCAGACACATAGTAAAAGTCCCGCCACCTTACAACTCCAACTTAATATTGGGTGCTTACTATTTATTAAAGTTTCCTGATTTACTTTAACTCGCAGAAATCCTATAAGGATTGACGTGCAGAAGGCATTCTCATTTACAAACAAGAACCATGTAACTTACATGGTTGAGGTTAGATAGAACTAAAATCTGGTCTTTTCATTGACCTTTCGTTTACACTGTTGGGCAAGCACACTTGCTGTGATGACTTCTTTGTATGTATAAAAAAACACTTGTAGGTTTGGAATCGCATCTGGCTAATTTTATGTCAACTTCACACAGACTAGCCAGCCGTCTGAGAGGAGGGAACTCCAACTGAGAAAATGCCTCCACAAGATTGGGCTGTAGGCAAGACTGTACAGCATTTTTCTTAAGTTCATTAATGTGGGAGGGACCAGCCCATGTTGGTGGGGGTCATCCTTAGACTGGTGTTCCTGGGTTCCATGAGAAAGAAGGCTGAGCAAGATAGGGAGAGCAAACCGGTAAATGGCACCCAACTACAGCCTCTGCATCAGTTCCTGTTTTCAGGTTTTCACCCTGTTTGAGTTCCTGTCCTAACTTCCTTTAGTGATAGGCTATGGAAGTGTAAATCAAATAACTTTTTCTTTCTCAACTTGCTTTTTGTCATTTACTATTTTTGGTTGTCAACTTGACTATATTTGGAATGAACTACAATCCAGAAATGGAGGGCACGTCTATGAGCAATTTTTGTGCTTGGTTTGAAGTAGGTGAATCCTCTTCTAGTCCAGACCTTTGAGGTAGGAAGACTCATATTTTTGATCCAGATCAAATCTTGAAGCGGGAAGACATAGCTTTAATCTGGGTCACTTCTGCTGGAAGTCTATATAAGGACATAGAAGAAGGAAGCTTTTGCTCTCTGAAGCTTGTCCTTGCCTTGCTAGCACATTCATTCTATCACTGGCATTGGAGCCCACTTCTTCAGGATTCCAGCATATTCAGAAGAACTGCTGAGACACCCAGCCTTGTGGAACTGAGCAGCTACTAGATTCTTGGGGTTTCCATTCACAGCTAGTCATTGTTGGATTAGCTGGACTGCTGCTTGATTGCTTTACTTCTAATAGGAGATCTGTCTATCCACCCACCCATCCCGACATCCATCAATCTACCCATTATCTTTCCTGCTAGAAGCACAGTAAATATTTGGCTTCTCTATGAAAGGTTAACATTATCACTCTGTTCCCTAAAATCAAAAAAGAGAGGTAGACAAAGCATCTCAGTGATCAGGAAGAAGTTTCTAGTACTAAAATTTTATACTTTTTTTCCTAATGAGATTATTTAAAAATTAAAAAATTAAAAGATTAGGATTAAACTTTCCCAAATCATATTTATTTATTTATTTATTTATTTATTTTTTGGTTTTTCGAGGCAGGGTTTCTCTGGCTTTGGAGCCTGTCCTGGAACTAGCTCTTGTAGACCAGGCTGGTCTCGAACTCACAGAGACCCTCCTGCCTCTGCCTCCCGAGTGCTAGGATTAAAGGCGTGTGCCACCACCGCCCGGCCCAAATCATATTTATAATGGGTTTTCCTTTGTCCTATTTGTGGAATAGTCCTTTACACTGTGTGAATATATGTCACTATAATTGGTTTAATAGACAAGTTGACTGGCCAATAGTTGAACAAGATAAGGTTAGGCAGAAGGCCCAAACTGAGAATGCTGGGAGGAAGAAGGGTGGAGTGAGGAGCCACCAGCAGATGCAGAGAGAAGTAAGATGGGTATGCTGTACTGAGAAAAGGTACCAAGCCACGTGGAAAAATATAGATAAAAAATGAGTTAAATTAAATGTAAGTTAGCTAGTAACAAGCCCGAGCTACTCGCTGAGCATTTATAATTAACATTAAGACTCTGAATACTTATTTGGGAGTAGCCATAGCACAGGAAAATTTCACCTATACTTATTTTTCTCTCTTTTAAAATTTAAATATAATACTCATTTTTGGGTTAATGTATCTCTCACTGGAACCATATCCAGACAAAAATGCATCTGTAGTCCCTATAAGGAAAGATGGGCAGTGCTGTGCACTTACTGTCATGATATTTAAATCCACAGACAAGTCATGACTCCAAATGGGCTGACAATAAATGAAGTTGCATCTCAAAAGTAAAGTTAAAAAAAATAATAAAGCGCAAACATAAGATAAGGAAAGCACGATGAAGTACAGATCAGAAGTCTTAAGGAAAGACTTGGTCATAAATCAAATGAATTATTAACACACAGCATCATTGTGAAACTATGTTGTACACAGGACATGCCAGGAGGGTCTGACTGGGCATGAGGCCTTGCAGTATATTGGGCAAGTACTCTACTATTAGCTACACCCACAGGCCCTATATGTTCTAGTTGTCATCAAACTCTGTCTACTTAATGTTTCCCTCTGTTTTATAAGCCCAAAGGTGAACTTCTTTGTTGTATCTTCTCATAAAAATTCTCTTTCTCAACTATATTACTATAGAAAAGATGTTAGCATTCTTATTCATTCAGTAGTCATTTACTGAGTGCCAGCTGCTAATTGCTGTTCCCATGGTGCTCTCAGATGAGGATTAGCCATTTGTTTAAATTACCACAACAGATTCCTGAATAGTTTTTCTTTCATCCCTTCATACTTTAGAACACTGCTAGACTCCCCTGTGACCTTATTTTGTAATATTTTGTGCACTGAATTGAGATGGGGACTGAGCAAGTAGCTCAGTTAGGAGAGTGATTGCCTAACATGCATGAAACACTGATTTTTAGGCCCAGCACTGAATATTCAAGGCACAATGATGCATGACCACAATCTTAGCACCTGGGAAGTTGAGGCAGAGGACCAGAAGTACGAAATCATCTTCTGCTAACCAGAATGATCTATACAAAACCCTATCATAGAAACAAACAAAACAAAACAAAATTCAAAGTAATAAGAGGGAAAATGTAATAATTGTTCTGAATGATTTAAGTATTCATTCTTCCTCTTCCTCTTCCTCCTCCTCCTCCTTCTTCTCTCTCTCTCCCTTTCTCTCTCTCTCTCTTTTTTTAAAACAAGGTCTTGCTATATAGTCACGGCTGGCCTGGATCTCAAACTCAGAAATACACTTGCTTCTTCTCTACCCTCATGAATGCTGGGGTTAAAGGTACAAACCATTACACATAGCTTCATTTGTCTTTTTTTGAAGGACAATTTCTCTAGTTTTTAGAAATGGTATTAATATATAGTAGTGCCTCGAAGACAAATTTCTTTAACGTTGTCCTTTCATACAGTTCTTAGCTTGTAGCCACTATACAGAGGAATGAAAGAATCTTACTATAATTAAAATGTTTATTTCCTAAATTAATAGTTTATTTCCTTTGTTTTTGACTTAAGAAAAAAAGATGTACACTTTTTATCCTTATGCCCACAGATAAGTGTAGCTCTCACCCCTCATCAAAGAGACTTCTTTTTGAAGAAGACAGAGACTATTACAGAAAGCTACAGCTGATCAAAATGCAGAGTACAAAACCATGGAGTACTCAGCCTCAATTGATACATCTACAGCACAATCTCTACACCTATGGCTCAGGGACCATTTCAGAAGAGGAGGTGGAAAGACTATAAGGGTCAGAGGACAATGAAGCTGCCTGTGGGACTGTGTCTTCTATATGTGACAGGGAAGCTGCACCCATGAATTATCAACAATATGGCGGCCTAAAGAAAACATATTGACTGACAATATCAGTTGACATGCCAATGTAGTTGGGGGAACCACACTAGGTCTCAGCACTAGATGAAGAGCTATAGGCTATTAATGACTGCTGAAAGAGGGAGAATTAGTCTTTCCCAGAGATGAGCCACCTATTTGGTTATTCACTACTAAGTGGCTAGCCCTAAAAGCATATACATACAAGCAACACTAAATGGATACAGCAAGTTATATACATGTAACAATAATAGGAAAAGAGACCATGAATTTTGGTGGGGGGGGTTCCTGGGAGAGACGAGAAGGAAGCGGGAAAATGATGATACTACACATATATGAAATCAAAAGAGAAAAAAAGAAATCCAAAGCACTCTGGGAGGCAGACATAAGCTCACCATCAGACTGGTCTACAGAGTGAGTTTCAGGTCAACCAGGGCTACACAGTGAAGCCTTGTATCAAAAAATAAGACAAACAAAAAAATGAATGAAGAGAAAGGTTTAGCTTTTAGGTCTGGTGGTATATGCCTTTAGTCTCAGCACCCAGGAGGTAGAGACAGGTAGATATATGAGTTCTAGGCCAGACAGGGCTACACAGTAAGACCTGTGTAGAAAAAAGAGACTGGCAGACAGATAGGAAGATCTAATGGAATTTGTCTTGCTGTTCTGGATTTTCCTAGGACTTGTTACTCCTAACTTCTTTCTGATTGTCCTTTTAGAAAGGTGACTATGTACATTCTGCCTGCTACCATTGTATTTTCAAAGTCTACAATTCATCTTGTTTTAGAAAATCACTGATGGAGGTGAATTTGAATTCAAAATGAATCATACATTCTCACTCACATCTGATTTTGATGTTATTTAGATAGTCTTTTAATCTCAAATTGTGTTATATATGTGTGTGTCTGTGTAGGAGAATGTGTATATGAGTGCAGTTGTCTACGGGACCAAGAAGATGGCTTTAGATCTCCCTGTAGCTGGAGTTGTTGGCAGTTGTCATCTACCTAATGTGGGTGCTGGGAAGTAAATTTGAGTTCTCTAGAAAAGCAGCAACAAGTGCTCTTAATAACACAGTCATATCTATAGCTCTGATTTTGATGTTATTTGGATGAGATTTTGGACAGTGGAACACGTAGGCCTAGATCTAGCATCGTAAGAAAGTACTCTACCATTGGGCTACATCTACAAAATAAATTTATAGCACTCTGGGAGGCAGAGGTAGGCAGATCTCTGTGAATTTAAGGCTATCAATCTCTCCAGCATAAGTTGTCATCAGTGTTTTTGATCTTGGCCATTCTTACAGGTGTAAGACGGAATCTCAGAGTTGTTTTGATTTGCATTTCTCTGATGACTAAGGATGTTGAACATTTCCTTACGTGTCTTTCAGCCATTTTAGATTCCCCTGTTGAGAGTTCTCTGTTTAGGTATGTACTCCTTTTTTTATTGGATTATGTGCTCTTTTGGTGTCCAATTTCTTGAGTTCTTTGTATATTTTGGAGATCAGACCTCTGTCTGATGTGGGGTTAGTGAAGATCTTTTCCCATTCTGTAGACTGTCATTTTGTCTTGTTGACTGTGTCCTTTGCTCTACAGAAGCTTTTCAGTTTTAGGAGGTCCCATTTATTAATTGTTTCTCTCAGTGTCTGTGCTGATGGGGTTCTATTTAGGAAGTGGTTCCCTGTGCCAATGCATTCAAGTGTACTTCCCACTTTCTCTTCTATAAGGTTCAGTGTGGCTGGCTTTATGTTGAGGTCTTTGATCCATTTGGACTTGAGTTTTGTGCATGGTGATAGATATGGATCTATTTTCATTCTTCTACATGTTGATATTCAGTTATGCCAGCACCACTTGTTAAATACGCTTTCTTTTTTCCATTTGATATTTTTTGTTTCTTTATCAAAGATCAGGTGTTTGAAGATGTGTGGATTGATATACGGGTCTTCTATTCGGTTCCATTGGTCCTCCTGTCTGTTCTTATGCCAATACCAGGCTGTTTTCAGTATTGTAGCTCTGTAGTAGAGTTTGAAGTCAGGGATTGTGATGCTTCCAGAAGTTCTTTTATTGTACAGGATGGCAAACTATTTTTAAATGGGGACTACTAGGTTTTTCTTTAATTTCATATTTGTTCAAGTATCCTTTTCATATTATGTGGTCATATTAACAAATTAAGTACTAATAACTTTAAAACAGGTGTTTATGGCTTTTCAGTTCAGTGCTGTAAATACAATATTTAAGTTTTACTGTTTTATAATTATGTAATTCTTTTGAAAGAAAAATTTCTCTCATGAATTCCAAGACAATATGTAAAGCTTAAGTAATCTCAAGTTAATACCCAGAGATCATTAGATCTTTAGATTGGATCTATGAGGAAATATTAATGTTTTGGATTATTTTTAAAATTCTAATGAGCAAATGTCCTTGTAGTATGATTGAGCATCCTTTGGGTATATGCCCATGAGTGGTATTTCTGGGTCTTGAAGTAGGTTGATTCCCAACTTTCTGAGAAACCACCATACTGATTTCCAAAGTGGTTGTACAAGTTTGCATTCCCACCAGCAATGTTGGAGTGTTCCCTTACTCCACATCCTCCCAGCATAAGCTATCATTAGTGTTTTTGATCTTAGCCATTCTGAGTGGTATAGGATGGTATCTCAGAGTCGTTTTGATTTGCAGTTCCCTAATAGCTAATGATGTTGAACATTTCCTTAAGTGTCTTTCAGTAATTTTGAATTCCTCTGTTGAGAGTTCTCTGTTTAGATCTGTACCCCATTTTCAACTATGTTCAAAGCAGCATTATTTGTCATAGTCAGAATCTAGAAACAACCTAGATGCCCCTCAATGAAAGAATAGATGAAAAAAATGTGGTACGTTTACACAATGGAGTACTTCTCAGCGGTAAAAAAAAAAATGACATCTTGAAATTTGCATGCAAATGAATGAAACTAGAAAAAACCATCCTGTGTGAGGTAACCCAGACCCAGAAAGATGAGCATGGTATGTACTCACTCATAAGTGGCTACTAGTTGCGAAGCAAAGGACAGCAAACCCACAGAGAAACCCCAGAGAAGCTAAGTAACAAGGAGAACCCTCAGAGAAACATATATAGATCCCCCTGGGAAGGGGAAATAGACAAGATCTCCTCAGAAAATTGGGAGGGTGGAAGTGGAGGAATAGGGGAGAAGGGGAGGAATAGGATGGTTGAGATGAGGGAAGGAAAGAGATGTCTTGATTGAGGGAGCCATTATGGGACTAGCAAGAAACCTGGCACTAGAGAAAATTCCCAGGAATCCACAAGGATGATCCCAGCTAAGACCCTAAGCAATAGAGGAAAGGGTGCCTGAACTGGCCTTGCCATGTTGTCAGATTGATGACTATCTTAAATGTCACCACAGAACCTTCATCCAGCAACTGATAGAAGCAGAGGCAGAGATCCACAGCGGAACACTGGGCTGAGATCTCAAAGCCCAGTCGAAGCGTGGGAGGAGTGAGAATACAAGCAAAGTGGTCAAGACCATGATGGGGACACCCCCTGAAATAGCTTACCTAAACTAATGGGAGCTCACCAACTCCGGTGTGACAGTGAGGGAACCAGCATAGGACCAAACTAGGCCCTCTGAATGTGGATAACAGTTGCATGACTGGGGCAGACTGTGGGGCAGACAGTGAAACCAGGATTTATCCCTACTGCCTGTTCTGGCTTTTTGAAACCCATTCTCTTTGGAGGGATACTTGTTCAGCCTAGCTATAGTGGGGAGGGCCTTGGTCCTGTCTCAAAGCAATGTGCTAGAGTTTGTTGACTCCCTATGGGCAGCCTTACCCTCTCTGGGGGGGGCAGTGGAGAGAACAGGAGGAGGGGAGGGAGTGGATACTGGTATTGTTATGTAAAATGAGAAAAGACAGTTCTCTAAAAAATTACTTAATTAATAAACTTTCAAATAAATAAAATTATAATGAGAGTAACATCTACAATGCTTCTGGTACAATGTCTACTGGGTTTCTATCTCTTAGCCTTATGCAAAATGAGATTTTACTGCCAAATCTTTCCTAAGAAAGTGAGAAATTAAGTTTTAAGCCAACATTTATATGATAGTCACGACAGGAAAAATGTTGCCAATAACATCAGTTACTAAAGAAAAGGAACTACATTTTTCTTTTAAATTATGGTATGCTAGCAGTAACAAATACCTGATAATTTTTTGTATTTCCATTTTTTATTTTAGCATACACTCACTAATTGTATAAGGCAATTGGTTTCATTATTATAGTTCATACAAGCAAATAACTTTCTTTGATCATATTTCTTTCTTTTGTCCCTGTCCCACACTCCTATTTGTTCCCTTCCTCTTCTCAAACACTCTTCCTTCTACTTTAGTTTTATTTTTAAAATCCAGACTCCACATACATAGAACATGAGACAGTCTTTCTGCATCAAGCTTATTTGACTTAACATGAAGATTTCCAGTTCATGCATTTTGTTCTATAATTGACATAATTTTACTCTTTATGGCTGAATAAAACTCATTTTAGCTGGTTAGCATCTTTATAATAAGCATGCTTTATTATATCCACTGTATATGTCACTCAGAATGGCTCATCATTTGATTGACTTTAGAGGACGTAAACACATAAATGGCTAGAATTTTGCAGAACAGAGGTTCCCTATGTGGCACAAGCTAGTCTCCGAACAGCTATTTAGCCAAGTATGACCTTGACCTTCTGATTATTCAACCTCTACTTCTTAAGGGCTTCAATTATTGATGTAGACTACCAATGCCTGGCTTATGCAGTGCCAGGGAATCAAACCCAGGATTTTGAGCATGCTAGGCAAGCACTCTATCAACTGAGCTACGTCTCCAGCCCCCAAGAGACTTGGTGAAACTGTGCCCAAACTAGCCTTCCCTATCACTGAAAAACAATCAAACATTTGAAATTTTTCTGAGTTAGTAACTGGATTTTTTTGTTTGTTTGTTTGTTTTTGTTTTTCAAGACAGGGTTTCTCTGTGGCTTTTGGAGCC
>JAQHUG010000387.1:1226075-1239432 GCA_028555095.1 Dicrostonyx torquatus | reverse complement strand
TTTGTATAAAAAATAGTTTAAAACATAATTGGATACCATGTGCATGCAATGCTCAAAGAAGCCATAAGAGGGTATCAGATCCCTTTGAATTAGAGTTATAGTTAGTTTGTGAGATGTGTGAGTGCTGGGAACTGAAGTTAGGATCCTCTGGAAGAGCAGTCAGTGCTCTTAATTATCAAGTCCTCTCTCTAGCTTTTTATCTTCTTTTCTATCTCCAAATGTAATCTGCAAAATTCAACTGTATGTATGTTGTTTCTCCATCAACTGATGAGTCAAGAGATTCCTAGAGTCCAGTAGTCCACATGATCTATGAGGTGTTCTGTTCTGTGGGCCACAGCGGGCAGGTGTATCTTTTCTTATTTCCATTCTTAGGATAAAAAAACGTAGACTTAGCAAAAGACACACAATTATTCATAGTTACATACTCTTTACCAGCACTCCACATTGCCTTCCTGTCACCTTCCATTTTGTCAAGAGCTCTAGCCTTTGACAAATAGGCCAAAACAAACTAAACCCAGTCACAAGGATACAAGGATCCCACAGACTCTGGCATAAAAAAACAAATAAACCTATTCTTCACAGGAAAGCTAGGTGGTTGTTTTTAATAATATCAGCCTAGTCTGGAAAGTGTTCAGTGGCTTCTTGTCAAAGAAATAAACACTAAGTCTTGACTTTGTACCAGCTGGCCTTTGTGATTTCACCATGTGTTTGTGAATTATTTCCCTCCTCTTTTGTTCTAGCCTCACTAGCCTTCTCTCTATTCCTTGACTGTGCCAGTTTCCTGACTTTAAGGTTTCCCCTTTCCCATTCTTTCCACCTAACTTTCCCTAGTTGATTTAGACTAGCAATATAAGAGCACAACTTAAAACACCAGTTCTCCATGGATGCTTTCCTTCATAGCTCATCCTGCTCCAAACTAAGTTAGATGCTTCGTGCATTCTCATAGGATGGGTGCTTTCTACTTGGAAGAAATTTAGTTTTTTTCTGAATAATTAATTGTTTAATGCCCCTTTCTCCAGTAGTTAAGTTCCAAAGAGAAGCACCATATTTTCCATATACACCACTATATCCTTAGCAACCCTCATTGTGTCTGGCACACAGGAAGTACTTCATACATATTTGTTAAGATAACAAATGAGTTAAAGGTAACCAGAAATGAAAGCTAAAGTTATGCCCTTAAGACACAGACACCAGGAGAGAAACTGTGAACACAGCCAGTAAAGAAAGTGCCCAGGCCAGTTTTGCCTCTGCTTTTGATATTGTACTGGTGCAGCTGCTCCAGATTAAGCCAGTTTAATTAGTGCAGGGTAGAGTAGTAGAACCAGACCAGTGGAAAACATGACTGGGAACAGAAATAAAGCAGTGGTGCCTTAAAGTATGTCTTAATGAAAGATGATGGCCTGGGCATTCACTTTAAACATAACTTTAGATAGTCAAATGTAAATTATTACTACACGGCAACATTGCATTTGATTAATGCTCTAGTGAATTTTTTAAATTGATATTTACTTGTTATATAAAGTTCACAACAGGAAAGGCAATAATTCTCTGAATGCCAAAATTGCTTAATATAGTTTGGGTCCCGGGTAGTGGTAGTACATGCCTTTAATTCCAGCACTTGTGAAGCAGAGGCAAGAGAATCTCTGAATTCTACAGAGTTCCGGGACAGCCACAGCTACACAGAGAAACTGTATCTTGACAAAAACCTACAAACCAACCAACCAACCAACCACCCAAATACATATAGAAAGTTGAGGCTAAATTAGGCATGATGGTGTAGTCCTGTAGTCCTACTTACTTGGAAAGCTGTAGCAGGAGAATAGTAAGTTTGAGGCCAACTGGGCAATTTAGCAAGACCCTGTCTCAAAATAAAACTTAACAAAAGGGAGTGGGTACTAGAGATGTAGTTCAGCTGCAGAGCTACCTGGTGTGTGCAGTCCCCAGTACTGAGGGAAACAAACAACAAAAAAAGACATGGCTTCTCTGCAGCTCATTCTTTTCTCTCTTTAAAAAGTTACTTTTATTATTTTTATTTACATATATATCTACATGTGTTTACAAATGCAAGCTGTGTTTACGTGTGTGTACCCTCTTGTAGACCAGAAAGGGATGTTAGGTCCTCTGGAACTGAACTTACAGGTCATTGTGAGAAGCCCAGTTTAGGTACTGGGAACTGAACCTGGGTTCTCTGCAAGAGGACTCAACCCCTAGGCCATCTCTTTAGTCCCCTGTAACTCATTGTTAAGATCTAAAAATAGACCAGGTAAGGGACTGCTGGTGCTAAAACTGAAAGCAAACACTCCCCTCCCACAAAAAACTTCCTTAAAAAGGAAGACATTACATATACAAATTTTATAAAGATGCCTCTTATTAAAGCAAGTTGGACACATCTACAATATAACTTGTATGGTAATAGTTCCATGACTTCAGGGCAGACTGTAGAGATTCAGGATTAAATGGTGGGAAAAAGATAGAGGAGTGTGAGCTGTAAGAGCTTTCTTCTTGTATTAACTTTGTATTAACTTGTATTAACTTTGGACAAAATCAGACCCTCCTGTCCTTCCACTTTTAGTAAAATATTCCAATATAGAGCTATCACAGTGTTGAATCTGAATTAATTCAGTATTAGAAATCTAAAGCGAGAGTTCCAGTTCAGCCTAAGTTATATAATGAGACTTTTTCAAAACAACAATAATCTAAAGCAATTTTTAAAAACTGACTCTATAAATAAGCCCTTCAAATCATCTGAATGAAACTGTTTATACTTAATGTCTCTGCTGAAGGCCCGCGTGCATGCGCATGCGTGTGTTGTTCTACTTTGAGATAGCATCTTGGTTGCTTGGTAGCCCAGGCTGTATGAGAAATATATATATGTGTGTGTGTATATATATATATATCCCAGGCCATAACTTATGTTGATCTTCCTGCCTCATCATCCAAAGTACTGGGATTTCAGGAGTGAACTGTGACATCCAGCTCCACTTCTGTATATATGCTTTTATTTTATGTATATGGAGAGTTCCAGCTCAGCCTAATGTTTTGCCTACATGTATGCTTACATACTACATGCGTGCCTGATGTCCTCAGAGGCCAGAAGAGGGTGTTGGATTCTATGAAACTGGAATTACAGATGGTTGTGAGACACCATGTGGGTGCTGGAATTGAACCCAGGACCTCTGGAAGAGCAGTCAGTGCTCTTTACCTTTGAGCCATCTCTCCAGCCATGCACCTCTTTAAAAATTTATTTTTATACAGGCTCCAAAGCTACAGAGAAACCCTGTCTCGAAAACCCCCCAAAATTTATTTTTATTAAATGTGTGTGTGCATGTGCATATGAGTACAGGTGCCCACACATAGGCCAGAAGCATTTGATACCCCGAAGCTGAGTTACAGGCAATATTGAATTCTGATCTATCTGTAACTAATTTTTCATAATAGTGAGATAAAGAAACAACTGTACTCTTCCTGCTTACTTTTTCCATTTAAGATTTCTTTTAAAATTTCTCATGAAATTCTATAGTTTTTATAATTTTAGTCCTTTCAATGTTAATGGCTTCAATGAATGAATGGTAGTAATATCACAGTTTACTTGACCATTACCAAAACCATCTCACAACCCTCCATTGCTGAAAATATTCACTACTTTAGTATATATAATATTTTCTTTTTAAATAATTTAGAAGAAATTTTTAAGAATTAGATTTTAGGCCTAAATTGTCATATTGCCAAGATCAAACTAATTTATAACCTCCACCAATATATTCATTAAGTAAGATGTATATCTATCTGAACAGGAATTTACACCAGACATTATTCACATCTAAACAGCATCATAATTCGGAGTCAGAAAACCTGCATTACACTTCTACTGAATCTGGCCAGCCTAAAATTTGCTGTGATTTCCTTGGAGAAAAAAGAATTTAGTCATAATTTTCTGGAGCAAAAGGCAATTGAAGATACTCTGGTAAAAAACGCTTTAAATAAAAAGTGTGATAGCTTGAATGGAATTGGACCCCATAATCTCATAGGGAGAGGCCCTATTAGGAGTTGTAGAGTACGTATGGCCTTTTCAGAGGAAGTCTGTCACTGTGGGGCTGGGCCTTGAGGTTTCCTATGTCCGGTGTCTCAGCTGACTTTCTGTTGCTTGAGAGATGTAGCACTCTACCAGGTACGCCATGCTACCTGTCATGATGATAATGGACTGAATCTCTGAAACTGTAAGAAAACCACCTCAATTAAAAACTTTACTTAAGAGTTTCTGTGGTCATAGTGTCTCTTCACAGCAATAGAACTCTTAAATAAGACAAAAAGTAATGTAGCTAAACAAGCATTGTACTGGAATCAAGAGACCATAGCATTTAAATTCAAGGTGTACTTCACTGTTCCCTTCCCAGGTGCAGAATTTTCTTTCTTCCCACATTCTTTCCAGATACCTGGAGACTTTAGCCATCATCTAACCCTCCTAGATAGCCTCTTCCAGCAGCACTCTTCTGCTTGGCTCCCAGGTCAGGCCTTGAGAGGTAAGTTCAAGTAAGGCCAGGGAATGAGATGCTGATCCATCCAAATGGAACTTCCCGTCCCAGCTCATGCATGCCAGGGCACTTCCTCATGCACATGTACCTAGTGTAGTCACAGCAGACTTGGACTATCAGTAGTACTTGGACTATCATCAGCAGTATTGCATCTATTATCTGGTGAAATTCCTATAGTGCTTATGGCTCCTCCTGCTTACTCTCTAAAGAAACATCTTAGGAGACTGAGCTCTTTTCAAAGAATTAATTTATTATTATTATTATATTATTAATACATTTAATAATGCTTCTTTTGAAAGTTTGGCTTATTGTCATGGTATGAATACTGATAAAGACACAGAGGAAAGTCAGAGCCTGCAGTGGATCCTAAGCACATATCTGACAAGTAGAAGAGCATGGTGAGCACAGCCGTGAGAATCAGACCACAAGTCACTACTTACTAGATATGTGACCCTAAACCAATCCCTTAGCTGTTCTGAATTAAAATATTAAATATTAATATTAAAATATTACCATGTTGGGGAAGCATTTCCTGAACACCCTTTATCTAAATGGCTATATATCTTGTTATTTTTAATAACTGTTTCCCCATTTGCATTTTTTCATAATACCATATTTTATAACTAGTTATTTGATTTTTATTATTTATCTTCCCTAATGGGTGATAAATACTGTAAGCACAGGTTTTGCTTTGGTCAATATTGGATAATCATTGCCTAACTTGGTGCCTGACACAGAATAGTACAGATAATCGTAGAATAAATGAGCTCAGTCTTGTCATTTTAAAAACAGGGTTATAAGACTATTGGCATAAAATGCAATGTTAAATAACACAGAGAAATTTAGTATGGAGTCAGGCCTGCGGTCAGTATTCACAAACGTTAGTCTTATTTCAGTTATAAACACTCCTCAGCAAGTCACCACATCTTGTAGAATTCAACTTCTAAACAATTCAGTTAGATGAAGAATCACCATTACTTCTCCACTGTAGAAGCACATTGTCAAGAAAATATGCAAACGATATTGGGGGTAACTCAGAAGACTCACTGAGATTAAGTAGCTGTTCAATTTATAACTGTCTTAAGGTGTTTGCTTAATCAGGGCCACCTGCTGTGTTCTCCAGCTCTTGCCTAATAATGACTGAAATAGCAGCTTCACCAGGAATCTATCTACCTGAAGCACTGAGACACCCAAGAGAAAGGTTATATTTGAGTACATGGTGGCGGCACTCAAGAAATTCATAGACCAGAGGATTAATCTGGTTATAAATATTAAAGTGATCATCTAATTACCAGTGAAATATCTCATCTTATCTCTGGATACATCAGGCTGAACATTACCTCAATCTCCCTGTGCTTTTGAAGCTCGTCTTTACAATATTCCAATTCAGCCTTCAGATACTTCAAAACCTTATAATCCTTTCCTAGTGAATTTCTGAGAATCATGGCCCTCAACAGTGGCTGCATCATCACTTCTAAATTTTTATAAACATTTTTCTTAAGTACCACCCAAGACCTACTTAATAAAAAAACCTCTAAAGATAAGACTTAAGTTTCTTCATTAAAAAATTTCACAAATTATTCTTTGGCAAAACTAGAACTGAGAATTATTATTCCATTTGCCCCTTACATTCTAGCACCAAAATAACAACAACAAATTAAGGGCAAAAGCAATCTAGAGAGCCAGAGAGATGGCTCAATCATTAAGAGTCCATATTGTTCTTGTAGACACAAACAAACAGGCTCAAGATAAGCCAATCAGAGCTTTTATTTGCTTTGTTCTGCAAATCAGGTCAAGTTTCTGGGGTTTGATATAATTGTTTTACTGTTACATCTTCCATTCTCCATGCCACATGTCTAAAAGATGGCTCTGGGGGTGGGGAATAAAAACTAAAATAAAATAAAAGATGGATCTGGTCTTAAGGGACTAGATACAAATCCAGCACCAGAAAGCATAGTGCCCCAGGAACATCATTTTTAGATTTTTCTAGATATGGCATTAACTATGTCTAATTTGCAAATAATTTTCCTATGAGCTGTGAGGGAATAAAACAATGTATGATAAAATTTCTGGCCTGCTTTGTTTTGATATTTCCTGAGATAGTATCTCACTATGGAACCCTGGCTGGTTCTGAGATGCTTAGGCACAAGTTGATATCAAGGATTGGGCATTGCTGTGATAGGTATGACTGTACTTTTTTTTTTTTTTGGAATGTGGACTTTAGGACTTTGAATTAGCTGGGTGGTGGTGGTGCATGCCTTTAATCCCTCGGGAGGCAGAGGCAGGTAGATCTCTGAGAGTTTGAGGCTAGCCTGATCTACAAAGTGTTCAGGACACAGAGAAACCCTTTCTCAAAAAAAAAAAAAGAGAAAGAAAAGAAAAAAGCCTGTGAAAACCCCCACAGACTCTGACCTTTAAAAGTTTATTGCTTGCTATAGGCCTACATATAATCACTTCCTCCAGCCTAGAACACTCTAAGACTCTGTCTTTCCCTAGAAGAGAATGTAAAACTACAACCTAAAATGTAAATGAGGTTGTATGTACTTAGTGGCACAGAATATATCTGGCGTGTATGAAGCCCTGGGTTTGATCCCAACAACTGATCAGTGTAAAATGTTTTCAACCAATAATTTTGCACTTTAGATTTTCTTTTTTGAAAATTTTTCCTTAGCAATGCAAAAGCTGATATTGCTTCCTTTCACTGGACTAATATTTCACAAAGGTAAAATACATTCCCCTATATGGTTATAAAAAACAAAAGAATAAAACAGACTATAAAACAACATAATTATCTGATGTGCCCCTCTTCCTGTGTAATTGTGTAGGGATGGAGTCAGAATTGCAAGGACATGAAAGAAATGAAGAAATGTTTTCTTCTTGGGAAATGAACTAACGAAGTATTTTTCCTAACCACCTGCCTGAGGAAGAAATAGACCTACAACAGTTATGGAGCCTGCTGTTCATAGCTGAGCCCTCCTAAGCCCAGTAATTGGAACTGCAGCTTCTCTACAACCTTTTCTCCTTTTAGGTTTGATGGCAGTAGGTAAGGGGGTAAGAATCTAAAGAGAAACCTCAGGTCCCTCAATATCCTCAGTAGTTGCTTCAGCCATAGCAATGCTCCAGTCAGCCAGTCACTACTGACACAACATTCTTATCCCCATCTCCATCCCCAGGACTGGGGATTGAATAGGGCCTTGAGCACGCTTGTCAAGTACCCCTGACATTCTTATCTAGAGTGAAGGTGAAACTTCTGCAATTAGTGCTGGTAATTTTCTGTGATCTCTTCTACTCACAGTCACCTGTTCTAGGACCCAGACTCTCCGCAACAACAGCAGAGGGAGCAAACAGCTGCTTCTAACCACTATCTAATTTGAACCAAAGAAAGGGCAAGGACCTCTTAAATATATTTTTAAAATCTTTTAAAAATCATATGGTCAAATAAATCAGGATAATGGCTATTCCTGGAGGATGATGGTTGGTGACTAGCAGACATAAGACCTTTTACTTCCAGGAGGGCCCCATGAGATCTAAGGCAGCCAGACCTCTAGACAACTTGGCTTCAGGCCAAAATTTTTACCATTTATCTAAATTTCTTCTCTTCTTGCTATATACAAGCAATTATACACTTAATGATTTTTTTCCTCTCCTTTTCTTTAATTGATTTTTATTGAGCGCTACATTTTTCTCTGCTCCCCTCCCTGACTCTCCCCTCCCCCTTCAAGCGCCCTCCAAGGTCCCCGTGCTCCCAATTTACTCAGGAGATCTTGTCTTTTTCTACTTTCTACTTCCCTGTAGATTAGATCTATGTAAGTCTCTCTTAGTGTCCACATTGTTGTCTAAGTTCCTGGGATTGTGGTTTATAGAATGGCTTTCTTTGCTTTATGTTTAAAAATGACCTATGAGTGAGTACATGTGATAATTGTCTTTCTGGGTCTGGGTTACCTACTCAAAATAATGTTTTCTAGCTCCATCCATTTTCCTGCAAAATTCAAGCTGTCGTTATTTTTTTCTGCTGTGTAGTACTCCATTGTGTAAATGTACCACATTTTCCTTATCTATTCTTCAGTCGAAGGGCATTTAGGTTGTTTCCAGGTTTTGGCTATGACAAACAAAGCTGCTATGAACATAGTTGAGCACATGTCCTTGTGGCACGACTGAGCATCCTTTGGATATATACCCAAAAGTGGTATTACTGGGTCTTGAGGAAGGTTGTTTCCTAATTTTCTGAGAAATCGCCACACTGACATCCAAGGGGGTTGTACCAGCTTGCATTCCCACCAGCAATGCAGAAGTGTTCCCTTTTCCCCACACCCTCTCCAGCATAAGTTGTCATCAGTGTTTTTGATCTTGGCCATTCTTACAGGTGTAAGATAGAATCTCAGAGTTGTTTTGATTTGCATTTCTCTGATGACTAAGGATGTTGAGAATTTCCTTAAGTGTCTTTCAGCCATTTTAGATTCCTCTGTTGAGAGTTCTCTGTTTAGATCTGTACTCCTTTTTTTATTGGATTATGCGATCTTTTGGTGTCCAATTTCTTGAGTTCTTTGTATATTTTGGAGATCAGACCTCTGAAGTGGGGTTAGTGAAGATCTTTTCCCATTCTGTAGGCTGTCGTTGTGTCTTGTTGACGGTGTCCTTTGCTTTATAGAAGCTTTTCAGTTTCAGGAGGTCCCATTTATTAATTGCTTCTCTCAGTGTCTGTGCTGCTGGGGTTCTATTTAGGAAGTGATCTCCTGTGCCAATGCGTTCAAGTGTACTTCCCACTTTCTCTTCTATAAGGTTTAGATTGGCTGGCTTTATGTTGAGGTCTTTGATCCATTTGGACTTGAGTTTTGTGCATGGTGATAGATATGGATCTATTTTCATTCTTTTACATGTTGATATCCAGTTATGCCAGCACCACTTGTTAAATATGCTTTCTTTTTTCCATTTGATATTTTTTGCTTCTGTATCAAAGATCAGGTGTTCGAAGATGTGTGGATTGATATCCGGGTCTTCTATTCGGTTCCATTGATCCTCCTGTCTGTTCTTATGCCAATACCAGGCTGTTTTCAGTATTGTAACTCTGTAGTAGAGTTTGAAGTCAGGGATTGTGATGCCTCTAGAAGTTCTATTATTGTATAGGATTGTTTTGTCTATCCTGGGTTTTTTGCTTTTCCATATGAAGTTGAGTACCGTTCTTTCAAGGTCTTTAAAGAATTTTGCTGGGATTTTGATGGGCACCCTCTCCTTTTCATAACCATCGATAAAACTAACCTGTTGGTTATACATTCTCTAAGCAGAGATTCTGTATTTAATGTCCAATCCCCACACCTCTTTACCCAGCGATTTATACATAAGAGCCAATCAATGTTTGTTAAATGAATGAGTAAACCTAACCAAGTTCATGTTATTACCACCCCAGAATTATAGACAGTTTTTCGGTGATTGACTTTATCATCTAACTCTTTACATGAGTACTTCCACTTCAAATAGTTATGATTCCATATTACCTCCCTTGAAGAAAGATAGACAATGAGAATTTCAATGTTTGCTCTACAAATAACACCAGCCCCATATTGAATCTTCAGAGTACTGTGACTTTGTGTGCATGGAAGTGCAATACTTGGCACTGAATCAGAACTTCGTGCATACTAGGCAAGCACCCTGTCACTGAGCTATATCTCCAGCCTAAGCTTTTAAATCAGAAAGAACCTCTTCAAATTCTTTGATACAGGAGTAGGAATAAAGGCAGAAAGGAGTGGGAGGGTGGAAAATACTACCTGAATGAGCAAAAATTATCTAATACCCTTAAAGAAAGATAATGAAGCATGACTCCAGCCAGTCCAGGGGTGAGGTTGTGACTTAGCAGTGAAATGCTTGCCTAGCATGCACAAAGCGTTGGATTTGGTCTCCAGCAGTGAAGAGAGGGAGCACAGTGCCACATGTTTGTGGTTTGAGCACTCTGGAGGTGGAGGCAAAAGGATTAGAAGTCCAGTAATCTTTGGCTATACAGTGAGTGTGAGTCCAGCCTTGAATACATGAGACCATGCCTCAAAGATCAAAGAAAACAAAAATAAAAACAAAACAATAGCAAAAAAGTATCAGTCCACTTGCCCCATATGCATGTTTTGAGACAGGGTATTGATACATGGCCTACGCTGACTTGGAACTCAAGATCCTCCTGTTTCAACCTTCTCAGTACTGGAATTAGATGTATACCCCACACTTAGTTCATAGCTTTGCTTCTTTAAGAGAACAAACAAACAAACTTATTGCATGGTGTGAATGTGTGAGTACGTGTGTGAGTACATGCATGTATATGTGCATGCATGTGTGCACAAGTGTGTGTGTATGTGGTCTGTGTGCACATGCATGTGTGTGTTTACCAGCCTGTGTATGGAGTTCAGAGGATGACTATGGAACATACAGATCGAACACAGATTATTATGCATACACGGCAAGGGCCGTAACCTGACTTTTTAAATGAATGAAAGTTCTGGCTATTAAATAATTGCCAGTAATTTCAGCTCTGAGGAGGTAAAAGCATGACAATTACAAACTTGAGGCCATTTTAGGCTATAAGGCAAGTTCTAAGACAGAGGTACTACTGGGAGAGGGGTGTAGGTGGGAGGAAAGAAGGAAAAGAAATCCAGAACTGACTAAGTAATGGTTTGCAAAGATGAAAAACTACTAAAACTAGGGCCACTCTTTCCCAACATGTTTACTTTTTAAATAGATTTTAATATAATGACCTCTTTAAGAGAAAGAAAACCCAAACAACAAGCCACTACAAGTTGAGAGGATTTCATCACACACTGAACAAAATGTATCTTGTAGGATACCATATAGGAGCCTGGTACATAATCTATCAATGATTCTGCTTTCTCATAATGAGCTCACCAATAGCTGTCAGTTGAGATGTGATGTCAGAGCTGTCCCTGCTTATCACAAACACTGAACTATATTATAACCTTTCCACACTCAGTCTGTCATCAACAAAATGGTAATAAAAGAGTGTTTGTGTAGATTCATCAGTTAATGTTTGTAAGCACTAGGGAAATGAGTACCACTCCAACTATTTATGAGTCACAATAATTGAATTCATGCCATTCCATACTCTTCATCAAGATGGAATGAAGTTCAACCTGGTGAGTCAACATAATTAGTAAAGAAGATCCTGAAACTATACCATGAAGATAAAGGGTAAAGAGCGCTGTAACATAAACCTGAGAAGTAACTCCAAGACATGTTGTCTCCATGAGAGCTATGACCTACAATAAACATCTGACACACATAGAACTTAGCTGTATGGCCTAATTTTAGTCACAGCTATGTGTTGGAAGAAACCAAATCTAGTGAAAGTGTGTTGGGGGGATCAGTCAAAATCAGTTCAAAGAATATTGTAATTTAGTATGTCATACTAACAATAAGGGTAGACACAGAACAAATCTCTAAGTGGGAAAAATGGCTACCACGTTTCTAAACTTCAATTAAATACCAAGTCATCTTGGATCACCCATAAAATGGTAGTTGGAGCTGGTTTGACAAGAACTGTCCAGTCTTCTACAAGTATGACAATCACAAAATATGCCTTTATAATTTTTTTCTCTCAGTGCCATTCCAAATCTGTACAAGCTTCATGACAAAGAGCATAACTAAAATCACTAAGACTTAGGGAGGCAGGAAAGTCATCTGGGATTACAGGAGAAGCAGAGAACAGAGAGCGAGGGTTTCTTTTCTCCTTTAGACAGGTATTCATTCAATGGATAGTTCATTCATTGTCCTAGTCACAGCTCTCATACTCATTTCCTTCCCTTCAAGATATTTCCAGAATCCATGAAAGGTACAGCAATATGTATGAGCAACTAGGTTTTACAGAATTCAGAAGAAATTTACTTGTATCTGAGAATCTCCAGATTAATGTCACTGCCCACCACAATGCACAAAAACAAGCCATTCTCTAATTCCAGACTGACTCCACCAGTAACTATGCTGAGGATCAGCTAGAATAAATAAGATATATGCCAGTTCATGAAATACAGCTTAATGCTCTATGCCCCAGTAATAATAGCCTTATTTGGCTTTATATTAACAACAGTCAGGACATGGTGTATAGGGAAGGAATGAAGGCCCAGTGGCAGCACCAGTATCAAGTAGGTGCTATTGGAAAAGGGAAACAAATGACCATTAAAACTATATGCAAGAGGGACTAGAGAAATGACTGCAGAGGACCTCTGGGTTCAGTTCCCAGCACCCACAAGGTAGCTCACAACTGTCTGTAACTCTAGTTCCTGGGAAGCTGACACCTTCTTCTGACCTTTGCAGGTACCAGGCTTACACATAGTGCAAATATATACATATAGGCAAAATACTCGTGCACATAAAAGGAAAAGAGCTAGCATTGGTGGCACACATAATTTAATACCAGCACTCCAGCACTTGAGAGGCAGAAGAGGCAGAACTCTGTGAGGTCAAGGCCTACAAAGGGAATTCCAGGACAGCTAGGAACACAAAGAAATCCTGTCTTGACAACAACAAAGAAAGAAAGGAAGAAAGAAAGGAAGGAAGGAAGAAAGGAAGGAAGGAAGGAAGAAAAGAAAAGCTTGTGGGATCTACTGTTTCTGCCAGCCGTGTAATAAAGCTCCTAGAAATAACAACAACAAAACGTATCCATGTGTGGAGGGAAACAAAGACAACTATAGTCTTATAGACAATTACAGAAAAAGATACATTAAAAGTTCCAGGACACAACATTTTACTACTTTGATAGATATGCTTTGAGTAGAGATTACCACACATGTAAACAGCACAGTGGTTATAGATTATAAATATATAAATATACT
>JAQHUG010000387.1:1159402-1175176 GCA_028555095.1 Dicrostonyx torquatus | reverse complement strand
GGGGGGGGTCCCTCCTTGTTCCTGCTTCAGCATTAACTTCTCTTCTAATCCTGCAGTCCTGCAACTGTAACCACCTACACTATAGTGTCCTAACTGCCTATGTCACTTGCCTTCTACCCTTACTTCCCTTGACCTCCCCAGGACATCTGACTCAACAGGGACCACTTTCTTCCTTTTCTTTTGTTTAGAGCCTGTGATGTCACAGCTATCTGGAATGTCAGCAGAATTCACACAAAAGAGGTGAGGATTCTTATTATATAAATAAGTATCCCCAAAATTCATATGCTGAAACTACACTGAACTGTATTAAGATGTAAAGTATTAGGAAGTGATTAAATTATGAGAACAAACCTTCACAAATTGAAGTAATGGCCTTATAAAAAGAGATATTTAGGCTGGGCAGTGGTGGCACATCCCTTTAATTCCAGCACTCAGGAGGGAGGCAGAGGAAGGCGGATGGATCTCTGTGAGTTGGAGGCCTGTCTGGTCTACACTACAAGAGCTAGTTCCAGGACAGGCACCAAAGCTACACAGAGAAACCCTGTCTTGAAACACCAAAAACAAAACAACAAAAAAGGAGATGTCTAGATATTCTTTATCCCTTTTGCCCATCCACTATGAGAACATAGACTTTGCCACTTCTACTATGTGATAATAACTCAGACACCAAGTCTATGAGAACCTTGTGCTGAACTTCCCAGAGTTCAAGTCTTTAAGAAACAAATGTCTGTATAAATAAATGATCCAGTGTTGTCTTTGGTTACAGTAGCAGAAATGGAATAAGAAAGTATTCACACCATGTATGGAGCACACATTTGTTAATACCAGTACTCAGGAGAATAAGGCAGAAGGATCTTGAGTTTTAGGTTAGCCTGGGCCACATAGGAAGTCAAGAATTCCCCTGCCCCCACAACACCCCACCAAACATTCATGATCAAATAGGTTTAGTTGAACAAGTTAATTACTATAAATTTCTCAGATTTAAAAAGAAAGATTACTTATTTGTATGTATGTGTGCTTGCCAGTTTATGTATACCACATGAATGCAGGTGCCCCAAGGCCTGGGGGCCTCAGATTCCCTGGAAAAAGAGTTACAGACAGTTGTGAGCTGCCTAATGTAGGTGCTGGGAAATGAACATTGGTACTCTAAAAGAACTGCAAGAGCTCCTTACCTCTGAACCATTCTCTAACCCCAATTTTAAAAAAAAAAAATTTCATGGTGTAAGAGGGTCCTTCTTTATTTCTGTTGCTTTCATTGGTTAATAAAGAAGCTGCCTGGCCTATAAGATAGGTCAGCCCTTAGGTGGGCAGAGTAGACAGAATGGAAGTTCTGAGAAGAAAGGAAGTGTGCCAGATGCCATGATCCTCCGGCCCAGATGGATGCAGGTTAGAATCTTCCGATAAGTCACTACCTCGTGGTGACACACAGATTTGTAAATATGGTTAGACTAATATGTATAAGAGGTTAAAACTAATGGGCCAGGCAGGATTGAAATGAATCCAGTTTGTGTGTAGTTTGTGTATTCTGGGTATAGCCATGCAGACGTGTGGCCGGGAGCCGGGCGGAACACAGCCCGCTGCTCCCATCTATTACAACAATTTCATTTCTTTTCTTTTTTTCTGAAACAGGGTTTCTCTGTGTAAAAGCCCTAGCTGTCCAGGAACTAGCTCTATACACCAGATTGGCCTTGAACTCAGAGATCCCCCCTGCTTCTACCTCCCAAGTGCTGAGATTAAAAGCATGTGCCGACCACCACTACGTGATTTATTTCATTTTATGTGTGTGAATGTTTTGCTTGCCAAGCATATGCATGTATGCCTGGTACTCACTAAGATTGGAAGAAAGTACTAGATCCCCTGGAGCCGAATTATGGATGGTTGTGAGCTGCCATGTGGGTGCTGGGAATCAGATCTCTAATATACAAATATACATTGTAACTCTAAAAGATGGGATTCTACAGTGATTTCTCAAATGTCTTCAGCAATAAAATTTCTCTTCTCTATTTGAAAGCACTATTTTATATGATAAATGATCTAGTGGATACTGCCCTTGATGTTCTTTTTAGTTATATTTGGAGGATTTCTTCCTCTTTTTGCTTCCCAAATGCCCAATTCACCCACAGCCCATTTTTGGTTCACTCTTATCTCATGCTTCAGGTCACCTATTGCTGCTCTTGACTTGTCTCATCCTATATGTTCTCTATAGGTGACTTTATTCCTATCAGCATGGTTTCAACATAGTCTTAGAGTCAATAAGTGACTCTTTAACTACCTTAACTCTTAGATCTTATTACCCAATCTATAAACTAGGAAGAGTAACAATTCATGAGGAATAAATAGCATAACATACATAAAGTGTTGCCTTAGTGCTTGACACATTTAAGTGAAAAGCCAATAAATGATCACTATAAATTTCTAGACGCTTTTGCTGATCAACACAGGTATCCATCTTCCCAAGGTAGAGCTATCATATAAATCTCAAATTCAGAATGTTTGCATTCTACCAACTACTTTTGTCCCAGTATTTTGTGTCTTAGTGAATGGCATACCTACACAGATGTACACAAACCTGGAACGATGAAGCCAGTGTCATATTCTTCCTTACTAATCCTCCATCCCACTCCCTTGTCCCCAGTTCAGTGCTGATGGGGAAGCCTTGTTAACCAATTATCTTTAAGGGGTGGGACCAAGTTAGGGTGTGGCTTTTAGGATCCAAAGAAAAATGGCCCAGGGCCCAGGTGCACTCTCTCTGTGGTTCCCTTGCCACACAGCTGAGGTTGGACTTCTCATTCTGGTTTTATGAGTTTTCCCCTTATAACAAATAAAAATATAATTGTTTATCTTTTAGCTAGCCTGGTTATTTCCCAAATCGAGTTAGCTTCTACACAGTGCCTAAATGCAACAGGCTCCCCTCCCATATACTTTCAAATACCAACCTTTCTAAACAGCAATTTTGATCATATCACTTACTTACTTAAAAATTTCAATGTTTTTTTTTCCCTTGTTAATTCAATCTCCTAATAGAACACAAAAAACTCTTCATGATCTGGCCTCTTTTAGTGACATTTCTCATGATGCCCCAACATTGACATACATTCCCTGCTCCAACTAAACAGAAACACATATATTTCTAAGAGCAGCTACAGCATCTTATCTTTACACATTCTACTCTTCTGTCTGTAGTGCAGTAAATCAATTCCACTCCCACCCACTATATTGCTGGCTACTTTCAACTGGTCTTTTTCATAAATTTGGCTAGCAACCCAACTCAGGTCCTTTGCAAGATCAGTAAAAGCTCTTAATTATTGAGCCATCTCTCCAGCCTCTGCTTATAATATTCAATATAATTACTCTTAAAAGGAAGTTATAAAAATCTTGAAGTTATAAAAGGCTTATAAAAGTTTCTGTAACTAGGAGAATAAATTTCTATGTTTCTAAGTAACTGTGACTATTCTGTGCCATGACAGTATCTGTATAGCTACAAAAGTTCCAGACTTGAGTTTCTATTGTAACTAGTTCTATAATCATAGAAATTTTTTTTTTTATTTTTTATTTGTGGTTTTTTTCAAGACAGGGTTTCTCTGTAGCTTTGGAGCCTGTCCTGGAACTAGCTCTTGTAGACCAGGCTGGTCTCAAACTCACAAAGATCCACCTGCCTCTGCCTCCTGAGTGCTGGGATTAAAGGCGTGCGCAACCACCGCCCGGCTAGAAATATTTTTTAAAAAAAATATTTTTTAAAAATAAGGCTTAGTAGCTGAATATAATTAACTATAAATGGACAAATCATCCAGTCACAGAAGAATGAATATCAAGAGACAATAGGAAAATAATCACAGGTAAGAAAGATTACTGAATATTTAAGGACTTAAAAATATAATTTAGTTGTGACTTATATATCATAAATGTCATACCTTAAATTCCCATGGTCATGTGGAAGTGAGGTTTAATTCTTACTATTAAGGCTCTCACAGAACCAAGTATCTCCCTGCACTCCCAGGTTTCCTAAAAAGTCCCACTTAGCACATGCAACGCTTCAAGTTTGGGGTGGGGGTAGCTCAAATATAAGAGTTAAATTTGATGGGAAAATTCCTGGTGCACATATTGAGCAAAGAAATACCTCCCCATTACTAACCTACTACATCACTATGAGTCACTTTAAAACAAGATTTTCCTCCCTTGTTTAAAGACAAGACAACTTTATTACACCAAGCAACAAGTGATAAGGCACAAGTCTAGACATCTTTCCTTTCAGTAGAAAACACTTGACAGAACTTGAACAAAAGCATATTACTGCCTTTGAGAGTTTTACTGTCATTATTGTTGCTTATACTTTTAAGTTTTGGCTTCCGAAAAATATTCAGAGGGTGCATCTCTGCTCTTTGTAACCTGCAAATAAGCATTTGCTCTAAAAAAAAAAAAAGTAAAACCCTACCTATATTCCTATAGGCAATACTAGAGACACTCAAGCTCTAGTTATGCCTTTCTGTATAAATGAACAAACTAGCTGAGTAACACAATCTGGCCCAACTAACTGAAATCCCAAAGTATTTTAAGAAACAAAAGTAACAGATTTTCTTATCAGTATATACATAATACTTTCTGTCAGTGCTTAAGATTCTATTAGAAATTAGTGTCAACATTGAAACAGACCACTTATAACTATAGCTTGGTACAGTTTTTATTAAAAATGGTTAATACCCTTGACTCCCAGGTAAACTGTCTTTAAAGATTCCTGATATCTTGCAGTCCACTAAGTAACACTTTGTCCTTTAGAAATCTTCATCATAAACCAAAAGGAAGTAAATATTTGAATTTAAAAATCAAAATAATATTTTGAATGGTATACTCCACAATCCAGACAACATACAATAAAATTAGCTTTTTATTTAGGTAAGAATCATGTTAATTTTAGCCTCTACATCCAGAAACACTTAATAGGTTTCCTTCAAAACAAGTAGATAATTCTAAATCCTTAGATCTAAAATGATATTTCCATGGCTATATTCATCTGTTATCTTTTCTTGACAGAAAAAAAAACCCACTGGCTCAGTTATGCACAGTGGAGCTAAGCTGAACCCTAGACAACCTCAGTTTCTTCACTCTCAACTATTCGAAGCTACATCTATGGTAAAAACAACTTAAAGACTTAAAAAGGTCAGTCTTGATGGCAAGCTAACCATCTCATCAATAATAATTCTGGAGCTAAATGTTCATTTTATTTATGTTAATTTGATTTTATGTACTGGACAGATAAATGTTTGTAAAAATGTTATAATGTATATAAATTTATCTGGACTTGTATTCAGTAAATATATGTGACAAGACAAAGTGAGCACATAGTGGAAGCCACTGAGTCACATCAGACAGATTCAGTTACAGTTAACATGCTCAGAAACATAGATATTGGTGTTTGTGGGTGACTTATGACATTTTTTCCAGAGATAAGAAAAAGCCTTGTTGTCCTGTAGGATAACTATATTTTACTTTTTTTGTCTTATTCTCAGTTTTGGACTCTGTTAAGTTGGGATTTCCCTGTTTCTCATTTAGTCTTCAGGAAGACTACATCAGTTAGGGCACAACAATTAACTCCACTTTACAGAAGAAGAGATTATGGAACGTACTAAGCAGGAGTAAGATCCCAGCTCCAGCTTTTCTGAATCCAGAGCCTCTGCAATTAACTGCTCAATATGACAACACTATATACATATTTTCCACATACAGAATGGTAGACTTTGAAAGGTGAAATATATTTGCCAAATATCACCAAATCTTTACCAGGACTTGAATTTTGGCTTTCTAATTTCACGTTGTCAATTAAAAACTGACTGCTAAAACCAACAATGAGTAATAGAATAGTGAATGCAATAAAAGGGTTTTTTTTATTAAAAATGGGCTCTTCTCTCATACATCCTGATCACAGTTTCCCCCTCCTTCCACTTCTCCCAGCTCCCTCACACCTCCCCTCTCTCCCAGATCCACTCCCCCTCCATTTCCCTTCAGAAAAGAGCAGCCCTCCAAGAGACAACAACCAAATAGAATCAAACAAGATACATTTAAAAAGGTAAAAGTCCTCATATCAAGGCTAGACAACGCAACCCAATAGGAATAAAAGAGTCCCGGGAGAAGGCACAAGAGTCAGAGACCTACCTGCTCCCACTGTTAGGAGTCTCCCTGCCAAAAAAAAAAAAAAAGAAAAGAAAAAGAAAAGCTAATAGCCATAACATATACACAGAGGACCCAGTGCAGACCCTTGCAGGCTCCGTGCTTGCTGCTTTAGTCTCTGTAAGTCCAAATGAGCCCTGTGTATTTGATTCAGTGGGCCTTGTTCTCCTGGTGTCCTCCGTCCTTGCTGACTCCTAAAATCTTTCCTTCCCCTCTTCTGTGGGTTTTATAAAGTGTCCATAAACTGGTGACCTGTTAGATGACTCTGTGCTACTGGTGGGTTCTTTATTTCTCAAGATACAGTTCTAGGACTGGTGAAATGGCTCAGTGGGCAAAGGTGCCTAATAACCTGAGTTCAATCCCAGAACCCACATGGTGGAAAGAAAAAAACTGACTTCCATAAATTGTCCTTTGACCTCCACATATGTGCTATGATACATGCACGCATGAGTGTGTGCAAATGCTACACACAGAGAATAAATAAAATGTAATGAAAGGTTGAAAATGAAGAGTTTAAAACTGTATCCATTGTTATGGTAGGTCAGGGTTAGACATCTATTCCAAACATCCTTCTCTCTTGCTGCCACACAACATTTAAGAAAAAAAGCCATATATTACTTTTGTGGGTGACCTTACAACTAGAGGTGATGCCGAAATCTATTTCTTGTCTACACCTCAAAAAGAAATCTAGGAGTGAGTTGGCCTCTATCCTGGCACGCTAGAGTCACTGAGAATTAAGAGTGCTGGGATCTCAATTGACAAAATGCCTCCATAAGATTTGCCTGTAGACAAATCTGTAGTGCATTTTCTTAATTACTGATTGATGAGGGAGAACCCTGTTCATTGTGTCACTTGTCCTGGCTGGTGGTACTACGTTCTATTACAAAAAGAGACTGAGCAAATCATAGGGAGAAAGCTAATAAGCAGCACTCCTCCATGGCCTCTGAATAACCTCCTACCTTCAGGTTCCTGCCCTGTTTCAGTTCCTGTCCTGGTTTCCCTCTTTTGCTCATGGTGTTTTATCATAGCAATAAAAACCTTTAGACAGCTTCTAGAAAACTTTTGCTTTTCCACAGGTAGAGCCACTGCTAACATAACACTTTCTACCACTGCCTGCAACAAACATAGATGTGCTGCTTAGTGCTCTGTTAGCCATCTTTGACGTGGAGAAAAGAGATACATACTACTGATGGCAAAGCAGAAAGATAAAAAGAACTTGGCTCTTGCTAGAGATGTAGCTCAGTGGCAGGCTCTTTCCTAGCGTGCCTGAGGTCCTTGGTTCAAGATTCAGTGTTGAGGGAAAAAAAGAAAGTAGGTATTTATGATATAACTGAACTGCTAAGATAATAGTTCCGCTCTAGATATACATGGATTTGTTACAAGATAAACCAAAAATATTCTTATGACTTAAACTTGGTCTTCTGTTTCTTGTGGTCAATTTTTTTCTAAACATTTCAATTGCTGATCTGAAAACAACAGGACATTTCACTCACCTTCATTATCAGCATTTTTCTAAATATAAAACATTTCTAGCAACACTGGGTATATATTAAATCACAGCCAGGAGCCCTTCAACATAAAGCATATAGCCCCCGATTTGCCACAGTCCAGTCCCCACTGAGTCAGCTTCACTAATTTAGGTCATCTACCTAAGCTCACAATCCTATTTAAATGCATGACCTCCTGTGTTATAATGAAATCTCAGCCTGGTCTAGAATTTAGGTGGTCATCTGAATGCCTAACAAATGTCCAATCAATTACTACCAAAGGGCAGAGATAGGCTATTCTGACCTTCATCCTTGGAATCAGAATCTGGAACCCACTTAACACTAAAATGAAGAGTTAGGCAATTTTCCACTGCTAAAATTCTATGAACCCCCATGAAGCAATAATAACTCCAATATTCCAATAGTAATAAAAAGTCCAATAAATTTTTAGATTTATTTCGTGGAGTGACAAGGGAAGTGCTGGGACATAGCTCGGTGATAGAGCACTTGCCTCACATGCACAGAGTCCTGGGTTTGATCCCAGGCTCCATTAAAAACTGATAAAGAAGATGGAAATATGCATACAAAACTACAGCAACAGTCAGGCTTGGTGGCATAGGCCTATAATCTTAGCTACGCAGGATGTTGGGGCAGGAAGTTCACAAACCCAAGGTCTACCTGGACTATGAGCAAGTTCAAGTCCTACCTGGGCAACTTAGAGAAAAATACTGTCTGAAAATAAACAGAAAGAGGTTAGAGAGACAGCACCGCAGGCAAGTGCTTGCTGTGCAAGCTTGAGGATCTGAATTTGGATCCCTGACTGTGGCTGCACAGTCCTGTGATCTTAGCACTGGAGACAAAGTCAGGAACACCTGAAGGACTTGCTGGCCAGACAGTAGAGACAACTGGTGAACTCCAGGTTCAGTAAGAGACTATCTCAAAATATAAGGTAGAAAATGATAAAGGAACAGTACCCAGCATCGGCCTCAAGGCCACATGTGTGGTTTCATCCCCAGCAGCCCACCAAAATTTTTCAAAAGGGAGATGTCAGGATATCGACAAAAATGAATGAATCCTACCAATCAAATATTCTAAATTACATATTTAAAATAAGATAACTAGCAGTTTAAATGATCTAAAGATTAAATATATTGCTGGGCAGTGGTGGCGCACGCCTTTAATCCCAGCACTCGGGAGGCAGAGGCAGGCGGATCTCTGTGAGTTCGAGACCAGCCTGGTCTACAAGAGCTAGTTCCAGGACAGGCTCCAAAGCTACAGAGAAACCCTGTCTCGAAAAACAAAACAAAACAAAAAGATTAAATATAATTAATAGAAACATAGTATCAACATTCACAAATGAATATAACTCAGTTGCAGAGATGGGGGGGATGAGAGTAAGAGTATAAATCAGAATGAAAAAAAATACATAAACAAGTATATGCCCTGTGCTTGCTAAAGCAGTCTTCTTTTTATGTACTTCAAATCAACTGGAACAAACCCAAAGACTAATTTGGTAGCCAAATTTCTATTTTCATCAAACATACATTCTGAACAAGCTCATCACCAGTGGTTCAAATCATCCTTGTGTCCTTAAAGTTTTTCCAAAAGACTCTGAATGCTTGTTTACTAAAATTACCTTCATTTTTAAATCCTACAGATTAAGACGCTACAAATGGTGATTAAACAAGAATATCCTATGGATACTTTCTTTCTCCATAAAGCTCTTAATTTAATTTTCAAGATTATATATCATTCAAGAATTTATTGGGGGCTGGAGAGATGGCTCAGTGGTTAAGAGCACTGCCTGCTCTTCTAAAGGTCCTGAGTTCAATTCCCAGCAAACGCATGGTGGTTTACAACTATCTGTAATGAGATCTGGTGCCCTCTTCTGGCCTGCAGGCATACACGCAGACAGAATATTGAGAATACTGTATACATAATAAATAAATAAATCTTTTTTAAAAAGAAAGAATTTATTTAGTAAGAATGTGTTGGGAGTTCCTAGACATTTTCAGTTAAACTATATCTAATTAGACTTTCTTTATGGTCAATGGCACTCTAAGTTTAGTTTAAAACCCACAGAATCACCAGGTGGAAGTAGTGCATACCTTCGATCCCAGGACTGGAGAGGCAGATACAGGCAGATTCTGAGTTCAAGGCTAGCCTGGTCTACAGAGCAAGTTCCAGGAAAGACAGGGATACACAGAGAAACCCTGCCTCAAAAAAACAAGCAGACAAACAAAAACAAAAAATCCCCAAAGAATCAGTGTAAAATGCTTATAGAATTGAGAACATTCCAGATTATATAGACAGGTCAATACAAATGAAGTAGGAGACAATGGCTGCTCCTAGAATCCCAGCATAGTGGACTGGGCAGTCACAGGGATTCAAAGACAGCTTGGGCTACAGTGTAATTTCTAGAACAATATAGACTACAGAGTAAGACCCTGTCTTTAAATACCCCAGAAAAAATAGAACAAAAAAGGAAAACTTTCTTATAATTTTTCAGTGTTCTTTTATGTGAAGAAACCGTTTTTTTTTTTCCTTACAAGGATCCATGTGTAAAATGAGTCACTCAACCAAAGCCTGAACCAAAGATCTCTTGTTATATCACATATGACTTCATTCAGCAGCTTTGGAAATGCATCTTCTAAGAGTTGCTTGTCATGGCTGAATTTAGACAGTTCACCCTTCTCAACCTATTGTTTCCTTGTACAAAGATATATATTTAGACACATGAAATCATCCAATGTCTTTTGATTCTCTAGATTAGAGACTATTTCTGTTCTATCTTACCACATGATTTGTTGTCTCCATCATTAAAATAAATATAGAGTCCATAATTTGATTATACAAACTAAGATGACCACTTTCAGTGATCTTATCAAATAGTGAAATGTCAATAAATTAATATGCTTTTAAGCATGGCCTGTTAAATTGGTAAACTCAGAAGGGAAGGGGATTTTGAACGTGACAGCTGCATGGATCATTCCATATGATGCTTTAGGTTGTTATGCAATGGCTTCTGCCATACAGATAAGCAACTAGAGACTCTACAATTTCAAAGAACAAAACCTTTATTACGTGAAAAATTTTGTCGGGCGGTGGTGGCGCACGCCTTTAATCCCAGCACTCGGGAGGCAGAGGCAGGCGAATCTTTGTGAGTTCGAGACCAGCCTGGTCTACAAGAGCTAGTTCCAGCGCAGGCTCCAAAGCCACAAAGAAACCCTATCTCAAAAAAAAAAAAAAAACCAAAATCTGACATCTAATTGTGAAAGCAGCTGGAAGACAGTAAAACTTAAAAGTATACACACATTTGTGTACACACATGTACATAGGCATGTACATAATCTTTCAATTTGCTAACTGTAGGCATTTTGCTCCTGTATCTTTGTTCTGCATTCCCTGAAGTCTTTTTCCAATACACACACCGAGTTTGTGCCTCTCCTCCTCAGTCTATACGTAGCAATACTTGATTCTGATCACACATGTCTCTACTGGACTCATAAATTCCAGTGATCTCTTATATCATCCCACAATCTATGAGACGTCTCTAAGAAACCTCTGCTAGGCTGGGTGTGGTAGCACATGCCTTTAATCCCAGTGCCGGAGGGGTAAAGGCAGGTGGATATCTATGAATTACAGGACAGCCTGGTCTACGTAGTGAGTTCTGGGAGAGTCAGGGCTTCATAGTGAAACCCTATCTCAAAAACAAAAGAGGGAGAGAGGGGAGGAGATGAGAAGGAGGGAGGGAAGTGAGGAGGAGAGATGGAAGGAGAGAGGGAGGAAGGGAAGGAGGAAAGGAAAAAATTCTTAAGTACCAAGGCATCAGCAGGAAAATAAACTGCAGCAACTCAAACCATGGCAGAGCAAAGGTAAAAACTGAATGATTAAAATTGTTAGAAATGGGGCTGGAGAGATGGTTCAATGGTTGAGCACTTACTGTTCTTCCAGAGGACCCAGGTATAATTCCTAGCACCCACTTGGCAGCTCACAACTGATGTGGGATTCCCCTCTGTATGTTGTGAATACCACTGATTAATAAAGAAGCTTCTTTGGATCTATTGTGCAGAGTAGGGCAAGGTGAGAATTCCAAGCAGATAGAGGGGGAGAGAGTAGGCCAAATAAAAGAGATGCCATGTAGCCTACCGCAGGAGACAGATGCCAGACAGAACCTTACCAGTAGACCACAGCCACATGGCAATACACAGATTAATAGAAATGGGCTAATTTAAGATATAAGAGTTAGCCAGGAATATGCCTAAGTTATTGGCCAAGCAGTGTTATAATTAATAGAATTTCTGTCGTCTGAGCGGCCAGGAACAAACGAGCAGCCTCCGCCAACACACAATTATCTGTAAAACTCCAGGCCCAGGGAATCACCCTCTTCTGGCCTCCACAGACACCAGGCACTCACATGATACACAAACAAACAAGCAAAACACTCATACAAATCAAATAAAAATTTTAAAGTTAAAAAATAAAAGTGGAAGAAATCAAACATCACCTAAACTCAAACTAATTCTGACAAGAAGGTAGCCTGGTCTAGTAGTTGCTCTCTGTGGCAACCAAAGTCTAACTCCCACTCTGTCACTTTAGCTGGACTTGATATCTGCCTGAGAATCAGTTTTATCTGTAAAATGGGAACAACAGTAACGTAATGCTGCATGAAATAGTTGTTGTAATGCCTGTTTAAACCCAGTGTCTACTTCAAAGCAAATCCCTAGAATGTGGCCGCTACTACTACGACCTTTTACTTCTCTTTCAATTCTAATGCTGGGGATTGAACTTTGTGTTTTCTAGTCAAGTCCCAACCACTGAGCTACATTCTTAGATCAATAGCTATATTTCAATATTTTTTGTTAATAACCATAAAATTTTAACAATCACTTTAAGCCAGGCATAGTGGCATGTACTAGTAATCCCAGTACTCAGGAGGTTAGAGAAGGAAAATCAAAAAATCAAGGCCAGTCTCAGCTATATAGCAAGTTGAAGGCTAGAGTTAGTGAAATAAATCAAAAACAAAGGCACTTTAAGGGGACACATATACTCTGTAGTCAAAATAAAAGCAAGATTACAGATGTTAAAATGAATAAGAAATTATCTTTACTTCTCTACCCCCATTTGTTGCAGATTACATGTCACTAGGTACTCTCCTGCTTATAATTCTCAGCACACATCATTTCTAGCCCACCGGCTTAAGTTCATGCTTCCCTCCCTCCTGCTACTCATTCTTAACCCTTTGTTTGCTGATTAGTTCCCATTGCTTTTTAAATGTCATTTTTCTCATTTAAGGCTCAACTGAAAAGTACTTGCTACTGACTTCTTTCCGTCTTCCAGGGTTACATATTTAATATTACAACATTTTACTTTATTTATTTAACATGAGTCTCTTTACTCAGTTCAGGGACTAGCTAACTGCTAGACCACCAGTAGCATAAATGAGTAAATAAACACCCTCTGACTCAAGTAAATACAGGTGTCCTGTAACTTCCACACCCAAGGCAATGACCCCGCTCCATAAATGAATAATAAATGCAAAAGGGATACAAACACTGAAAAATCTACAATACACTGTTATAGTCAGCAGTCAGCAGGCTTTAGTAAAACTAGAGTGAAGTCCTAAGTCTCTGGAACCAGGAGTGATATCCACTCATGCAATGGTGCACAGTGTAATTGTCAGACTGCACATAATCTAGAAGCTGAATCTTCTCACTTAAAACAAAGGAAAGGGATGAGAAACCTGAGAGCACTTTTGAGTATCATAGGCAGGTTTTCTCTTCCTCTGGGTTTCTCAGGCACTTGAGTCAATCTGGAATGTGTTCACGTGTGTGTGCATATGTGTGGGAGTACATATGGAGGCCAAAAGTCATGGTTGAATGTCTTTCTCATTCACTCTCAACATTATTTTTGGGGACAAAGTTTCACTGAACCACTAAACCTAGAGCTCAAGGATGCAGGTAGAATGGTTGGCCAGCAAGCTCCCGGACCAGCCTATTGGTCTCAGCCTTCCCAGCACTGGGACTGGAGGAACACATCACTGCACCAAATCCCTCGGTCCCTAACACGATCCTTTCCTCCTCTCAGCTCCCTACAGGAGTGATGTGAAATTAATAGCAACGCAGGTAAGATACTCACCATAGAAGGTTAGACAGTAGTTCAATGATAAAGCGCTTGCCTAGTAGGTGTAAAGATACTGGGTATAATAAGTGTTCCATAAACAATAGTTATTTCATAATAAACAAAATGGACCTTAAGGAGGTTACTTAGGGCTGATGAAGGTACAGTGAAATATTTTTTTTAAATATTTATTTACTATGTATACAATATTCTGTCTGTATGTATGCCAGCAGGCCAGAAGAGGGCACCAGACCCCATTACAGATGGTTGTGAGCCACCATGTGGTTGCTGGGAATTGAACTCAGGACCTTTGGAAGAACAGGCAATGCTCTTAACCTCTGAGCCATCTCTCCAGCCCTGAAATATTTTTATATAGTGATTGTAAACAAAGAGTCAACCTTTCTGGGAGACAATTTGACAGCAAGTATCTAAATTGAAAGTAGTCATGGGCTTCTGGGACATCTTTCTATTCTTAAAATGGAAAATATGCTAAGTGTAACAATGTCATGGATCCATTCACTGATCTCTGTGTCAAATGTGTTGAGCCCTGATGATATAAAAATGAGCCAATGGACTCACGTCCAGGTTTAAAAGTTAGGTAGATAAACAACCAGATAATAAAGTACAGGAGACTAATAAGAGCCACCATGATTAAATACAGGGTGTGCATAGAAGGAGCACCTACCATTGTCTGGGCGTGGAGTCAGGGAAGCTGACATTTAAGCTGAGACCTGAAGGATGAGTAGGAATTAGTTCGGTGAAGAGTGAAGGAAAAGTGTTCCAGGTAAAGCATGTGCCAAAGCCTAAAGACCAAAGGGAGCGCAGCCTGTGAGCTTAACTGTGAGCAGTGTGCAATGCAGGGAGTGGGGACGAGGCTTGAGAGGCTAGCAGGACTGACTCATTCAGGATCTTACAGCCAAACTTTCAATTATAGACTTTATTCTAAGAGTAATAAAAACTGGGTTAAAAAATAAATACTTCATAATAAATAGAGCTAATCATTAACAGTCCTAACATAGTAAGAGTGTACACAAATCTTAAAGAATGAAAAAATTGTTCAAAAAACAGGAAATACAGGATTGAAGTGAGGGTTGTATAATTCTGTAACTTTATTAAAAAATCACTGAATTGTAAAGTTATTTAAACAGACATATTTCTGAATTTGTAAATTATACTTTATATTTCATTTATTTATCTGTTTTCTGGGGGGAAGTGGGAGATAGACAGGGTCTCATGGAAAACTGGTATTTCAGGCTTATGCTACCATAGCTGATATTATGTGGTGCTGCAAACAGAAACCAGGGCTCTGCAAACTAGGCAAGCCCTCTACCAACTGAGCACCTGAAGATGCTTAGCTTTCCTGATATAAAACACACGATCAACCCAACTACTAGAGTAATACTACTACTTCCCTCTAACCAGTAATTATTAAAATTGAGATTCTTCCGTATAATACGATTAGGAGAAATGAACATTCTTAAATGATGCTGACTAGAATAAATGTTAATTGGATTAACCTTTTCACAAAGCATAAATAAATACATAATAGTGGTCTGAAGAGTATTTATACCCTGTGTTCCAATAATTGCATGTCTTGAATCTTAATAAATGTTCCAGATGCATTCAAATATCTATGCACAATAATGTTCACTATAATGTAATTAATTGTAGATAAAAAAAAAGATGTGGAAAGCAAGAATCCTACCAACAATAGTCAGAATGAGTATATAGCTTCACAGTGTAGCCATTCTTGACAGGACAATAATCTGTGATATAAACCAAATTTTAAAAATATTTAAGACAAGATTATATATACAGTAGCCTTTCCTCTTACAAAATATAATAATGGAAATGCCAGCACTGGGGACACTAAATCAAAAAGGTCACAAATTTGAGGCCAGCTGAGGTAACACAGTTCTCACCCAGAGAGAGTTCATACAATGATGACACATGCTTTTTATTTTCTTGTCTATACTTTTTTTGCATTTCCACATTTTATATAATG
>JAQHUG010000387.1:1115109-1147059 GCA_028555095.1 Dicrostonyx torquatus | reverse complement strand
AAAAAAAAAACACAAGTAATTTAGCCATGGACCTCAAACCAAAGAGGCAGAAGCTCTAACTAGCTACTACTGTTGTCTTCAAATTGATGAAAAATGCAGAACTACAGAAAAAGTACAAACTGTGTTCAACTATTGCTACAAAAAGAAATGCTACTACCAAGATGAAGAAACCTTTATAGAATAAGAAAGCACATAAGAACCAAGAGACTATAAGAAGCAGTCTGGAGGTAGAAGAGAAACTAGCTGCCAAGACAAATAAATAAGATTTTCAGTCTCAGATTCAGTATCAGAGAAGCTGTTTTTAAAGCTGAGACAATAATTTAATAATTAGCACTTAATTACTAAAGAAATTGATATCAGGAGTGGAATTTATCTCTTATCCTCTTGTTTGCATATATCTTATAAGGTAACAGTTAAAGACTTTCCTCTTTCCTGATTCTCAGGTACAATTAGAATGCAGTCATTCGTGTGTCACTGGATCAATGTGAAGCTGAATTAGATCAAGATGCTCAGATTATTTGTGAAATGACACAGAACATGAGAATTGGCATAATCTGAAGCAAGACTGTGAGGACACAGGTTGAACATCCCTAATCTGAAATCAAGATTGTTGTGATCTAGCTGCCCTCACTCCCCCTGACCACAGGGGAACTTCCTTGTGGTCTGTAATTGACAAGGATGTTTGTGTTCTTTCTGGCCGGTGGTTTTCCACAGAAGCATAAGAGGTATAAAAGGCTTTAGTTCGGGGCAAAATAAAGTTTGCTGTTCCTCCACCTGAAAAGAAGCCTCCGTGTCTCAATCCCAACACCCCTGCCAGTCTCGGCATCTAGGCTGCGCTGGCGCGGCAAAGATCATTTTCTAAATCCAATGATTTTGGTGTTAACATACTGTCACAAGTGGTAAATTAAATACCTCAAAGCTATTTCTTGCACAAAATTATTAAAACTATAAATTTTATAATCTTTAGACTATGTATGTAATGTATATATGAAGCATAAATGAATTTCATGTTTAAGCTTGAAACCTATCCCCAAGATTTTCCATTACAAGTAAATATTTTAAAATCTGAAAACAGAGAAATAAATATTTTTGGCTTCAATCATTTTGGATAAAGAATAATCAATGTGTATTTTGTTTGTTCTGCCAAGTAAAAGCAAGAAGCTCCTGGAATTCTTTATGAATTTTTATAAGATAAAAGCAATAGTTATGGTCAATAGTTATGTACCAGGTACCAGAAGATGGGTTGACTTGCTCCAAAAAAGATAGTATATATAAATGAGCACATGCAAATGTAGAGTAACACCCGAGAGAATTGACGTTATTCCACTGTCACTCTCCAAGATCTATTTTTCCCACCAGCTAAAGAGACAAATTAAATTGGCACAAGAGGACATCCATCTACCCACTTTCTCTATACCATTTATACCTACAGTCCCTCATACTCTCACCCTGAGAAATGACTAGGTTTTTTTTTTTCATTTTCTTTCTTGGTGTGTATGTTTCAACTTGGCCTTTAACATTATAATGATTCTTCTTCCAAAACCAGAGAGAAAATATGGTGGTTCTGCTAATTGCTAGTGTCTTTATTCTAATTACACATTTGAAAACTGATGAAATCTTCACAATAATGGTTTTCTGGCCTTACTCAGACCACTGTGATTCAAATGGATCAAAGCTCCATCTCTTGCTTTCTCACTGCAAGACTCCACCTAAACTAGTAGACTGAGGAAATACTTAGGGGTCCTCCAAAGTTTTCTGAAATCCCTAAAAAGTAAAAATTCTTTTTCCCCAGCACATAATTTTTTGAAAATGATGCCAGTCTGTATGAAAGAGACTTAGTTTTCAGATTCTCAGTTTATACTAGAGGTTTGTTTGTTTTTTGTTTTTTGGTTTTTTTTTTTGGTTTTTTTTTTTTTTTTTTTGGTTTTTCGAGACAGGGTTTCTCTGTAGCTTTGGAGCCTGTCCTGGAACTAGCTCTTGTAGACCAGGCTGGTCTCGAACTCACAGAGATCCGCCTGCCTCTGCCTCCCGAGTGCTGGGATTAAAGGCGTGCGCCACCACCGCCCGGCTAGAGGCAGTGTTTTAACAAATTGTCAGATTCCTAAAAGGGATCTGACAATTCCTTCCCTTCCATTACGAGAGGGAAGGAAAGAGGGCTGCAGTGATGGCGGACAGTAAAGAGAACTTGCTCCTATAGAGTACCTGGGTTTGGTTCCCAGCACCCACGTAGTAGTTACAACCATCTGAAACTCCATTTCCAGGAGAGCCAACACCCTTTTCTGATCTCCACGGGCACCAGGCTTCCATGTGGTACTCATACATGCAGGTAGAACACACGAACATAAAGTAAGTCTAAAGAAAAGAGAGTGGATAAGAGGTTGGCATATTTTGGATAAAGTCATGTTTTTCACACGCACAAATAATACAGGCATACCTACTTGCTATTGTTGTTTTATATTGTGTACCTATTTTCTTCAAGTTGAAATATTCTCTCCTACAGAGAGGAGTTTTAAGAGTTAAGAAGAAAAGAAAACACAGCTTATCTCAGAGGCAAATGAACTTAAAATGTCTCAGAAAACCCTTTTGAATGTCACAAGGCCCAAGGCTCCTCCTCGGAGTTATGTATGCTGAGGAGAAGAAAGTCTCTGATCAGCTGAACTGCCTCTAAGTTGTTCATGGATGCAGCTTTTGTGAGTTATCACCCGTGCTGTGGTGGACTTTTTACTATATAGATGCCTTTGAGTCACTTGTGCTCTTGTATGTCATCTCTCACCCATCCTTATGCACACAACTGTCACGACTACCTCGACCAGCAAGGATGACGCTTCTTTAAGCAGTTTATTCAGGCCTTTTGACAGCGATGTCTCTCTTTGGGCAAGCCTCTCCTAGCCCTTAAGTAGGCCTGGGCAGCCAACCCTGGACAGCTACGTGGGCACTACCCATTGGTCCACGCATACACAAGCAATCACATGATTCCAGCCATAGCCTAATAAGGAGTTATTTACCCTAAAGAGCGCTCGCTTTCGGGAGGGCAGAGGGCGGAAGCCAGTGCCATCTTAATGGTGCAGCTCCACGCAGCTCTCTACACACAACCCCAGCTAGCCCATTGTTCCACTAAACATGTTGTATAGAATAGTTCTTTGGTTTGTTATCAGTGCCCCATCTGGGGTGAATAGGCATTTGTTCGTGTCTCCCTCAAAAATGTCACACAACACAACTGGCATTTGAACAGGGATATGCAGGAACAAAGATGAATTGGAGCAGAATGGTTGTATGGCCTCTGCAATTGGTGATGAGACATTCAACTCAGACATATCTGTGTGACGATAGAGTATCTTCAGAATAACTGCTTTCTCCATGTGCTATGGGATGGTTTGCCTCCTTGTTATAGTGGTGGTTACATGCTCTCTGCAGTGGATGATAGAACTTGCAACCAGGCCAAGCCATCCGAGAGTAATGTCTTTGTGGGAAATCCAGGGATGCCATCTTCCTCTACTTGATCTGGGAAGGCATGTCTCTTTGATGAGTGAAGTCCGTTACGTGAGAATCCAGATGTCCCCAGAAACAACTGATGAACTAGAGAACACACTGTCTGAAAGTGGCACATATAGGATGGGATCATAAACAGGCTGTGGCATCAGTTGTGTGGCCACTGTTGTGCCAATAAAACATGCCTCTGGGGCTCAGCTATCTTCCAGGAAAGAACTTGCTTACCTAAGGAGGAATTGTGATGGACAAAAGACATGAATGTTGTTAGCTGTATTAGGCTCTGGTTTGCAAGAAAAGAACAAAGTGAGGATGAGAGAGGGGTGATGTTTTGCTAATTCTCACAGCTGGTGAGATGCAAGGGAGAGAGAGGGAAAGTTAGATCTTTGCTAAACAACTCTTTCTGGGATCCTAAACCTTACAACCCATTCGCACAGTCTTCCAAGGGAAGAGGAAGAAAATAAGATAGAAGTGATAGAGGATATTCCTGAGGTTCAACCTTCAATAAAGAGGAAGGGAAGTCCATAATTCAGTATGCAGACAGAGACCTTAACAATGACCCAGAACAAGAAAATATAATACAAAGGGAATACTCAATATCTAATTTACTTGGATGGGGAAGTTTTCAAATGAGCAATGAAAATGCGTGTAAGCAGAGAAACTGAGCAAAATAACTACCAATCTCTCTTTAAGACAATGGCTACATAAACCAAGGTAATATCAGGTAAACAAGTCCCAGATAGACTGGCTTATACTAGCTACTATAGACACTTGTCAGGTGAGATTCCCATAAATATCAGGGACTGGATGACAAAAGGAAGGACAGTTACTATGGAGGGACCACTGCCTGAGAAATAGGCAATGCCCAGTCATTGGACATGATAGCAAGGACCTTGGGACTGGTGTGGGACTTTGGTGGTTTTACTAAGTACCTAAGTGAGATGTGATCTTTATGAGGTAGGGGAAGTCAGAGATTTAAATGATTTTGACCAACATATAGATTGAGTTTGTAGAGTACAAAAGTAATCAAGATGGGATTCAGAGAAAAGTGAAACAGACAAGAAGATCTGTCCAGGCCACCTGAAGGCAAATGTGGCAAAGTTTGTGACAAGCTGAAGTTCCTAGGGAAAGCATCAATAGAAAGAAAATGCCATGTTGTTGAGCTTTTGAAAGACTTTAAAGCCTGAGTGATAATTTATGGAAGAAATGATTAAGCTTGTCCTTAGGGTGTAAAGTTATTACCTCAGAAGATGTGGCATAAAGCATAGTGGAGATAAAGATTGTTATCCCGGTCTTGGACCTTTTTGACACCTAGCTGTAGCTGATAATAGCAAGGGCTATGATGCCAGCCTGAAGCCTATCAGAACCACAGAACCAGCTCAAAGTATCAAATTTCAGGCTGCAGCACAGACAAGCTCCCTCTTTGGCCTGAGCCAGACTGAGCTGCATAGATTGGTCCTGTCAAGACTATTGGGGATAATGAGACGCATGGCATCCCTGAATCACCAGCAGCATCCCAGGATTCAGAGGTCAGAAGAATCATAGGAAACCACTATGGATTATAAAGGGCTAAACAAGGTTGTATCTCCCTTCCATGCTGTTTGTTCTAGTTTGTTTTCTTTTATGATAAACACCATGACCAATAGCAACTTGGGAAAGGAAAGGGTTTACTTGGCTTACATATCCCCACCACAGTCCATCATTAAGGGAAGTCAGGTCAGGGACCTGGAAGCAGAAAACTGAAGCAGAAGCCATGGAGGAGTCATGCTTTTTGGCTTGTTCCTCGTGGCTTACCCAGCCTGTTTTCTTATAGCACCCAGAATCACCAACCAAGAGATGCAACACCCATGTTGAGCTGGACCCTCTGACATAATCACAATCAAGAAAATGTACCACAGGCTTGCCCATAGGCCAATCTGGTAAGGCATTTTCTCAATTAAGGTTCCTTTTTTTTTTTTTTTTTTTGCAAAATGACTCTAGCTTATGTTAAAAAACTAGATAGTTGTGACATAAAATTAGCCAGCACAACTTAAAATCTTTCCTTTGATCTGTCATCAGTATCCTGTCTAGGGTGAACAGGTATTTTGTTCATGTCTTCCCAAGAAAAGTCACACAACACCTTAATAAAGAGTTGACCCCTGAATCATCTTGGTGATGTACGTAGTTGGGGGAAGGAGATGTACAGGTCATATAAATCTATTTCAGTATGTTTATTCTTCTAAGCCTTTGGAGTTTCTCTGCTTTATACCAAGGAGGTTCTAGTATCTCAATTTAATTTGATATAAGCTACTGTGGAGTAACATGGAAATGGTTAGTGACACTTCGAGCTGCTTTTGTTAACACATTAAATAAATTGTCTAATATATCTGATTATTGGACTCATATCAGTAAATTTGTCAAATCCACCTAATTATGTTGTCTTTCTTGCCTTAACTCCTTATAATATGGTCCCACACATATTACTCGTGTATCTTCAATACATAAGCAAATAGTAAAATTCTTTTCTGTCTAGACTACTTCCTCTTTGTCTTACTTTGCATTTGCCCTGATGGAACAGCTTAAACCCACTTTAGTTACTTATTTTCTAGGAGAAAGAGGTGATTGGGGTAGGTCTTAAGGAAAATAGGCTTCTTGCAAAGCAGATGAGATCATTTCAATGTTTTCAGCTTAAGAGATGTCTAGTATCAAACATAGGTGATGGGTGGGCAAGTGCTTGCATGCCACAAAATGCATTTGGAGGTCGGAGGACAACTGGCAGGAGTTCATTCTCTCCATCTACAAGTGTCTTTACCCATTGAACCATCTTGCCAACCCTGAAGTATATTTTTTATGGAAAATATCTATATCTCTATCTTGATTTCAATTTCTATCTCCTTTTATCTAACAGAATCTTACTATGTTATCCAGTCTGTCCTCAAATACCTGCGTTCAAAAGATCCTCTTGTACAGCTTCCTGAGTGACTGGGATTACAAGTATACACCACTGTACCTGGCTCATTTTAATGCCTAAGCTTGTAAACGGAGACTGCATTTTGTTTCCCGGCCACCCAGACCCAAATAATCACACAGAAACTATATTAATTACAACACTGTTTAGCCTATGCCTTAGGTGTATTACTACTAGCTAGCTCTTAATTAACCCATTTCTATTAATCTACTGGTAAGACTCTGGCATCTGTCTCCTTCAGCAGCTACATTAGCATCTGCCTGAGTCTGCCTTCTTTCTCCCTGAATTCAGTTTAGTTTTTCTGCCTAGCTCTATTCTGCTCTGTCATAGACCAAAGCAACTTCTTTATTAACCAATGGTAATAAAACATATTCACAACATCATAAGCTAATAATTTTTGTTATGTTTAGACTATTGGCATTTAGTGTAATTTTCTATATTTATGAGTATTCTATCCTTGATAGTCTTTCCTTGTTTCTCTGCCTTCTTATGGATTATTTTAGTTCCTTTTATTTCTAACAATGACTTAGTAACTATAGCTCTGGGTTTTGCTTCATCTTTTTATTGTAGTAGTTGCTCTGAGATTTATAATATAAACTTTTAATCATCCTTTTGTACTTTACATACTACTTAATAGTAAAGATATACATGCAACAGTACCATTCCATTCCTATTCTTTGCTCTAGTTTGCAAGTGCTGTAAATCCCACAGCACATTCGTACTGATTTTTGCTTTAGGTAATCAATGCCTTTTATAAAGATTAGGAACATGGTATCTTATTTTGCCCACATTTGTACCATTTTCATCACTCTTCTTTCCTTTGTATAAATTTAAATTCCTATCTGGTATCACATTCTTTTTCCCAAAAAAAAGTTTTTCTTAGAAATCTCTCCAGCAATAAATCCTTTCAGGTTGTGTGTGTGTGTGTGTTTGTGTGTGTGTGTGTTTTATTTGGGGTTTTAATTTTTCATTTGGATATTTTTATTAGCTACAAAATTCTTGCTTTATCAGTTTTAGGGATTCTTTTCAATACTTTAGAGATGCCATGATTTTTTTTTTGTGACTTCTAATGAGTCAGCCTTACTATAAGGTTTCTTATTTCTCTGCCCATCTTCAAGATTTTCTTTGTATTTGTATTTTGACCTCTCTCTCTCTCTCTCTCTCTCTCTCTCTCTCTCTCTCTCTCTCTCTCTCTCTCACACACACACACACACACACACACACAAAATCTCTCTCTCTTCATCTGTATGTCTATCTATCTATCTATCTATCTATCTATCTATCTATCTATCTACCTACCTACCTACCTACCTACCTACCTATCTCTTTTGAAGAAGGAACTCACTCTATAGACCAGGCTGGTCTCAAACTCAGAGATCCGCCTGCCTCTGCCTTCTTGAGTGCCAGGATGAAAGGTGTGCACCACCACACCTGGCAGCTTCTTTATTTGTGTGAAGAGATGATTTTCTTTGTACTCACCCTGCTTAGAATGTTTTGAAGCTTCTTGAGTCTATGATGCCTTGCATTCATAAAATTTGAAAAATTATCAGCCAGTTTACTCTTCACATTTCTTCTGCCTCATTCTTATTTTCTGGAATTCTAATTCCATATAAATTACACCATTTAGTATTATTCTGTAACTCTTGAATGCTCAGTTTTGTTTTGTTTTTCCTCACTCCCCGACTTGCATTTTAGACATGAATAATTTCTACTGGTCTACCTTCATGGACACTGATTGATTCTTCTGCTGAATCCAGTTTATTAACAAACCTATCAAAGGAATTTCTCATCTCTGATATTATGATTTTTTACAAAAAGAATTTGGCTTTTCTTTATGGTTTTTTGTTATTGCTCTAAACACTAAACCATAAATGCTATCTTTCTTTTCCATTATATTTGTCCTAATTAACTTCAACTATCAACTTGACATAGTCTAAAGTCATCAGGAGTCTCAACTGAAGGACTGACCAAATTAGATTAGGCCTGTGGCCATGTCTATGAGAGATTATCTTAATGATGGATTTGAGAGGTCCCAATCCACTGTGGGCAGCTCATCCCTAGGCATGTGGATCTGGCTCTATGAGAAGGCTAGCTGAGCATAAGCCAAATGAGAAAGTCAGAGACTGAAACAGTAAGCAACATTCAACCATGCTTCTACTTGAGTTCCTGTTTTCATTCCCTGATGGCCTGTGTTCCGGAAATGTAAGCCAAATAAACCCTTCCCTTCCCTATGTTGCCTTTAGTCAGAGTGTTTTATCACAGAAACAGAAAAGCAAACTTAGATTTTTACTTATAATTATTTTATCATTTATATTAACACTAGGATTAGAGTTGAATATTATATAATTGTAATGAACTATGTAATATTACATATTTAAAATATGTAATTTGTTTATATATTAATCATAACTATAAATCCTAAAGTCTGAAATAGGCTGATATTTTAGCTCTATCTATCTGGTTTTAAGAATAACTTATATCTTGAAAATATTTATTTATTTAATATGCACTGGTGTTTTACCTGTATATACTCTGTGTGAGGATGTCAGATCCCCTAGAACTGGAGTTACAGACAGTTGTGAGCTCCCATGTGGGTGATGGGAATTGAACCCAAGTCCTCTGGAAGAGCAACCAGTGCTCTTAATTGCTGAGCCATCTCTCCGACCCCCAAAATGGATTTTTTCTCTTGCTTTTTAATGAATCTGTTAATTTTCTTAGAATGCTGTACATTGTATGTAATCAATAGTGGGAGACAAATAGTCTTATCCTGAGAAATGGGGATATTTCTTTTATCAGGCAATTAGTGTATAGGGTTCAGTTAATCTAGACAGTAAGTTCTGGTTATTGTTGTCATAGTTACCTTTGGTGCACTACACACTTCCAACCAAAGTTGTTTTTTTTTTTCCCTTATTTCACTCTCAAATTCAACACAGTGAATCTGTGAACCAATGAATCTGTGACCAGATGAGTGAGTCTTTTCCTCCCCAAACAATTCTCCAGTAGACATCAGCTAGAGAACTCAGTTCAGTCCTAACACATCTGATAGGTGGCGAATTTATAATTCACTTGGATTATATATAGTATACTTTAACTGGCTACAAACTAGAGTTTCTGTTCCTACTAGTCTCTCCTTGGATAGGATTAGTTTTCTCATAGAACTCAGAGACACATGTTTAATAGTTTAATATAAAGACACTTAAAAGGACAGATGAATAGGCTGAAGAAGACATGATTAAGGCAAGATGTGTTCAGTAACCCGGAAGTTCTTCAAACTCTTGTTTGACTTTTCATGGAACCATATATGAAACCATCATTGATTTTTGTCTTTGGCTATTAGCATCAACCCAACATTTACCTCTTATCCTCTACCTGGCATTAGTGGGCAACTAAAAGTTCCAACCTATTAATAACAAAGTAGGCCCATTTATTGCAATCATCCTTTATCCTAAGGTAACAAAGATCCCAGCAAATAACCTCATTAGAAAGTCACCTCATACTGAAAGATGCCCCTGTCACCCAAGAAAGAATCAAATGTTTCTATCCCTCAGGAAACCACAAGGTTCTTCAGGAGATCTGTGCAGGAAATAAATATATGTTATGTATGTACATATGTGTGCATATATATGCTATATGTACATAGCCAATAATGTATAAGTTTTACTTAATATATTAATTCAACAAATCTATTAAAAATATTTGGAAATCATGATCCCATCTCTTCAATCAGTTACATTTTAAATTAATGCTATCACCTCAGCTTTTATAAGTAAGTTCCTATTTGCTAGGAACTGTCTCAACAATTTAATTTTCCCTTCATTCTTCAACTTTTGCTTTCAGTAACTCTACTGATTACTGTAGTTAAATACTCAATAGTTGAATTAATGCTATAAAGACTAGTTTCAAGATACAGTAATTCTGACTTACCGGTTTGAAACAAATTCTCTGTCTTATTGCATTACATTGTAATTACTAATACAAACCTGCCAGAAAGATTACATTAGATAATGTATATTAGGCACTCAGAGTACTGCCTCTAGTAGAGGCCATAAGTTATTTTTACCAATAAGCCAAATAATTAACTTTCGGTCCTTCTAATGTTTTATTTCTCTTCAGCATATGACACTATTGACATTGAGTTGACTTAATTTCCTTTAGTTTCCTGGACTCTACCTCAGACACTCTCCACCTTTCTTTCTGAGACGGGTCTTTCACTGAATCCAGAATTCATCTATGACTAGATAGGCTGGCCAGCTCTGGGGATCCACTCAATCCTCCCACTTCTTGAGTCACAGATGTATGCCGCCATGCCTGGCTTTGTGTGAGTATTGTGGAACTGAATTCAAATCCTTATGCTTATGTGGCAGGCATTATACTGTCTGAGTCATCTCCCTAGATGCACTTGTTTGCCACCAAGCATTTATCTTGAATCTTTCTGCCCCTCCTTAACTACTCTCTTTGGTGAACTTCTAACATTGTCCAGAATTGCATCCTCTGTCCAGATTAAAAAAGAATTTAAGTAAAAGGCAGCTTTATCATCTATTACTGTAAGGTAATCACAATGATTTTTGCTTTATTTCTTAATCTGGGAAACTCCTTAGTTAAGGATGTTCTATCATATTTGATTGACAGTCCTACACACCAAGATGACATGTGTTCCAATTTACCAAGTTACAAATTGATTTAGAGTGAGTATGGAGGGGCTTCAACTATGTCTACAGATTTTGTCTCCTAGCCAAAAATCTAAGTAGATTCTGGGATCTCGGGCAGGACTTTACAATAGGTTGTAGCACGCATTCTGTTTTGGACCACCAACTAGCTCCCTAATCATGACATGGAGACTTATTATTAGTGAGTTTAGGCTCTTTTCTTGCTAGCTCTTATAACTTAACCTGTTTCTCTTCTTCTGCATTTTGCCTCTGGGCTTTTTATCTTTCTTTCCTTCTGTTTATCTTACTTTCACAGCTTCTTGTGTCTGGCTGATGACTGCCTGTCTTCTGGCCCTGGGCGGGTCCCTCTCTTTCTCCCTCTAGCCTAGATTTTTCCTCCTACTTAATTCTGTCTGATAGCCTCACCTATCCCTTGCCTGACTAGCTACTGGCCGGTCCGCTTTTTATTAGACCAATGAGGTGCCTTAGGCAGGCAAGGTGAAACAGCAACACATCTTTACATAATTAAACAAATACAGCATAAACAAGAGAAACATACAGTTAAAGTAACATTCCACAGCATTAGGTACTTGAAATGCAAGGTGATGCTGCTGTCCATCATTTCCAGTGGTCCTGATTGTTCAAAAATTTCTCTTAACACATCTCAGTGGCCTTCAAATGACTACTAGAAACTTACATTAGCCAATCAATCAAGTAACTTAAATGTACATTTCCAGGCATAGAGTTTCATTTCTCAGATCTGTTCTCTCTTTTCCTTATTTCTCTTAATGACATTATCATCCATTCAGCTTTTTGAATAAGAATGCTTAATTACCTCTTGATTGCTTCTCCTATTAAATTTTTAGATTCAGATGTGCTACAAATCCTAATGATTGTTCATGTTTTAGTTGGGATATTCCCAGGAAAAGACCTGGACCTAAGGATTTGAGTACACATTCATTTGGAAGATAGTTCCAGGAAACAATGGTAAGCAGTTAGGAAGTAATATACCAAAGCAGAGAAAGTCAAACAAATGACAGGCAGGTTCTGCAATGGAGAGCTTGTGCTTAATACCCCCACAGAAGTGTGGGAAACAGAACATGTATTAGAAATATCCCACCCATGGGATTATCCATCTTTGTCTGAGGGCTTTTCCCATGCATATATTCTGCAAGCATATCTGGCCAGGGTATATTAATATGTGTGTATTTAGACTTCAAAATACCCTGACAAAATTCAGGTTCTTGCAGTCAGAGGCCACCAATACAAATAGCGGAAGACAGACAATTCAAGTACTGTCTGAGAAGGACCTAAGAGAATTACGTTGTAACATAATATATCCGGCTGTAGGGGATTTTCTTAATTTGTGATTGATGGGGGAGGACCAAGCCTATTGTGGGTGGTGCCACCCCTGGCCTGGTGGTCTTAGGTTGTATAAAAAAGCAGATTGAGTGAGCCAGGAGGAGCAAGCCAGTAAGCAGTATCCCTTCGTGGACATTATTAGCGCCTACTTAAACCTGCCCTGTTTGAGTTCCTGTCCTGACTTCCTTAGATGATGGAGCATTAGCCAAACAAACCTTTTCCTTCCAAGTTACGTTGGTCATGGTGTTTCATTGCAGCAGTAGTAGTCCTAACTAGGACAGGTAGTAACAGTGTCTGGTAGACCTAGACTACAGGAAGGGATGGTGCAATATTTAAGATGTAAAATATACCTTCATTTTTCTTCACGTCTTTCACATTATAGTTTGTACTCAATGTTGCTGGCAGAATTAACTTTTTATTTTTGTTTTTGTTTTTCGAGACAGGGTTTCTCTGTGGCTTTGGAGCCTGTCCTGGAACTAGCTCTTGTAGACCAGTCTGGTCTCAAACTCACAGAGATCCGCCTGCCTCTGCCTCCGAGTGCTGGGATTAAAGGCGTGCGCCACCACCACCCGGCCAGAATTAACTTTTAAAATAATAATTTGTTACCATCTTTAATGATTTTTATGTGTATAAATGTTTTGCCTACAAGCATATATATGCACCACGTTCATGCCTTGGTGCCCAAAGAGGTTAGAAGCATCATATCCCCTAGAACTGAAGTCATAGATGGTTGTGAGCTGCCATGTGGATGGTAAGAACTGAGCCCCAGACTTCTGCAAAAGCAACCATCTCTTCAGCCTGTGACTACAGGTCTTTTTGTTGGTTTTTCAAGACAGGGTTTTTCTGTGTAACAGTCCTGGATGTTCTGGAGCTCCTTTTGTAGACAAGGCTGGCCTTGAACTCACTATGATCCGCCTGCCTCTGCCTCCCAAAGTGCTGGGCTTAAAGGTGTGTGCTACCACCACCCGGCTACTACAGGTACTTTTTAAGCCTCATCTTTTTTACTTTTGAATCTATGCTTCTTCTGCTACTAATACCCTTCCCTCTCCTTTGTACAGTTTTTTTTACTAGTCCTTTAATATTTATCCTAATAATCTGTTCCTTTGCCCCAAGAAAAATAACTATTTATTCCTCTTTGTTCCTCAGTGTGTTGTGTACACCTCCACTTTGCAGATTGAATGGCACTGTTTCCCCCTCACTAAACCGGAAACTCATTCTTTTCAAACCCAGGAAGTTTTTGTGTAGCAGGAGCTTCTCAATGAAGGATATTGAGTTGAATTTTTCTGAGTATAGCCAAACAAAATAGATCTTAATAAGAAATAAACTTCTTATCAGTTTCAGGAGATGAACAACTACAAGCAAGCAATATACAGTTAGGACAGCACAGAATTCTGTTTTCTATTATTTATGAGTCATTTTAAAAGGCTTTTAGGCGGCTTTTTTGATGTTATCTATTCTCTCCAGTGGAGATACTTTCAGTTTATTCCACTGGAATTTGTGCTATGTTTGATAAAAGAAAATGAATGCACCAGGGTGCCATCTACATACTATACTAAATCACAGAGTGCCTAGATTGTAACTTCCCTGGAGGCAGAGACCACATGAATATAATTTCTTCTTTTTGAGACAAGATCTCACAGTGTGGCCCCTGCTGGCCTTGCCTTGGTGATCCTCCTGCTTCAGCCTCTTGAGTACAGAGAGTGCAGAAGTCAAACTGCCACCACACCCAGCAATAATTCACCCTTTGCACAGCGCCTCACCCATATATAATCATACTACAACGTGATATTTGGTACAGCAATGATTTTATAATTTGTTGCTGGGATTGCAGTCATTTCCAGTGAAGTGGAAAACTGGAAATCATTGTAATTCCTCACTATGAGTACATGGGCCAAATAAATCATATTCCTCATAGAAATCTGCCCTCACCAACAGTTTATTATGCTTTTAACCAGTTTTCTCATATTAATTAGTTAGACTTCAGAGGTATTTTTTGCCTTACCTTAATTACTATTTCAAACATTAATGAAGAAGTTGGGCATGCTCTAATCCCAGGGGTTGAGGCAGGAGGATCAGGAGATAGCAGCCTGCCTGTGCTCTATAGTAATACCTTGTTTCAAAAAAATTAAGTTAATGAAGGTGGCAATGTTTAAAAAGTCAATGGCATTATTATTTCAGGCTTAGAAATCGTGGTGATGACTGCTACGGCAGTGTTGTCTCACTGAGCACTAGAAGAACAGTGCCCTGGCTCAGTCAGTAACAGTAATAACAGCTCTTCAACTTGAGAAGCTCAGCAGTTGAGAATTCATGACCACTCAGTAGAATTCTGGGGTGTTGTGGGGGCTGGGGATGATGGAGATTTTGGTCTTTCAAAGTATTTGTGTTGCTTGTTAACGCTTCCCTTCTCTCTTTTGGTTATTAATATCGTGTTGGTATTACTTCTCAGTATCCTTTGGTGGCATTTTATAGTGGTCAGATGAGTGAGTCAGCGTCTCAGGATCAGTCCCAATCTGATCAGGTTCTTAGCCTATCTTTGTTTTTAATCATTTACGAGAGGTTTTGAAATTCAACATTCTTCAGAAAACTGAGATGCAATATTTTACTGCTTCACTTACTATTTCTTTTTATTGAAAATATTTCTATGGCACGCTTTGATAGAAATGTGGGGTTTGGAAAAATGGGGGGTCAAAATAACAGTTGGATCACAGTGATCTGCTTCTAGTTGATTGGTATTCCTTAATTATAATGTCTTTTGGGTTTTGTTGTTGTTTTGTTTTATTTGAAATGAAGTCTTGCTATGTAACCCAGGCTGGTTTAGAACTCAGAGTGATCCTTCTGTCTAAGTCTCCCAATGCTAGGATTATAGGCTTATGCGCCATATCTAGCTTACATGCCTTCCTAACTGTTTGAATTTTCAAATGCAACAGCTTTCTATCATTTTATTGGGGATTAAACTCACTCTTTATGTGACTTTAAAAAAAAAGAAAGAAAGAAAGAAAAGCATTTGGTATATGAAAACATACAGTAATAGCTGGGTCCCCGGTAATTAGCATTTATTAATATTATTCTCATTTCAGGACAATGGCAATAGAGAGGAAGGCAAAGAAGGGCAGCAGGACTCAAAGGATGAAAAGGAGCCTGCAGAGGTATAGCTGCCCTAAATAATCAGATAGCAATGTGACAGAGTAAGATGACTGCACTCGTTTCCTTATGAAAAAGGATAAGAAGCCGAGTGGTGGTGGCGCACGCCTTTAATCCCAGCACTCGGGAGGCAGAGGCAGGCGGATCTCTGTGAGTTCGAGACCAGCGTGGTCTACAAGAGCTAGTTCCAGGGCAGGCCCCAAAGCTACAGAGAAACCCTGTCTCGAAAAACAAAACAAACAAACAAACAAACAAAAAGGATAAGAAAAGTGTGCATGTTCAAAGGGAAACAGCACATGCAAAATGGCAAATGCATGTTGTTTTTTTTTTTTTAATGCTTCACACAACTTTATATCGGCCCCTGGTTTTTTTGTTTGTTTGTTTGTTTTTGTTTTTGTTTTTTTTGCATGTTGATTATTAAGCTGGTGTTTTTTCTCTTACAAGAAACTCCCATAGTGTTTACAGGTGAATTACCTGTAAAGAGCTGTTTGTTATAACTTACACACGCAGCTGCTGCTCTCTCGAATCTGCACAACTACTCTTAGTGTAGGAGCCACCAGCTTTTATGGTGACTTCACTATTGTGCAAAAAATGTAATCTCCATATTAATCACTAAGCTAGTTTTGCTTTTAAAAATGCAAAGTTGCATGACAAAGAACATTTTTTAAAAGGAGACAACTGAAATTAGTTAACATGAATTCACATTAAGTTGACTAACATGTTTTTTTTTAAAAATCCTATTATTATATACACCAGCAAAAGTATTACAAACTACAATGCTACCGTTATTAATAAAGTTAATCTTTAATTTGGTTTAAATCATATAAAGTGTTCTTTTTTTCTACCACAAACATGAAAGATGATTCTAGCACTTTTTGGAAGGTGACATTTTTAAAGGTCAAATATAACTATGAGATGATCTCAGATTGCATTCATATAAATTATTGTATAACTCAAGCATCAGTGTACAGCTGGAATAGTATCTCAAGTGTGTCATTCCATTGTCAATAAGGAGATATAGTAATCAACACATCTGATAATGTGAAGGCAGGAAACAGACATGTAGTTACCTCCAACACACAGTGCTAAATCCTAGAAAAGTAAGCAGGAATGTCTAATAACTCTACAAAGTAATTAACTCTCTTTTAATTGAAACCTGAAACATCTTTAAGGAAAAGCCATTCATTTTGAAACTGTTGTTTTTTTCTCCTTTCAAAGCTGTCACCAAATACACAAAGTGTTCCTGCATCAGAGACCAGCAGCCAGGCGATGGAAGAGACAAAGGATGACATGAAGCCCCAAGGTACAGACGTAGCCTTTCTCCTGACACAACAGAGTCTAAAGGAACAAGAATGCATTTTGCATTTGAAAAAAATATATGATACTGAGAGGATCTTCTAGATGTAATTTAGATAATATGTAAAGATGGGTTTCCTCACCCTCTCTAAATACCTTTGAGGCAGCCTCATGACTATTCATTCTGGGCTAATTAATTAAAGAGAATTTTTAACTAAGAAATCTAAAGAGATTTCTAGCAGGCAACCCATTTAGCATAAAAAAATGAGAAATTCTGTGATCTGGTTTACTTATTGGTTTTAATATATTTATGCATGATCATACATTTATTCTGTGTGACCCATAGTCACCCTAGCCCCATTCTTTACCACAATTTCACATGATTATGCAGATTGAAGGATCACAGGATCAAAAGGTAACAAAGTATATAAGAATTTATCTCTTTCACTACAGTCATTTCAAATTCCATATACTTAGTGAAATTCTGTAAATACTTTACAATTTAAAATTTAGAAATTTTGTTATAAATTCCCTCAGTTCTATTTCCAAGTATTGGGTGTTTCTGTGTATTTGACTGGTCTAGGTTGAATTGAAATAATAATTATAAAAGCAACTTTAACTATAAAATTGTGTAGATGCCAGTTATAACTTCCAAATGCTTTTCTGAATAATTTTCCTTTATATGAATTAAGCCAAATTATTTATTATTTGTTATTATAATGCATTGATGCATGCACTTTAAAAATTAAATCTTTTCAATCTTTAGCTGTCTTTCTTTTTATTTTATATTTATTTTTATTTATGTCTATGCTTCTGTGTATATGTGCACATAAAAGCAGGTATCAAGAAGTTGTTAGATCCCTGGCAGCTGGAGAAATAGGTGGTTATGAGCCTCCAGTAGGAGTGGCAGGAACTGAACTCTGGTCCTCTGCAGGAGCATCAAACTTTAGTAACCACTGAGCATTCTCTTTAGTCCCAAACTTTTTCTTTCATGTCTTATAATGTGATTTTTATTTAATAACACGTGTCCAGACTTTTTTTTCATGTCTTATAATGTGATTTTTCTTAAATAACACATGTGTCTTGGAAGCAACATTGTCCAGCCATGGAGGGCAATGTCATTCAAAACAAACTCTTTTAAAGTTATAAGTAGACGGATTTTTCTTTTGGGCCAACAGATCACAAAAAATTATATTGAGGCTTATTATTAATTATGAAAACTTGGTCTTAGCTTAGGCTTGTCCACTAACTTATAACTTAACCCATTTAATCTACATGCTGTCACATGGCTTATGGCTCTTCCTATATGTCCTGCTTCCTCTGCATCCAGCTGGCAACTCTGCCTTTCTTCTTCCTGGGGTCCTCTTTGTCTCCAGAAGTCCTGCATAACTTCTTCCTGCCTAGCTATTGGCCACTCAGCTCTTTATTAAACCAACCACAGTAATACATCTTCACACAGTATAAAGGGATATTCTACATTTCCCTCTTTTTGTCTAAATAAAAAGGAAAGGTTTTAATACTAACATAATAAAACTAAACAATAAGAACAATTATCAGGTAAGAATTACATTCACAATGTCCAGTCCATTTGTATTTGTCTTATTTGGAGAAAATACTCTATTATCTATATTATCTTGATGAAGTTAAAGTTTTATACCTAAACCATTTTCTATCATAACTTGTATTACCATTTTAAAGCTATCTTATATATATTTTTAACTCTTTTGTGAGGTTTTTTTTTTTAATTTGGTAGCAAGGAAAATTATAAAACTTTATCTCATCTTCAACTCCATCAGAGACCCAAGGAGGTTATAATATTACCTGAGTAAATAGTAAGTGCAGAGTGAAGAGCTTCCAAAACTATAAAGATGCCAGGCGGTGGTGGCGCACGCCTTTAATCCCAGCACTCAGGAGGTAGAGGCAGACGGATCTCTGTGAGTTCGAGACCAGCCTAGGTCTACAAGAGCTAGTTCCAGGACAGGCCCCAAAGCTGCAGAGAAACCCTGTCTCAAAAAAACAAAAAAAAACCAAAACTATAGAGATTACAGAAACAGTTGGCTGCTTGGACAGTCACAGGTTTCCTTTGCAATGTTGGATCATCCATCTTTGGCCTATAGGTCTAGAATATCTGACAGACTTTTCTGTGATGCAAGAATTTTGAAGGGCTGTCCTACCCTGTCTTGGCAGTTTGACAGTTACTTTCTTTTGTGTCTTGTTTGCCCAATTTGGACAGCATATTGTCAGCAGTCAAATCAAGGGCAACTTTTTGCCCAAATGGCTAGCTTTTGCCACAAAGAAAGCAAGCTCCATATGGAGGGTCTTTGATGCCCACCATCTTTTTTGAAGTATATTGGTGCTGCCAAGAGCAGACATGTCTACTTGTCATGAAAAGCCGTATGTTATTAAACATTTTAAGTGCTCTATTCTGTAAGTTTTTGAAATGTTTGAAGATCATCTATATGAAATATATCTCTGTATGACCGTGAAAACATACCTAACATGACTGTAAGTCTGATTGTTAGTAGATGACTACTAACCTATATTTCTTTATTATCCTAAATAGCTTTCGAGGATTAAAACTTTACATTTTAAAATGAGCTGCTAGCCAGGCTGTGGTGGTGCATGCCTTTAATCCCAGCACTCAAGAGGCAGAGGCAGGTGGATCTCTGTGAGTTCAAGGTCAGCCTGGTCTATAAGAGCTAGTTCCAGGACAGCAGGACAGGCTTCAAAGCAACCCCTGTCTCAAAAAAAAAAAAAGCTTCATAGGTGTAATACCTTAAACAAGAATAGTAATGTATATGCAGTATAACAAAAATAACCTTAAATTTGTTTGAATATACAATACTCCATATATATCATGTAAGCAATGATCTACCCTTTTATTCCATCATTTCTATACTATATCCCCTTTTTTTCCCTTCAGAAAGAGATCCCCGAATCTAATCTCCTTTGTTCAGCTTTTTTCCTGACAATTAACAGTAACAACTTATAACCAACTCTCCTAAATGATGACAAGCATCCTTAACCCACCAAATGACCGAAAACCACCCACCCTGCTGCTTGGGAATGTGGGCACCATGTTTTCTCTAAACTGCTTCTTGTTGTCTGGGTGCAACAGCATCTTTAGGGGACCCTAAGAAAATTGGGATAATAGTCAAGCCCTGGGAAAACTAGTCATAACATTTGTTGTTCAGTCTCTGTGCAATGGGAGCATAGCTGTAGTCCTGGCTACAATAATTTGTGAATTCTGGATGTAGAACTCTGAGGAAACTGCAACAGAGGACTCTAAGAGGCTGGATCGCCTGGGCCACCTGTTTTCTTTGGTATCTGTTCCTCATGCTCTGAAAACACACAAATAAGTAACATGCATATCTGCATTAACACAAGTGTTGACTGTATGTTGTACACAAGCCAAGCAAGGATGATTTTTTTTTTTGCTTTATGTTTGAGCAGATAACATATATGTCACCTGTCTTGTAGCTTTTCTAGGTTTATTTCTTTGTCTGTAGCAAGGATTTTCAGGGCGTCTTCCCCAGTCAAATCTGATCTCTATTAATCTTGAAGGAACCCATAGCCTTTCATTTTCTTTAGAAATAAAAGCATAACCTCTTTTTTAAAGCAACACATTTTCTGATTTCCATCTTAAAGTTAAAGCATTCCTAAAGTATCTAGGCTGATTTAGCAGTTCCTCTTACAATCCCATGTCTCTCAGCAGGTGTTGTTCGCTATCATAATACAAAAATTTCAGGCTGGAGAGATGGCTCGGTGGTTAAGAGCACTGGCTGCTCTTCCAAAGTTCCTGAGTTCAATTCCCAGCAACCACATAGTGGCTCACAACCATCTGTAATAAGACCTGGAGCCCTCCTCTGGTGCGTGGGCATACATATATGTTGTATACATAATAAATAAATAAATCTTAAAAAAATTCAAGTCAACAAGACAGCATATAGGATCCAGACTCCCTGTATATTTTCCATTTTTATATCATTTTATTCTCTGTAAAGGCTTTATTTTATTATTTATAGACTTTTTATGACTATCTACACCCATTTTCTTTTCTTTTGAAGCCTGTGCATATTTTTAAAGACACTGTAACCTATTTAGCGGTCTCTTTCCATCTGAGTCTGTCTTTACTGAGCACCTGCAGCATTCTCTGATACCTTAGCTTAGTGCATGGCCTTCAGGCAGCAGCCAGTAGCTGTGCTTCTCTATGCTGAGCACTGGCCTGTCTGAGAGACTACAGGACTAGAAAGCCACACCTGGCTCCTTGTCCAGAACTTTTCTTAGCTTTCTCAGGCCCTGTGTTTGAATATTTGAGCCCTCACACTGGACGCCATATGTAGACAGATTTTTCTTTTGGGCTGACAGCTCACAAAAAACAACATGGAGGCTTATCAGTTATGAAAGTTGACCTTAGTTTAGGCTTGTCCCACTAGCTCTTAAACTTAAATTAACCCGTATTTTTTAATCTACATGCTGCCACATGGCTCAAGGCTTTTACCTCTCCTCCTACATGTCCTGCTTCCTCTGTGTCTGGCGAATCCACCTTTCTTCTTCCCTGAATCTCTCTGTCCCCAGAAATCCCACCTAGCTATTGGCCATTCAGCTCTTTATTAAACCAGTCACATTGTCACATCCTCACAGTGTAAAGGAATATCCCACAAGAGTTATATTTTGAAATTAGCTTACTAACTAGCAGGTTTTCATAAGGTTTTTTGGCTAATTCACCTATTGATCCCTCTTCTTCCCTATTTCTACGGCCACATCCTCACTTAATCCTTCAATTATCAATGTTCTCTTTTTTTACTTAAATTTTTAAATGACATAATTTTATACAATATATTTTATCTTGCTTTTCCTTCTACAGATTCTTATCACTCACCCAACTTTTTTTTCTCTCTCTTTCAAAGAAAACAAGAAACAAAAGCAAAACAAGAAATACACACACACATGGATGCCACAAAAATAAAAATAAAAATAAACAAAACACCTATAAGACAAAAAAGTCCAAACAAAAAGTCCAGTAAAATACCATCAAGTTCATGTTGTATTGAACAACTATTCCTGGGCATGGGCTTTCCCTGGAGTGTGGTTAATATTCTCTGTAACACTGCTAAAATAAACTCTTCCAGCTGTCCTCTGACCTTCCCATGTGCATCGTCCACACCTATTAAATAACTGAATAAATAAAGAGTTGAAAATATTAAAAATTAGCTTTCCCTTTGCCGGTGAATGAGAGTTGCAGAGAACTTCTCGGTTGGGTGGGACCCTCTGTCCACTTCCCCCTCTTGGTGTTGCAAGTCAGCTAGCTGGAACTGATGCAGATCTAGTGCATGCGTCCTCGGTCGCTGTGGGTTCTTTCATGCTTCAGTCCTGGTGTGTCTGGAGAGCACTGTTTCCTTGGAGTCAGTGCTATTTTCACAGTCTCTGGCTTTATGTGTGTTTGTTTGTTCGATGTGTGTGGAGCACACATGGGAGGTCAAAGGACAACTTGCAAGAGTTGATTCTTCCCTCTCACCATGTGGGGTTCAGCACCAGAATACAGGTTTTTAAGGGCCTTTATTCACTGAGTCATCTCACCAGTTCCCCCTTTTTTAAACTAACTTTTAAAATCTCATTCCTGAAAAGTCTTTACCTATCCTCTTTCACCTGACCGTACTCCTTCTCTGCCTGACTTTAACATCCTCATTTCTCTTACCAGCAATACCCAGAAGACTGCCTTGTATTTTTCTTAATCATTGGAGCCAGCTTTATAAATTAACTTTTCACTTAAAACATGTCAGACAGGAACTTCATTACAAATTCAATGAGGTGTTTAGTTTATGGACAGTTTGTACCTGCATGACTTCATATATGTATTCTGCCAAGGAATTTATTGCCTCCCACCCCCCACCAAAAAAGTATAAATCGAGTCTTTGTGGACTTTCCTGTTCTGGTACTTTTAGTTTCTTTCCTATGTGCAGTGGAAGGAAGTGTGTTCCATGTGTTGCTCTGTTCCTCTCAGTATGCACTGAAAGCATCACGGTTGCTCTGTGTGGTATCAAATGACATATGGTGCTCTTGTTCATTCAATAATCAATCATACTAAACCTTATATTCGGCATCACTCAACACAAATATGTATATATAACAGAATATACATATGTATATAATAAATGTGAAGAGGAACTGTTATTGCATTTTCAACATGTCAAAGGAAGGGTCATAATCCTTGTTATATACTTGTCAAAATCTTGCCAAGCGGCTACCAAAATGCCCTTAAACTCTTGTCTTTGCATAGAAAAAAAAATACTGTGGTTGAATGTACTGTGCCAATTCTTTATACCAGCTATTTTCTTTTGGGGGCTATGAGATTAGTTTTTATTTTTAGAAATCTTTAAACAAACAAAACCTGCAGTTTGCCCAGCTCTATTCATATTTCACAAGCTCAGAGATTAGCAAAGCTCTGCAGGAAATGCCCAGTTCCTGTTGCAACTGAATTTCAGCTCTAGCGATCATTGGCGGTGCTTCCCCTCTGTTAAAGCAGTTACGTTTCAGTTAAATGCTGATGATAAAGTCAGGGCAGCTGAGTTTCAGACAGCATCTTGTGTTGGAAATATAGCGTACAGCTTGCTGAACAACTGCCAGGCCAGTGTCAGTAGTTTAACCAAAAGCCAGCCCCAAGAGTGTTAAGTTAGCAAGAGTCTGGCAAGGCTTGTGATAATGGAGATTATTTAATTCCTGCTATATACTTACCTAGAGTCTATATGAAGTATGCCTAGCAATGGACCGTGTACTAAGTGCAGGAAATGACCAATATCATGTTTAAAGTCTAAGCTTTTCAAATTATGAACAAGGAATTCCTCTATGTGCCTTCCTAATTAGTTGAAAGTATTCACACCTCAATAATGTAGGAGTTTAGCTCATTGCTAAAAAACTTGTCTAACAATTTGACCTCCATGCTGTCACTTTGGTAGCTTTTCTCTACATTTCCTCTCTTTCCTTCTAGTGTTTCATCTTTGGCATCCATTTCCTTTCCTATCTCCCTCTTGATCACCCCCTCCACCTCCCTCTTTCTTTTAGCTCTCTTCTTTCTCTGACATTCCTTTTTGCTGCACAGGACACTAGTAATACCATAGCACTGAATTAAGCAGTATAGTTCAATTTTCATTTATTTGCTTGTTTTTGAAACAAGATCTCACTATATAGAGCCCTGGCTGCCCTGGAACTTACCATGTAGAGCAGGCTAGCCTGGAACACACAGAAATCTGCTTGCCGGTGCCTCCCAAATGGAGTGCCAGGATTAAGTACATGTGCTACCATACCCAGCAATATAATAATTTACCTTAAACAAGTTAATGTGCATGAATGGCTTTTGCAAATTATAAAGATGATATAAGTATAGTATATTAACAATATACAAAGTAATATACTTCATTTTAAAAACTATAAAGTGGCTTTTTACAAAGTTGACTAGTGGCTAGAAAGATGAAGCTTTGCACATTGAGGAAAGAGCCTGAAAAGTTCCTAATTCTAAGAAGAGTTTGGAAAGTTGATCCTGAAAAACAACTCTAGTGTTTCAAAACTATAATCAAGTCTCTAAACTAACCTGCCCTTGGGGCACTTCCACAACTTGAGATCCTCGAATTCCAAAGTCACCACGTGAAAAGACAGCTTCAGATAGAATCCTGATTTATTGACTCTCCTATTGCTGGGCCTCCTTTTCTTTCCTTGATTTTTATGGCTCCTAAAGAGAGGTGTTTATAACTGGAGTCCTAACCAAGCACACATTCTCCTCTATTCTGCATACCAGTGGTGGCAATTCAAGCACTAGGATTATTGCTTAGCAACCTAGAATGGCCTACCATGTTAGGGAATCACTAGTGATTTATTTGTGGGTTTATTAACGAGCCATTATAGATTGTTAGGTATTAAGTAGCTTTATTTCTATAGCACTACCTTTAAATCAAGCAAGGGCATATGTTCCTTGGTTTGTGCTAGACACATTAAGGGGGAAGAAAATCAAGTACATGAAAACCTGAAGACCTAAAACAATTCCTCTTTCATACTTACCTTTTTTAAATAAAAAAAGTAAAGATAAAAGGGCTATATAGTAATAATTATTATGACCATTTTATTTTTATTTTCTGTGGCTGTGTTAAGAATACTCTGACAAAGGAAATTTGAGTGGTACAGATTTCAGTGGCTCACTATCCCAAGTTAGTCTGCAGAAATGTCAAGATTGCAAGAACTGAAACAGATGGTCATATCACATCCACAGGAAAGCACAGAGAGCAAATGAAACTAATGCAGGAGTTCCAGTGCTCAGCTGCCCTTTCCACTCTTCTACAGTCTTGGAACCCAGCCAAGGAATGACCCACCCACAGTGGCCAGGTCTTCCCTCCTTAGTTATGCAATCAAGATAATCCCCACTGGAGTGCCCGGGGTCAAAGTAGTTATAGATTTTGTCAAGTGGACAATCAGCACTGACCATCACCATGACAAAACACAATGGAGACCTGCCCTTTGCAAATCCAACTGACCTGTGAGAGAGCGGGGCACTACCCCTCCTCAACTTCCTCTGATTGGAAGAAGTGATTTGGCCACAGAAGAAATAAAAACCCGGAGAAGGCTCATAAATGCCCTCCACCATTGGACCAAGAACTCTCGATAGATGGGCTTTCAAGGGTTTTCTTACAGGCTACTTGATTTTTCTCTTGGGAAAAAAGGATAAAATTTATTCTTTCAAGTATTTATTTTTTGTTTGTTTGTTTGTTTTTTTAAAGCAGCAAAGCCTTTTCCAATGAAATCTTACAACATTCTCAAATTGTGAAATAAATTGAAGCATAGCTGCTCTGGCCACAAAGAAACTTCTGGTTCTGTGGATTCTGAAGCTCCTTTTTAGGATCCTGAGCAGCACAACTCAAAAGTCACTCTCCCACAATGGGGATTTTTTTAAAAGGTATTTTATTCTTTCAAGTATATGTGCATTCACATATGTGTGTGGGCACGTACATGCAAGTGCAGGTGCCTGAGGAAGTCAGAGGCATCCAGGCTCCTAGAACTGGAGTTGTGGGTGGTTATGAGTCACTCAACATGGATGCTGGGAACTGACCTGGGGTCTTTTGCAAGAGCAGTACTTGCTCTTAACCACTGAGTCATCATCTCCCCAGCCCCTACACCAGGAACTCTTACTTTTGTGGATGGTGATTGGAATAAGTAGTTTGTCCAAGGGGGGAAATAAAAGTCCAAAGGAAGGCTCACAGATCCCACCCACAATGGACCCAATATGCTCCAAAGATGAGCTTTTAAGGGTTTTTAGAAACTGATACCAACAACTCTGGAAGTAATTGGATACTATTTCTTGCAAGTGAAATGCTTATAGTTGTAACCTTGTGTTTTGACTTCCTCTTTCTATAAAATAAACACAGGCAAGGATAATTTTTAAACAGCATAAAATAACTTAAAAACAGTATAAATTTATTATTAACAATTATGAAGACTGGAAAGTTAAGATCAAGTCTAAGACTTGATGTCTCTTTGAGGGCTCAGTCTTTGATTCTAACACAAGGCCTTAATGCAGTACCTTCTGCAGGAGGGGAGCACACTGTGTCTTCAAATGACAAAGAGGTGGAAGGACAACAAAAGGGACTTAGCTAGTTCTCTCTAGCCCATCTATCTAATTTTTAAAAAATTTATGTGTATGTGTGTTTGTGCCTGTGTGTACCATGCATGTGCAGGTACCTGGGAAACTAGAAAAGGACATTGGGTACCCTGAAACTGGAGTTACAGACAGCTGTGAGCTCTCCATTGTGAATGCTAGGAAATGAACCAGGATCATTTTCAAGAACGATAAATGCTCTTAACTAGTGAGACATCTCTTCAGCCCCACTCTAGCCCTTTTGTAGGATATTAATTCATCCATAGGGCAGAGTCTTCCCCAGAGGCTCTACCTTTTAATATTGTCATGTTGGATCTTAGGTTCTGATATACAGATTTTGCAGGGACACAAAGCATTCATACTAGACACCCTAGTAACAGGAGCTAGTAACAGGATCAGAAATAGGGGCTGCTAAGAAGGTTCAATAGAGAAAGGCACTTGCCCTTAAACCTGACGACCTAAATTACATCTCCAGAATCCACATGGTGGAAAGGAAGAACCGTAAGTTGTTCTCTGACCTCCACATGTATACCATGACTAGATCACCCTCCACACATACACAAAATAGGTAAAAGTAAAAAAAAAAAAATCTTGGTAATATCCCTTAAGGAAACATATGTAGAAAATGAGATATATACAGTAATTTTTGTAGTAGAATTACTTGTTATAAGAAAAAAGCTGCAATATTTCAACAGCTAGCAAAATGAGAATGGTTAAATACATTGTGATATAGCTAAATACTAAAATATTATTCCACAGAGAAAAATCAAATAAAGTAGCTATACCTATCAATTTAGATAAGCTTTCTAATTACAACATCAAGCATAAAAAAGCCATAGAATATACATGATATTAAATAATTATATAAAATTAAAAGTGAGAATAATATTATATCAGTGAGACATAATAAAATATATTAAATTACATGGAGATGATAGACATACAATTTAGAATAATATCTCTCTCAAAGTAGAAATAAATGAGAAGCATTACTATGTAGGTATTTTTTTCTTTTTTTTCTTTTTTTTTTTTGTTATTGGTTTTTTGAGACAAGGTTTCTCTGTGTAACAGTCCTAGCTGTCCTGAAACTAGCCCTTGTAGACCAGTGTGGCCTTGAAATGGAGATTCACCTGCCTCTGCCTCCCAAATGCTGAGATTAAAGGTATGAGCCACCACCGCCCGACTTAAGCTAAAATTAGATTCACATCTATATGTCATCCTTGCAGTTTGAAATATTTCATAATAAAAAACAAGTTTTTTAAATAGCCACTACTAGAAAATTATGGAGGCTCTATATGTTGTCCTTTTATTGCAAGAGTAGTGTTTTTTAAGAGTTATTACTAATTAAAACATGATAGTCTCAGCCTGGAGCACGCCTTTAATCCCAGCACTCGGAAGGCAGAGGCAGGCGGATCTCTGTGGGTTCGAGGCCAGCCTGGTCTACAAGAGCTAGTTCCAGGACTGACTCCAAAGCTGCAGAGAAACCCTGTCTCAAAAAAGCAAAAAAAAAAAAAAAAAACCAAAACCATGATAGTCTCAATAGTTACTTTTCAACCATATTAGAAGTCAATGTGGACAAATTTTCAGATATGTTTCTATTTTAACCTACATCCCCAAAATAACAGAAGCAAAATGAAGTAGCATAGTAGTATGTAGCCACGAGTCTGATGTGGGCACCTGTATTCTTTTTCAGTGGATAGTAGTATCTGGAAAGAACCCAAAGTACTTCATCTTCATAGCTATGTCAGAAAAGAAAAATGAAACCCTTAGGAGTCCCATTAATTCTTCTGTTCCACTCACCTCAGCAATCACTGGAACAGAGGAAAATATCTGGTAGCTTACTGTTCAGAGTATGAACTAGCCATGTCCTGGACCAAGCCAGTTCTCCCCCCCCCCAAAAAAAAAAGCCTTACTCTGGACTGATGCCGTGAACCATGGCTTGCTTTCATTCTGTTCAGGCTTTCAGCATCACTTGGAGAGCTAATGCTATGTGCGTTTTCCTCTCCACACCCACAGCCGCTGATTTACAGTTCTTTATCTTCCACGCCAAGTCCATGATCCCAGCATTCCTTCATTTTAGCAGTATCTATTTTCTCCCATAGGAAATGGAGGCTGTTAGATGGACCGTCCCGTTTATTGTGCCCTCTGAGTCATCCACCTCCTCAGAGCCTCAGGACTATGATCTAATCTCCCTCCGGTATCTTCTGTTCTGTCTGCTTTACCCCCTGCTTCTTGGTCTTTAATACAGTCATATGAAGGAGGAAAGATGGCAGATGGGGAAGGGAGGAGAAGGAAGGGAAGAAAGGAGAGTGGGAGAAAGGGGCAGGAGTTGGAGCTGGCGGTCAACCTTGTCTCTGAGATAGAGAGTACACAGAGTAGCAACAAGTTAATTGTTTATTAAAGGCACTGAGCTGCTCACCGACCTCTGATTATGTCAGTAGTGTAACAAGCTTTTCCTTTTAGGCCACCAACTAGCTTCCAAATCATGACACAGAGACTTATTAGTTTTGAATGCTTGGCCTTAGCTCTTTTACGGGCTAGCTCTTTTAACTTAAATTATCCTGTTTCTCTTTATCTATCTTTTGCCTTGAGGCTTCTTAACTTTTTTACTTCTGTCTCTCTCACCCTCACTGCTTCTCTAAAGTTTGGCTGGAGTCAGCCTGGCCTCTTACTCTGGGTATCTGGGTATCCCTCCTTCTCTCCTCCTCTCATTCTTCTCATCCTTCCTCTCTTTCTTCTTCCTTCTCCTCTTCTCACCCCTCACTCTCTTCCCTAGATTTCTCCTCCTATTTACTCTCTCTACCCACCAGCTCTGCCTGTTTCTCTCTCCTGCCTAGCTATTGACAGTTCAGCTCTTTATTAGACCAATCAGGTATTTTAGGCAGGCAAAGTAACACAACTTCACAGAGTAAAACAAATGCAGCATAAAAGAATGTAACACATCTTTGCAGCATTAAACAAACATTCCCCAGCATAAACAAATGTAGCACATCTTTAACTAATATTCCACAGCACGATAGCAAATGCTCTTATGGTTCAAATGATTGTTTCAGGCTTTTTGCTTGGATGGTGCTCAGTAAACCATGTAAAAGGATATAAGACAATTTTGAGGTTTCTGTTGTTGTTAAATATATTCTTAAGTCATCAATTAAACTCTATTTATAAGTATTTCTTATACTTCCTAATTTAAAATTACATGTATGTGTATCTGGGCACAGATATGTGCACATGAGTGCAGGAGCCCACAGATGCCTAAGGCATCAGATCTCAGATCTCTCTGGAACAGTCGTTACAGGTCCCTGGGAGCTGCATAGTGTTGATGCTAGGAACCCACCGGGGTCCTCTGCAAGAGCGGTATGAACTCTTACTCCAGCTCATACTTCTAGTATGTCTTACATTTAATTTTTTTCTTCTCAGCTGGTTCACCAAACGAGTCCCATGTAGCTTTCAGCAATGCTGTGCTTAGAAAACCTGCAAAAGTGATTCTTGGTATGGATGAAAGTGAGCTGAAGTTCAAAGCACAGCAACCATGGAAGAAAAATCTTAATGAAAGAGTAGAAGCAAGAGCCCAGGCCATGCAGCAGAAAATGTTAGAGAAGGATAGCCTGAAAAGGGAACAGGAAAAGAAGACTACAAAACAGCTCCCGAGGGATGACCTGGCTAAAGAGTGGTTTGATATTGAAAGCATGACGCTAAATACCCGGGCCTACTTGCTGGACAAGCTTCTACCCACCTTGGTTCCTGGAGTCGAACAGATGTTAATGCAAGTAGAAAAGAAGAAACTTTTGAGCAAAGCTGATATCCCAACCAAGTTTGATCCAATTAATTATTTGGGGAAATATTTAATGAGAAACAATACTCGTTATATCAAAGACCCTGGAATGTCTGGCTACCAGAGGGTGATGAGAGAGGTCACAGAAGAGCTGAAGGTCCATGTTCCTGATACGATCAGCAACAGGTACAGTTCGTTGTGTGTTTAACTGACTGTCTGTCTCCTTACACTGAAAAACTAGAACAGCGATGTCAATGCAAGCAGGACCTGAAAGAAATGAGTTTATAGTTAATCATGAACCATTGTTGGCTGAGGGGTAAATCTAGCATTTGGGAGCTGAGGTAAATTCAGTTTCTTTTTAATAATTCTAATGAGTGGAAACCATTTTCTATAATATCCACTTTCCTTTTATGTAGTCAGTATGTGGGTGGTGCACGTAAGTGTGGCACATGTTGGAGATCAGAGGACAACTTTTGGGTGTCAGTTCTCATCCTTCAGCTTTTTGAAGCAGGGTCTCTCTTGTACCTGGCTGAGCTATGTACTCCAAGCAAATTCAAGGTTATATAGTAAGGCTCTGTATTAGTGAGGTCCTACTATGTGCTTCACTTTTTCAAAGCACTGCAAGGACTGATGAATTAAAATAAGTTTATTTGTTTTGTTTTATTGAAACATAGAGTTTTGCTTTGAAGTTCAAACTGGGCCTAAATTCACTCTGTAGTCGAGGCTGACCTCAAACTCATTGGAATCCTTCTGCTTCAGCTTCCCAAGTACTGGGATTATAGGCCTGCACTAGCACACCTAGATAGTTACTTGGATTTGATTGTTATATTAGGACTTCAAGTAATATTTATCTGTATTAGACTCTCTGCACTGGAGAGTAAACTAATTCAAACGTCAAAATAAATATTTATAAAAGGTGTACAGTAAGCTGGGCATGATGGTGCATGCCTTTAGTCCCAGTCATCATGAGGCTGGGGCCGGTGATCTCTCTGAGTTCAAGGCCAGCCTGGTCTACTGGTCTACAGAGCGGGTTCCAGGACAGACTCCAAGGTTACAGAGAAACCGTCTCACTATCTCACTAGGCTGCCCTGGTTGACCTGGTACCTGCCATGTAGACCAGGCCAGCCTTGAACTCAAAGATCCACCTGCTTTTGCTTCCCGAGTGCTGGAATTAAAGGAATACACCACACACCCAATTATGATACTAATTTTTATTTTGAATATATACAAACATATATTTTAAATATATACAAATATAAATTAAATTTGTATATATTTTAAATATATACAAATATAAATTAAATTTGTAATTTATGTTAGTATAATATGTAAGATGTAGATACAACTTTATTATTCTACAAATGGCTACTTACTAATCCCAATAAGACTTACTGAGACAACCCTGCACCCAGCCGATAAACATCTTACCAAGGACAAGCATTTCTGCGATTGCCATTTAACATTTGCTTATCTTCTGTATCTATCTCTGTTGCCTTAAAGTTTTCATGTATATATGCTTCCATAGTCCTTCTTCGATTTGTTCCAGGCTGCCTTATAAAATTTTGCTGCTATTATAAGTGGGCTTTTTTTTTACTATATTTTTGGGGGGTCTGGAAGTAATCTGAAGAAATGAAAACTATTAATTTATATATATATATAT
>JAQHUG010000387.1:1065013-1097408 GCA_028555095.1 Dicrostonyx torquatus | reverse complement strand
CCTGCCTCTGCCTCCCATGTGCTGGAATTGAAGGTGTGAGCCACCACGCTCACCCTTTCCTTGCTTTTTAAAATAAAATATGCTTCTTAGCATTCTGTCTGCTCTTTTGGGAACATGCTTCGGGCCTTCCTTCCTGTCAACCTGTCCTCTCCCTGCTCTCAGCATGTTTAAAAACTGAAATTCTCCCATCAGCTCAGCCTTTATTTCTGTTTCTGAAATTCTTTGCAATATCTTTGCTTATTCATTTATTCTGGGGGAGAGTGAGGTAGCAGTGAGCTAAGAGAGTCTGTTAGGATCCTGCTGAAAATCAGTTGGCTTCTAAGCCATCCCTGCCCACCAGATGAGCGTTCTCCCCTCTTTTACTTGACTGCAGTATTAATTTCCTGTGTGATGAGTTCCGTTTACTGAGCCCTCACTTGATTCCAGACACTGTGAGGAGTAAAGAATAAAAAGAAAATTAAGACGTGATTTTTCACCTTAAGTCGTTCAATATCAGCCACTGGTGGTAGAGACCAGTCTTGTCTGTGTAATTTTCTGGAGGTGGAAGGCCTCTTAGGACAGTTATAACTAGTATCTCTTACAACAGTTACAAAACTCAAGAGTGACTGGAGAGTCTTCCCTACCACCTTGTCCTGGTCCACTGCAGGAGACGATGCTGTTAGGAGCAGGAGAGAGCTAGTGTCTTAGTCCTTCCAGCACAGAACTGTGTCTGTCTCCTGGTGAGCTCAATATGGACTTGGTAGTTATATCAGATGGAGGCTTGTTTTGTTTTACTGGAACTAAGGACTGAACCCAGGGCCTTGTGCTTGCTAGATAGGTACATTCCCACTGAGCTAAGTCCCTAGCCCTTAAAGTGAAGGTGTAAAGGTTCCCCATTACCAGTCACCCTTACTCAGAAGATTCTTTTCAGTCACCTCTTGGCATTTTGGTTTCTCAGCTCTTCTGCACATTGTCAGTTTCCAGAGTTTGCTTTTTTGACTTTCTCATCACCCGCTGCACTGTTCACACACCCTGGATTTTCTTATTCTAACCCACAAATCTAGCTGATGACTCCTAGTTTCAAACTGTCCCCCTGAGCTCCTGATCATACATGAAAAAAACCTACAATGATTGGTGAGAAATGTAAGTTGCTGATCAAGATGATGATAATTATTACAGAAAAACAAAAGATCTATGTGTCTGCATGTACATGCACATCTGGAAATACACAGCAAGTTTGCTAAATAGATGATAAGCGACAGCAGTGACTCACTCTGAAGCCAGGGAGACTGAAGAAGCTGAGGAAAATACAGAAAAATGAAGATGTTCATACTCACACACAGCTTACAAGGTTACCGGAAGGTGTTCATACTCACACACAGCTTACAAGGTTACCGGAAGGTGTTCATGCTCACACACAGCTTACAAGGTTACTGGAAGGTGTTCATGCTCACACACAGCTTACAAGGTTACCTCCATAACTATTTTCTGAGGTGGTGAATAGCCTTTATATCATTTACATCTTTTACCAAAAGATCACATTCACATGGTGTTTGTTAATTTGAGAAACATTAAAGACAAAGAAATTTTAAGCTGGGTATGGTACACACCTTTAATCCCAGCACTCAGGGGCCCAGTCCGGTGGATCTCTTTGAGTTCCAGGACAGCCTGATCTTCAGAGCAAGTGCTAGGACAGCCAGGGATATGTAGAGAGATCCTGTCTCAACATATAAAATGGAAAGAAGGCAAGCTCTTTAAAAAGAAAAAAAAAGGAAAAGAAACTCTTTAAAGAGAATGTTTACAGAGAGCTTTGATTTAGATCTGCTGGCTTAAATGCTCTCACAATCCTACAGTGATTGTTTTAGTCTTTTATGTTATTATACATATCTGTTTCTGCTTTATTCCAACCTGGTTATTAAAAATTTAGGTTCATTCTTTTTAATATCTGAGTTTCTTGGTTAAATAAATCCAGGAAAAAAACCCTTGGTAGCTATAGGAATGTTACCCAACTACAAATTATTTACTGTAACTATGGATAGATACTCATTGAGAATAATTTTGGTACTATATTATAATTATAAAATACTAATTCATTACATCTAAACTAATTAGTAAATAACTTTTATTCCAAAATTAGAATCACGTTGCAAAAATCTGGTTATGGTCAAATCTGTGGAACCAGGATTGAATCAAGACCAATTTATACAAGTAAGGAGCTGTGTTACTCAATATTTGTATCAAATTATTCTGCCAGTTTCAGTTGTGTTTTGATAGATGTAATATATATCATCTGAGGATTAAATCAAATGAAAGAATAAAAACATTGTTTCTAAGATACATACTTCAAAATGTTTAACCCCTCAGAAGTTGGGTTAAGTTTTCAAATAGCTCCTTTCTTTCTTTCAATTCATGACATAACAATATGAAGAACTTCTACTGACACCTTCTGATAAGATCATCAAGAAAACCCATCACTTTATAGTCAGTGCAATCTGATTGTACAAATAGTGAGACCTAAGACTGATGGTCTACATAATTTTTAAACCTGAGAAAGTACGATTCTACTGTAATGGAATAAGTGAAAGAAACCATTTTCCTAGACCAAAATTCTGTCTGCTACAGCCTGGCTTTTACGGGTTTTTTTTGTTGTTGTTGTTGTTGTTTTGTTTGTTTGTTTCTTCTCTTTCTTCAGTATTTCTGTAATGAGTACAAGAACTAATTCAGCTTTCACGTTCTCTTTTCACACTTTCTTACTCCACTGAAGGTAACAGCCATGTTACGAGATAGAGTTTCTGTGTGAAGGATTTCTTAAATCCTTTCTGAGTGGTTCTTGTCTAGACCAACTCCAAATGAGATACACTCCCCAGAAACACAAAGAACAAATGGCAGAGTTACAGTAGTTAGGAGGAGCCCAGTGAGGTGACTCAGCATTTCAGGTAGAGGCAAGCCTGATGGCCTAAGGTTGATCCTAGGAGCCACAAAGAGTGACTCTCTGCCCTCTACACTCTTGCATGCCTGAGGGGAAAGGCAAGGCTTTCTCTCCCTAATGTAAGTATAGACATAACTTATATTTCTTTGCAAAAATTGCTTCTCAGTGCTAGTGATCTAGTTGTCTTAGTAGTTTCTCTACAAATAGATGATTTAGAAAATGTTCTTGAGCTGGTCATGGTGGTTGGCTCATGCCTTTAATCCCAGCACTTGGGAGACAGAGGCAGGAGGGTCTCTGTAAATTAGAAGCCGGCCAGATATTCAAAGTGAGTTCTAGGACAGTCAGATCTGGTACACAGAGAAACCCTGTTTCATAAAACAAACAAACAAAAAAGAAACTGTTATTTTTAATTATAAAAGTAATATGAATTTTAATCATATGTGAATTGTATCTCAATAAGAAAGTAATATGGGCTCATTATAGAAAATGATAAAAAGTTTAAGGAAAAGTGTTAAGCCTGTAGTTATTACCAACTTATATCTCTGTTAACACTGTGGTATTTTTCCTCAGATCATAATAATGACTCCCATTTTTACTCATTTGGCTAAAGCAAACCTTTCTTGGTTTTATTATTGCTTTCATCTAGTCTTATTAGCATTCCTAAATGCCATTTATGAGGCAAAAAGCCCAAAGTACTCAGCTCTGTGCAGGCCCCTAGGCAGCCTGCCACCTTCTTTCCCACTCTCATCACCATTAAGCTTGTTTGAAGTCAGATATGTAGGGGTTTTAGCTTTACTTAAGTTAAAGAAATAGGGGAATGTGCTTCTACTCCATCTTGGTCCCTAAAACATTTTAATGGCATCGAAATGCTTCGCTCTGTGTTTTTGTCATTATTTAATCATATCTTTATTATTGGACAGTTACTTTCTCATTATTCCAAATGAAAAGAAGACCAGTGTCTGTGTGTAAATCTTTGTTTAGTTTGAAACTGTGAACTATAAGTGGAGAAGGGCTAGTGACTTTATGAAAAGCTTCTCTCTCGCCGGGCGGTGGTGGCACACGCCTTTAATCCTAGCACTCGGGAGGCAGAGGCAGGCGGATCTTTGTGAGTTCGAGACCAGCCTGGTCTACAAGAGCTGGTTCCAGGGCAGGCTTCAAAGCCACAGAGAAACCCTGTCTCAAAAAAAAAGAAAAGAAAAGAAAAGCTTCTCTCTCTCTCTCTCTCTCTCTCTCTCTCTTTCTCTCTCTCTCTCTCTCCTCTCTCTCTCTCTCTTTCTCTCTCTCTCCCCCTCGGAGGGAGAACAACACACGTGTGAATATGAGCATGCACCTATATGAGGAGGCAGCAATCTGCAACCCAAGGAAAGACTTTGCCAGACACCGACTCTTCTGAGCCTTCAGTTTGAACAGTTCAACCTCTAGAAATGGGAGGAAATCATTTCAGTTTTCAGAAATGCCTAGTCTAATTTAATTGCTCTGGTAGCCTGACAGAACTCCAGTAATTTTTTTTAGAATGAAGTCCCAGAAGTGGAAATGGCTAGATCAAAGAATGAACAACTGAAAACTTTGAGTACCTACTGTCAATTGTGCTGTTGATTGCACTGATTTATTCTCCCAGCAGCAATGGACCAGAGCTCTCAGCTTTATTCCCTCCTACAGTAAGCATTACTAAGAATAAGAAAGCTGCAATTTGCTTTTTTTATTTCTTTCAGTGCTTGGGATTGCAACTAGGGCCCTTACATGCTAGGCATACCTCTGAGTTATGACTCCTGCTCCTCACATTTTTTAAAAAATAGAGGAGTAAGGGGTTGTAGAGATGGTTCAGTGGTTAAGAGCACTAACTGCTCTTCCAAAGTACCCAGGTTCAATTCTCAGCACTCCATAGCAGCTCACAGCTTTCTGTAACTCTAATTCTAGGGGATCCGATACCCCCATACAGACATGCATACAGACAAAACACCAGTGCACCAAAAGCAAATTAATTTTTTAAAATAGAGATTGAATTTTTCATGTTAAAACACTTTATTATGTGACCTATTCATTTCTTTTCTAGTGTGAGCAAACTATTTCTGCAAAATGGGCACATTTTGTCTTTCCACATTTAATGTGTGATTTCATGAAATCACAAAACACTTTGATTTCATTGACTTTTATTCAGCAAGTGTTATGCTACTGTTTTCACTTGGTAGACTCAGTCATTGGCAATAACAGGTTCTTTTATTCCAAGCTTAATTACTATGACTAATAATAGCTAAACAGTATTAAGAGTATTAAAGTATAATGTACTTTGACAGGAGAGAGAGAGAGAGAGAGAGAGAGAGAGAGAGAGAGAGAGAGAGAGCGCTACAGGATGGCTTTAAAAGGGTGAAGAGTTCATAGGATTCAAAGAGGCAAAAGATTTCTGGAAAGCTAATTCAGACTCAAGCAAACGTCTGGTGTGGGGAATGGAGGGTTGGGACAGGGGGCAGGGGCAAGGGCAAGGGCAGGGGTCAGATAAGCTGTAAGAACTGCAGGTGCAGAGCTGCTCATGGTGCAGAGTTGTCAAATGCTGCTGGGGTGGGGGAAGGGAGGGTAATTTTAGTGTCGGCTTTCCTAGGCTGAGAAACTAGCCTTGAACTGGTACCCAGGTTAGAGGTACATTGCCGTGGCCATTTTCCTGGATGGGGGAAAATAGCTTTTATAGCATCAAAGTGATGTCATTGCATTATTCTTTGGTCTGGTGTGTTAAATTAGTTCATGGGTCTGGGTTTCTGATGTGGTTTTGATATCCCCATGTATCCAGGTGTTCCTGGTCTAATTTGAAGTTCATAGGTCGCTACACTTTATAAAGAGGTTGCTTAGCAGTCTTGCCTCATGTTTGTGCTACAGTTGTTCACTTGCACAGACAAGACGTGAGTCATTCTGCTTTGGTGTTTGCACTGAAGACAGAGGAAACTGCTGTTTTATGAAGTGAGATTGCTCAGGACAAGCCCCAGCTTGAGTCAAGTGTTCTATACTATACAAAGTAAATTCAAGCAGATCATAGCCCAGTCTCCATATCTGTCTTACCTTTTGATGTTTAGTTTAAGTTAGAATTGTAAATTATCATTATGGATTGATGGCATTACCATGTATGATCACCAATTATGAGTGTTTCTCAAATTTCCTCAATTTTTATTTTTATATTTTAATGTTAGTTTTGTTTGTTTTTGAGATAGGATTCTGTGTAGCCCTGATTGTCCTAGAACTCATTCTGTAGACCAGGCTGGCCTCCAACTCAGAGATCTGCCTGCCTTTGCCTCTGAGTGCTGGAATTAAAGGTGTGTACCAGCTCAAATTTCCTCAATTAAAAAAAGAGTTTAAAGAGGTTCTCTAATTTCAAAACATTTTTGTTAATTCTCTGCAAACAAATCAGTAGATCATTTACTGGTGCCTCCTGGTGTTCCTTTGCTTCCATGGCTCTCATGATCAGCTCAGTCAATGTTGTCTCTCTTGAGTATTTTATTTTTAAGATGAACTTGAAAATTATTTTTAACAAATAACATAAGAAGATGTATTAAGAGAGAGAGAGAGAGAGAGAGAGAGAGAGAGAGAGAGAGAAAAGAAAAAAAGAAGGCACATGCCTTTAATCCCAGCACTCGGGAGGCAGAGGCAGGCGGATATCTGTGAGTTTGAGGCCAGCCTGGTCTACTGGCCTACAAGGACAGGCTCCAAAACTACAGAGAAACCCTGTCTCAAAAAACCAAAAAAAAAAAAAAAGGACACTACAAAATACCATGCATGTTTCTAGTACCCAAGGCCACACCCAACCTGGTCCAGCATCTCAAAGGCCATAGGCTGAACGAGTTTCCCAAGTACCTCTTCCTTTTGTCTAAATAAGAATGTTCTAAACCCAATATAAAACTATATACAATAGGAACAGATATCAAGTATAAAATTAGAATTACAACCAGCATAAACAATATTAAGCAAGAAACATATGTTAAATGTTTCAATAATTATCCTATTCTAAGGAGTCTAAGTCTTATATTAGACATGGCTAAGTCATGAGAGGAAAGTAACTATGACTATCTAGTCTTCAACCCCATTGAAAACCTGAGAAGGGAAATAATATTACTTGAGTAGACAGGAAGTGCAGTCAAGTAACTTCCAAACTGTGCAATTAATGATCGAGACAACTGGCTACCTGGGCAATCACCCAAAGTCTCATTTGCAACTGTGGAACAATCAACTTCGGCTAAGGCCTAGAGTAACTGACAGACTATTTTCAGAGGCAGTAAAACTATCTTACCCTGCCTTGGCAAGGTTTGGCAACTTTTTGTTGTTGTTGTTGTTGTTCTTGTTTGTTTTTTTTTTCTTGTACCCTACTTGTCCAGGCCGGACATGGTACATTTTGTCAGTAACTGAAGCATGGGCAATTCTTTGCACAAAGGCCAGTTTTGCCAAGAAGAAAACAAGCTCCAAGTGGAGTGTTTCTGGTGCCCAACATTCTCTCAGGAATAGATTAGTCCTGCCAGAAGCAATCATGTCTCATGTCAACAGAACCCTAAGTTATTTAAATGCTATATTCTACAATTTTTTGAAGTGGTTGAAGATTACCTATCTATGTAGAATACTATCTCTATGTATCTAAAGAACCTGATTAGTCTAACTATAAGTATGACAAACATGGATGACTATTGACCTATAATTCTTAATACTTATATAGCTCAAAGACTAAGACTTTGTATTAGAATATTAAACAATTTTTAAACAACTGTGCAGGGAATAAGGACAATGACCTAAAAATGTAAACAATGTATAAGTATCTTGATCAGAGGTAGAAATGTATAGTGCAATATGATAAATATATCCTAAAATTGTGTCAATAAATATACAAAGTATCTTAAGCAGAGGTCAAAGTATGCACGCATACAATATGACAAAATAACTTTGCATAGCTGTACAAATATTGTAAACAGAAATAGGAGCATGTTCAATATAACAAATATAATTTGAATTTGTATCAATATACAGGAATCTATACCAATGTAAATTGCCTATAAACAATAGCTCACAAGTATTTACTCTATTACTCACTATTATTATTAGTGTGAGTAAGCGCACACTAATCTACCTATTATCCCATCCAATTTCCCTTTTTTTTTTTCAAAGAAGATACCTGAACCTACATAATTTCTACCCCCAACCCTATAACAACTATAACTATACCAGTTATGGTCAACCCCTAGTTGATGTCCCTAACCCTGAGGACAAACTTTGTTGGGAGGGGGGACGTTGTCTTCTAGAATTACTTCTAGCTGTCATGGGGTCGATAATTTTTCTATGGGATCTTGTAAAACTAAAATGATGGTTAAGGTTTTTTCCTCTCTCTCTCTCAAACCCAGGTACATTTATCTAACACTGTGACCCATTTAGAGGGTTTTTTATCTGATTTTGTCTTTATTACATGCATATCTGTAATTATTTTTTGACCAGGAGTGCTTTTTGTTTTTTAAATGCTAAGCAATCATGGCTAGGACCAATTCTGTGACTTTGCCTGCTGTCTTCACCCAGTTCAACATGGCAGAAGCTTGTTCACTGCTTCTGGGAGAAATGCATACTGCCTCAACTCCACGGTCACAGCGGGTCTATGTCACCATTAAGCAATTTGTAACACGCTGCTCAAAGACCCCATCTAAGTGCTTGGCCTCCTGAAAGAGCCAGAGCTGTTTGTGCAACTAGCATGAACTAGTAAGCCCTTCCCTAAAGGAGCCATGCAGCCTTTACTGCCAATGGTGAGTCAAGAAGACATCTCTTAAAGGAACTACCAGCAAACAGAGCCCATCTTGGGGAAAAAAATGCTGTGCTAAACTCTGTTCTTTTGCATCTAGAATTTCTTTTTATGCTCTTGGATTTTATGTGAGTGTAGTCAGCTTCATGTTGGGCTCAAATTTGTAGATTCTGTAGGCAGAGACCTGCTTGTTTATTTTCTGGCCACCCAGACCCGAAATAATCACACAGAAACTATATTAATTACAACACTGCTTGACCAATCACTTAGGTATATTGCTAGCTATCTCTTACATCTTAAATTAAACCATTTCTATTATTTTGTATTTTATCAGGAGGTTGTGGCCTACTGGTAAAGTTTCAGTGTCTGTCTCCTTTGGCAGCTGCATGGCATTTCTCTGACTCCACCTATTCTCTCCTCTATCTCTGCTTGGAATTCTCGTCTTGCTTTACTCTGTTAAGCCATTGGCCAAAAGCAGCTTCTTTATTTATCAATGGCAATAAAACATACCCACAGCATACAGAGGTGAATCCCACATCACCAACCTAACTTGATTTTCCTTCTAAAATGGCCAACCAAGTACACAACTCTTCATTGAACAAACTTTTCTGTTTCAAGTAGCTAATTTTCCAAATGGGAGGGAAAAAAAGTGCATCACTGCTTGTCTCCAGAGAAAAAGAAAACATTTGCAAAATTTGATATAAATGTTTAGTACCCATATAAATTCATGTTTTCCAGAAAGAGGAAACTCCCAAAGAATGTGTGTATTTAAATGCATCACTCAGTCTCCCTTTGCTATCAGATAAATCAACACCAGAAGGACAGAACAAAAAACAAAGCAAAAAAGAAACTAATCTGCAAATAACATGTGGCAATTTTGGGATAAAAATCTCCAGTCATTCCCAAAATACTAAAGAATCAAATGAACAAGCAGTGGGGTGGAGGCCGTGAAAGAGTGTGAGGTAACTGTACCTCACCATCTGCTATCGACAGTGTCGTCTTTTTAACTCTTTGGAGAAAAGCTGAATCTTGGAGTGACTTATTAATCTTTGTTCAGTTAAGAGTGAGTTTTTTTCCCCTAGGGCCCCTATTTTACCCTTGGCAAAGTAGCATCATTAGGATTTTTAAAATATTTATTATTTTATGTGTATGAACATTTGCCTGCTTGTATATAAGTGTATGTAAGTATGCATGAATGTGTGCATGACACCCTTGAGGCCAGAAGAGGGTGACAGATCCTCTGAAACTAGGTTACAGAAGGTTTTGAGCTGTCATGTGGGTGCTAAAAGCTGAACCCCAATCCTCTGCAAAGAGCAGCAAGTGCACTTAACCATTGAGCTTTTTTTCAACCCCTCAAATTCTTTGGGAAACACTGTTATCATAATGATACTGTAAAAATGATTCCTAGTTATTTTCAAGAAAGAGAATCTTCTTTAACAATGCCTCTTAAATGTAGCTTCTCAGCTGGGTATGGCGCTGCATGCCTGCAATCCTGGTATTTGAGAGGCTGAGGCAGAATTGTGAATTAGAGGCCAGTCTGGGCTACAGAGCAAGGCTATCACTTTAAAAAAAAATCAGAAACTTCCAAAAATGAGCCCAAACAACCAGTTTTCCCAATTTTAAGATGAATAATCTTTTTGCATTTCTAAAATAAGATGCACCTGGCACTTGCTGTGTGCTTTTAATAAGCCTCCTTTCCAGTTCCCAAAATGTTTTAAAGTTAGTTAATCGTTCGTCTCAGGGTCTGTGGCTTTTCATAATGGATGGGGGATGGCGCTTTATCTGTTTTATAAACAACTCACCTATTATAGAGTGACAAAACATGCAAGAGAATTGGTAAAGGAATAGCAGACAAATGAGGTGAGTAACAAAACTGAGCAAGTTCCAGAATTAATTCAATCAGATCAAAATGATTTTTTCATACTTCTAAATGGTAAAACATTACATTTATAAAATTTATAAAGATGTTAGAACTCTATTAATTCTTATGGAAACACATTGTGAGAGAATATATATAAAAGAAATATATTAGAAATATAAAGACAAATGAACAAAAATGCACAATAATTAAGGAGCTATTAAAAACTTCATTGGTAAGAGTTTATTGGGATTTAATTTACACATTTTTTCTTATCATTGCTACAACAAATTCTACAAATTTGTTTCTGAAAACAACAAAAATTTATTCTCTCACAGACCTGGAGACTGTAAGTTCAAGATGAACATCATTGGTAACAATCAGGAGTTGGCAAGGCTGTAGCCCCTCTGGAGGATTGCCTCCAGTTTCCTGGAACTCCTGGGTCTCATTGCTTACAGCATCGCTGACCTTGTCTCTGTAGCCAGCCATGTTGCCTCTTCCTGCCCTGCTGAGAAAACCCCCTCTCATACAGACACGCGTCATTGCATTAGGGCTTACCTGGATGATTCAGTTTCACTCTGAAACTTTAGTTTAACCACATATACAAGAGTAGTCCTTTTCTGTGTAAGGTGCCATTTACAGATCAGGGTCCTGATGATAATTCCAGGTCATTATCCTGCCCACTATACAATACCTTATGCCCATTTAATGAATTTTAGTATATTTACAAAGTTGAGTGACCAATTTTAAAATATTTTTTTATATACTAACATGGCATTCTTTTGCAGCTCTTAGTGTAGAAAAGGAGAATGGTGCTCGATGGGTATGAGAATGTTTGAAAAAAATTTTAGTTATATTCTGTATGTTTCAAATTAATTAATTATTTTTACATGCCGGCCACCATTTCCCCTTCCTCCTCTTCCCAGTCCCCACCCCACCCTGGTTCCCGCTCCCCCACAATCCACTCCTCATCCCTTTCTGCTTAGGAAAGAGCAGGTCTCCCATGCGTATCAACAAAACATGCACATCGAGTTGCAGTCAGACTAAGCACCTCCCCATGTATTAAGGCTGGGCAAGGCAATTCAGTATGAGAAGTAGGGTCCCAAAACCTGTTCGCACTGCTAGGAGTCCCACAAGAAGAGCAAGCTACGCACCTGCAACATATTTGCAGAGTCTATGTCAGTCACATGCAGGCTCCCTGGTTTGTCGGTTCAGTCTCTGTGAGCCCAGGTTAGTTGATTCTGTGAGTTTTGTGTTGGCCTGACTTCTACAAGTCTTCCTCCCCCTTTTCTGCAGATTCCCCAAAGTTTGACTGTGGATCTGCGTCTGTTTCCATCAGATGCTGGATAAAGCCTCTCTGATAACAATCGGGCTAGGCACCACTCTGGTCAAAGGAGATGACCAGTTCAGGCTCCATATCTGCTATTGCTAGGAGTCTTAGCTGGGGTCATCCCTGTAGATTCACAGGAGTTTTCCTTGAGCCAGGTTTTTACCTGACCCCAAAATGCCCACCCCTACTTTCCAGTAGTCTCTTTTAGTATTCTTTCGCATGTCCCCCACAACCTGAGCGCTCATGTTCCCATCCCAAATCCATTTTAGAACATGTACTTTACCTGAAAAGGAAGTTGCACACCTGGTAATAGTCACTCCCCATTGTTTTCCAAGCCTCAGGCATCGGCAACCACAAATGTACTTCCTGCCTCAATAGCTTTGCCTATTGGAATATTTTGTGTAAATGGAATCACCCAGTGCGAATTTCAACTTCTTACACGTATGATGCTCTCTAGGTTCATCCATTTCTCAGCACGTTGCTCCATTTTTATTGCCAAGTAAAATATTGTCAATGGCACTCCTTCCTATGGGCCTGTACCTTTTGCTTATCTGTGCAGCAAATGGTGGACATTGAGGTTGCTCTCACTTTTTGACCACTGTGAATAAATTCTTCCAGGAATATTTGTGTGTGTGTGTGTGTGTGTGTGTGTGTGTGTGTGTGTGTGTGTGTGTGTTTTAACACAGGTAGGTATTTCCATTTCTCTTGAGTGTTTATCTAGATGGGAATTTCTGGGCTATATGGTCAGTGTTTCTAGTACTGCCAGACTGATTTCCATTTTCCATTTCTATAGCAAGAAGATAACTCCAATTGTTCCACGTCCTTGCTAATATTTGTTATTGTTAGCCTTTAAAACTTATGATTATACTTATTTACTTTGTGCTGCAACACATGTGTGGAGGCTGGAAGTCAACACTGAGATGCCTCCCCTGGACCCTGTGCACCTTATTTTATGAAACAGGATCTCTGACTAAACATTGAAACTCACTGATTGGCTAGGCTAGCTGGCAATCAAGCTCCAGGACCTGTCTCTGCCTCCCCAGTGATAAGGTTTTCATAGATGTGTGCTGTCACATTCTGCTTTTTGTGTAAGTAATGAGGATCAGCGCTCAAGTTTTTACCTTTACACAACAAACACGTTATGAGCTGAACCATGTCCCCCAGCCTTTTATATCTAATTTTATGGACTAGTGGTAAATTTATACTCAGATTAAGAAGTTATAAAATGGAATATCCAACTATTTTGTTGATTTCTTGGCACATTTCAGGCATTATTATATTCCTCTTACTACAGTTGTTATCATGGGATACAATTACAGAAAAGTCACAAAGGTGTAAAAGTCTAAAAATACATTTTTCTATATAGTACAAGATAATTATTCTTTATAAGTATATAAGGATAAGACTCAAAGATAAAGGTTGAGAGGAGAGCATTAGGTCGGGTCCCATTGGCAAACATGTTATGTAAAATGCTAACGGAGCTATGAGGCATTCATCAGTCTTACACCGTCTTCTCCTTTAATTGTACGTATTAATTTTTGTCTTATTTGCTGGGTTAGGCTGTTAACATTAGTTTTCCTACATGTCTGAACACCTCTTCCTAAATGCAAACATTGCACAATCAGACACTTTAATTATAGAAAACACTTACCTGGGTAAAACCCAAGAAAATGTTTCTTAAGCTAAGCCAACTCAGACCACATAGTGAGACCTGTATTTCAACAAAGAAAACCTTGCATGAAAATATTTAACTATCTGACCAACAAATCACTGGGCCATCCTGTGTGGTACAGAAATGGTGCCTTGAGCACTTGCTGTTTTGTTTTTGAGATGAGGCCTCACTAACTAACTCCATCCTTTTACCTCTGCCTCCTCTACATTAGTGGTTTTCTAGCACATACCACAGCACCTGGCTTACATCACTTGCTTTTCAAGAGGTTTACTTTAAGGGTATTTTCTTAGCACCTGCTTATGAAGCTGGAAAAAAATAATATTATTAGGCTTAAGGACAAGACATTAGCTACAAGTGCTACCCAGTGGAGGCACTGTGCAATTCAGTTGCCCTGTGATCATGGAATATGTTTGGAGGAAACACAATCATTGAGTCATAACAGGAGAACACAGAAAGGGAAGGATAAAAGCCCCCAGATGCTCCTGTGTCTCTACCATTTTCCTGTCCATCTGCTTTCTGAGTAGATAGTCATCTCTTCATTGACTACAGTCTACTCAGTTTTTAATCCTGTTTATTATTTAAAAAGGTTCAAAGTAACCATTTGAGAAAATTTCCTCCTGGTTCATCAGCTATTAGGTACAATGATGCATCATGAGAACGTTCTGTTGTAATGGAATGAGTGTATTTGTAGGTACAAGTAGGAGTTCATGCTTCTGTGTGCAATTACATGAATACATGTATATGCTGGATGGGACCAGGGAAGGATATTTATGATTCAAACCACAGCAGGGTATCAAGTCATTCTGGTTTCCTGGGACTAGGAGTTTGGGATGTGGGGTTTTCAGTGTTAAAATGAGTGAAGTCCCAGCAGAAGTGAAGCCATTGGTGTGCTCTCTGACACTTGCATCATTTCCTGACTTCTTAGCCCATCTGGTTATTGAGGAGATGCCACACACTTTAACTGCTCACTAGAGGCAAATGAAAACAGTCCAGTGTGTTCCTGATTATCGTGAGACTGTATAAAAGTAAAGGTTGGTTTCTCCAGAGCATCCTTCTGTAAACCGGAGGTGTTTCTCCTGCGCACCAGGTCTCAAATAACCACTCTGAGGCTTAATATTAATTACAAGCTCTTTGACCTATTATCTCAGGCTTATTATTAACTAGCTCTTACAACTTAAATTAACCCATTTCTATTATTTTATGTTTTACCATGAGGCTTGTGGTTTGTTACCTTTCATCTTACTTTCCCAGCACCTGCTGGTGTCTCTCTGAATCTGCCTTCTTTCTCCCTCTATCTCTGTTTGGATTTCCTGCCTCGGTCTATTCTGCCTGGCTTCTGGCCAAATCAGCTTCTTTATTAGCAATGGTAATAAAACATGTTCACAGCATACAGAGGGACATCCCACATCATCGTTCAGTAAGTTTGAACATCAGACAATCTGAGATCATTCCTGAATTAAATAATGAGCTTAAGGATAATTATATACATTGGTATGTGTAAGGGAATTCTGATATTAATTTTCAATTCTTTAGCTGAGAAACTATGCATTCCTCAGCCAGGAGTAAATAGGGCTTGCCTCTGCTTGTGTTCTCTTCTTTAAGTCTTGTTCCCTTCTTAGTGGTATCGTCTCTGGATGATCCCTTTTTTATGAGGTTGTTTAATGTCAATCATTTAAGTCTGAGGCCTTCCAACTGATGTGGCTGTTAAGTTTAAAGAGAAAGGCTTCATAAACTGTGTCCAAAGACTGTAGCCTTAAACCTCTGCCACAGCAGTATTTACACCTCAAGGCTTCCAGTCCTCTAGCTCATTTATGTCTTTATTTTTTGTTTGTTTTCTTTCACTCGTGTACTCTGAATTACTTTATGGTAGAACAGAAGGAGGATATGTGGCTTTGGGAGAGGTTCCCAGTAAAAATATGTTATGAAAATACATGAGAAAACCTTAGGGTGAGGGGAGAGAATTCTATGCCAGAAAAATGAGAAAGGATGGGTGAATGAGCCTTTAAGTCAGTGTGTCTCTTCCTGGACATGGTCTTCTTATGTAAGAAATGCATAACAGAACTGACTGATTAGCAGTTCCTCATCTCTTGTAATACTCTGCTAGTGTTGCCATGGCAAAGCACCACAGATTGAGTGGATTAAATAACAAATAGTTTACTTCTGATGATCTTATAGGCTAGAAATCTGAGACAAATTGTCAGTAAGGTTGGTTTATGTTATGATCAGTCACCTTGTGGTGACTATTCGTTGTGGTGATTGGTCTCCTTGGTTTATAGATGACTAGTTTGCCCCTGTGATTATCCGTCTCCTTAATTATAGATGACTAGTTAACCCTTGTGTTGATAGGTATCCTTGGTTTATAAATGACTAATTATCCCCCACGCTTTCACATATTCATTCAACTGTATGGGTTCAAATTTCTTCTTCATATAAGGACATTAGTCCTACTAGATTAGGGCCTACATCTAATGGCCTCCTTTTAATTTAATTACCTCTTCAAAAACTTTATCTCTAAATATAGTCGTAGTCTGAGATACTAAAGATTAGGCCTGCAACAGGAATTTGGGGGAAATACCGCTGAGTCCATGTCATTACCTGTTATGTTTCACTAATAGGGGACAACACTGTATATTTTAGTCATTTTTTACTTACTGGTTATTAAATGTGTCATTTGTTTAATTCATTTGCTAGATAAGAGTTTTTAAAAGTCAAGAGTTCAAGAGTAGGATTGCTTAGCTAAGTGCAGAACTAGCAATAATTGCCTTCTTGTATGCAGTGTTTGGGATCAAACACATGTCCTTGTGTGTGTTGAATAAATATTCTGCCACTGATTTGTATCCCCCGACTCTCAATAATTGTTCTTGTCTAAACTGTCTCTCTGAAACTGGAAAGGTAGTTTTCTGTACAAACACACTGCTCCCTCAATGCTGGATCACAAGTGCAGTCTCTGCTATATAAGCTATACACCTTGTTTGCACACTCCTCTCTACCGAGGCTTACAGATACAATGTTTCCAAACAGGATTTTCTTCCCACTGCTCTTACATTAGCTACTCTGTGAACTCTTCCATTATTTCTACAATTAAACAAGCATAGTTCTTGATGGCCCAACATAGTAGACTCTTAACAGCAACTACCAATCTATTAAATGTGGCATTTGCCATGTTCTCAACATCAAATCAGAATAGAAAAGCCCAGACAGAGTCCTTTTTTGTTTTTTAAGTCCTGACTCAGAGCGGTGGTTTGACAAAGGGCAATTCAAATGCTAAGCAGCTCACAGAGCTTGTAAAATGAAGGTCATTAAGTTCTAAAATAATCTAAAGGCTTGTTTTGATTCATTCTTTGCAAGGTTATAAAAACAGCCTTGGTTTAAAGGCTCCCATGTATTTTCACATTTCTTCTGTTCTTTAAGACAGGGTTAACTTTCTGTAATTGTTCTCTTTAGAATTGAATCTTCAGTTAGGTGGATAACTGGTAATCTTTATGTTATATAACCGATATCTTTCACAATTAGAATATGTTCACTCAGAAAACCTATAGGTTATGAATCCATAGTGTCTTTCAGAGAAAGATTTTTAGCTAATTCTTGATTCAGTAGAATCCCCATACCCCAAAAATTCATATGGCTTTAGCATTAATTCCCAAAAGCTAGATAGAATATAAGTGATAATTTTATCATGAACCAATATTTCTTCAACCTTAGAGGATTGATTCATAATATAAAAATGCCAATTATGTAATAATTATACAATATGAGTATATTAGAAAATGTCTACTATTCAAGCAGAGTCATTAGTACTAAACAATAAGATCTTAGGATACTGAGCTAATTGGGTCAATTAGCCCACATCATCAAGCTCAGTGGTTCTCAAACTTTAGTAAACCTGTATCCCCTATAAGTGCTTCTTAAAATACAGATTGATTTCAACCCCAAGGTTTCTGATGCAGTAACTCATCTCCATGCTCCAAACTGTGTTCCCAACATATTCTCAGGTGATGTGGTGTATGGGCCACACTGTGAAAATCACTGATCTCATTCAGCTCTCCTCCTCTAAGAATATATTTTCTGTCCATTGGAAGGAGTGTCTTATTCTTTCACCAATTTCTTAACTACTGTGGTGTAAACAGGCAAAATGGCTATAAAGCTATTATATGGGATACCCAGATTCTGTGCATACTGTGCACACATTCCTATGACCTCCCCATGTCCCTCCAAATCACTGCTACGGTGATACCCATTTTGTAAGCGAAAGAGCATGGAAACCAGGCTTTGAAACCAGACAAACTTTTAACCCATTATACTAGTCTGCTTCTCCAGTTAGTAGAGAAAAACTTAACGTGCTCATTAACCCATCAAGAAGAGTGACAATTGGTAGCTCAGTTGGTAGTGCGGTTCCTACCATGCTCCCAGCACAGCAGAATCCAGGCATGGTAGGGCATAACTGTAATCTCTGCAGCCAGGAAGCAGAGGCAGAAGGTCCAGGAGTTTAAGGCTGGTCTTGTCTACATAGGAATCTGAGGTCAGGCTGAAGATGAGACCCTGCCTTCAAACAAACAAGCAACATTATTTTGCAACTCAAGTAATAGTTTATAATTCATTTACATGGCTACAACTATAATACATCTTTTTAAAAAGTATAAGTGTATATGTGCTAGTGTCTCCATCTGTGCAACTATACACAGTGTGTGTGTGGGTTCCCTCAGATGTAAGAAGAGGTTGTCAGATCCCTTGGAACTGGAGCTACAGGCATTTGTGAGCCATCTGATATGGGTTCTGGGATTCTAACTCTGGTCCTCATGATTAAGCAGCAAGTATGCTTAACTCCTAAGCCATCTCTCCAGCCCCAAACATGTCTTTTACATACTGCATCCTAAATGTGCTCAGATGATATTGATGAGAAGATGAACAATCAGATTTAACTATGTCCTCATGTTGAGTTGGAGAGATGGCCCAGTGGTTAAGGCACTTGGTGCCCTTGTAGAAAACTGAACTTTCATCCTGTTTCCACATGGTGGCTCACAATTTCAGGAGATCCAATGCCTTCTTCTGATCTCCTAGGTACCAGGCATCCATGTGGTAAGCATACACACATTCAGGGAAAAATTGATATACATAAAATAAAAATAATTTTGAAATAAAAATACTTTAAATATGCTCATGATATGTTCTATTTAAAACAAATTACTTGTTTTCAGTTACAGATTACTAAAATGGGTCTTTTTCACAAACATGTTAATTACAAGAACTAAAAACCAACTTGATAGGGCTGATAGTAAAATGCTCCTGATTCAATGGCTTTAGGAATAGACCAGAAGAAGGACTTTGAGAATATCAAGACCGTCTCACTATGCTCTCTCTCTCTTAAGTTTGATTTCATGACATCTCTTCACGGCAATAAGGAGGGAACCAAGGCAAGCCCACAGATCGGCACTTACATGAAAACTCTTTAAATGATAAGCAAATGATGCCGACACATTTTACACATTCATATGTGTGGACTGAAAACCATTGGGAAAACCCAAACAAAGAACATGGTTTTAATTCATCATCTATCCCACTGTTTTCTGCAGTACATCTCTTCATACGCTGCAGACTTGAAAAGTGAAGTTTTTGAAGAGCTCCTTAAACACCTTTGTCACCGTGCAGAAGAATTCCGGGAGATCATAAAAAGCGACATGCGGAGACGGATGTTTGCTGAGCTCTTCCTGTATTGTGACAGTGGGAAGGTAGGTGAGACCCGAGGGGACAGCTTTGATGCAATGCTTGTCGGTGATGTTGTAAGTTTCTGTTGTGTCATACTTGATAATGGCGGCCCTTGACCACCATCTGATAAAGACATTGATTACTAAGGGGAGAAAAGAAACAGAGAGTACAATCTATTTTTTTAAAATCATCTGGCTAAAGCCTGACTTATCAGCTATTTTCTCAAATTGTTTTAATTATTGATCTCATTCTGTGTACTTTCTGGTTATTGAATGGGCCCACCCTAAACCACACCTTGAGTGGCATTGCTTTTCAGCATTTTCAACCTGTTCTAAGTCAATCTCCTGTGTGTGCAAGTGCCAGCAGAGGCCAGAAAGGGTGTGGATCCTTGGAGCTGGAGTCCCAGGCATTTGTGAGTGATAGGTGCCGAGATCTGAACTTTAGTCCTCTTAACCACTGAGCAGTCTCTCCAGTCCCTTATGCTAGATCTTAAAAGTTTATATTCAAAAGTCTCTCTCTCTCTCTCTCTCTCTCTCTCTCTATCTCTCTCTCTCTCTCTCTGGTTTGTTTGTTTTTCAAGACGGCGTTTCTCTGTGTAACAGCTGTTATGAAACTCTCTCTGTATGTAGACCAGGTTGGCTTCAAACTCAGAGCTCTACCTGCCTCTGCCTCTGCCTCCTGAGTGCTGGGATTAAAAGTGTGTGCCACCACATCCAGCTCAACCGTATTTCTAAGAATGAGATTTGGAGGAGAACTGAGCCAGGGCATTAAATGGACTTGCAGCAGTAGACACAAATTTAAGTGAAATATGTTTGCTTAATGAACCTTATGTTTGCTTATTTGTATACCCATGCTCGGTAGTGATTTTTTTATTTACATTTTTTATTGATTTTATTGAGCTATACATTTTTCTCTGCTCCCCTCCCTTCAACCCTCTCTCTTAGTCCCCATGCTTCCAACTCACTCAGGAGATCTTGTCATTTTCTACTTCCCATGTAGATTAGATCCATATATATCTCTCTTATGGTTCTCATTATTGTCTAGATTCTCTGGAGTTGTGAATTGTAGGCTGGTTTTCTTTGCTTATGTCTAAAAGCCACTTATGAGTGAGTATATATGATATTTGTCTTTCTGGGTCTGGGTTATCTCACTCAATATGATGTTTTCTAGATTCATCCATTTATTTGCCTGCAAATTTCAAGATGTCACTATTTTTTTCTGCTGTGTATTACTTCATTGTGTAAATGCACCACATTTTCCTTCTTCAGTTGAGGAGCATGAGACAAAGAGTTGGTTTTTTCGAGAAAATCAGCAATATAGACAAACCTTTATCCAAACTAACCAAAAGGCCAAGAGAGAATATCCAAATTAACAAAATCAGAAATGAAAAGGGGGACATAACAACAGACACGGAGGAAATCCAGAGAATCATTAGGTCATATTTTTAAAACCTGTACTCCACAAAATTGGAAAACTTAAAAGAGATGGACAACTTTCTGGATAAATATCAGTAGTGATTTTTAACGTAGTACTAATTCAGAGGTCAGCTGGTCTCTATGTTAGGTTACTACCTGAGTCTCCTCCATTCCTCCTTGGCTCTAATCAGAGTTGGAGGCTGAAGGTAACATTATAAATATTTGGAAAGTCCAGGTAGGCAGCATGGTGAGGGGATTTAAGGACAACAGAAGGAGGTCTAAGGAAATGGACCCAAGAACACTTTCCATTAGCCCTGGCAGCCAATGGTTAGCACTCCAAAATAGGGGGTTGGCTGTGCAGAGAAGTTCACGAGCATCTCTAGATGGCAGCCCAGGGCACAGAACACGAAATTCATAAGAAAACTTCCAAAGGGGTAAGCAGCATGAGGTCTGCATACCACCCAGTCAACAAGCACCATGACTGGCCCCTAATGGCAGCCACCATAAAAGCACCTAAAGAGAAATGGACAAAGAACACAAACACACAAGTATGCTCAAAAACATTTTCCCAGACATTCCTAGTGAAAGTTAATAACTACTGTGTCTTTGTAAAACCATCTAGATTGTTGACAGGAGTTTCTGTCCTGAAATGGAGATGGTGGCAGTACTGGTGGAGTACCCCAGCTCTCTACAAAGAAAAAGGCTTGAGTAAATCACACTGTTGGAAGGAAGGAAACTAACGCCTTTAATTCCAGTCCTGGGGAGACAGAGGCAGGTGGATCTCTGTGAGTTTGAGGCCAACCTGGCCTATATAGTGAGTTCCAGAACAGCCAGGGCTACATTGAGAGACTGTGTCTCAAAACAAACCAAAAATCAGAAAGATTTGTGTGTGTGTGTGTGTGTGTGTGTGTGTGTCTGTCTGTCTGTCTGTCTGTCTCTGTGTTAAGGAAGTAAAGAATTTCAAAGAGATCTGAAACTGATAAAATTCTAAAGGAGTGTGTGGGAATGAGATAAAGACCCAGCTAGAATGTTTGGAGAAGCTCTGTGGCTGATGCTTTAGAGTCAAGCTGCCGTTCAGAGTGGAACAGGAAGACGGGAAGATGGCAGCTGGGAAGACCACAGGCCATGTGATGTTCAAGGACTAGGCCAAGCTGAAGCCCCTATGGCAGTCAGAGCTTTCTAGCTGTTGACTCTGGATGTATCCACTAGTGGCCAGACAATAGACTGTGAGGAGTTATGGACATCTATCTCATCTATTCATAGCCCAGAACTAGGAAAATAGTCTCCTTTGCTGCTCAGTTGGTATTAGCCCTGTTATTAATTCCACAGCTCAGAGGAGAGTGAGGACAGACCCAGTGTACAAGCAAAACTGATAGTAATTCCACATATTTACTTTATAAAAATGTATCTAAATGCACACTAGGAGGTGTATATAATATTATTCACCGCTGCATATTTTTCTCAAAATACCAGAAGCAGCCTAATTTCTATTAATAAAAGAATGCTTAAAAATTACAATGCATTTCCACTGTGAGGTTCTTATAACATTTTTGCTTCATAATGTTAAAATAACTCATGTTAGAAACCCTTTCTCCAAGAAAGGTTTGTAGTTGAGATGTTACATATATTTTACTGTTTATAATAAAAAAAATCATCTACACAAAAGAAAAAAAACAAAAACAAAAAATTACAATGCTTTTGTATTGTACTACATAGTAGTTAAAATGGATAAAATATACTTTTTCTTTGAGGTTTATTTAGTTTTTTCTTTACATGTATGACTATTTTGTCTGCATGAGTATAAATGCTCCACATGCATGCCTGGGGTCTACAGGTGCCAGAAGAGGGCACTGGATCCCCTGGAACTGGAGCTATAGATGGTTATGAACTGCCGTGTGGGTGCAGGGAACTAAACCTGCAAAAGCAGCAAGTGATCTTAAGTTCTGAGCCATTTATCCAGCCCCTAAAGTGAATAAAATAAAGTTAGATTCCCAACACTGAGGGAAAAAATCACGTTGAAAGCTAGACGTTGTAGCATACACCTGTAATCCCAGAACTTGGAAAGACAAAGCAGGCAGATATTGAGTTCTAGGCCATACTAGATTACATAACAAGATCCTGCCTCAACCCTCTTCCAAAAACACAATTTAAAATGTCAATGTAAAGAATGATACATATATTTTATCAGTCTAATATACTTTTGTGCATGTTCTTTTGTGTGTATAAACATGTTTGTGTGTGCATGCCTTTGTATGCATACACAAGTAAAAGTCAAAGGAGAATACTGGGTGTTGTTCTTTTTTTGTTTCCTTGGGACAATTGTGAATTCCAGCTACTAAGATCACAGGTGGTGTTAGCTTTACCATTTTTTTGTTTGTTTTTTTTTGTAATAAAAATTTTCCCAAAATAATATATAAAAGAACAAGTAATGAACTGTTACCTGTGACATGCAAGTTCAGGTTAGGTAAGAATTGAGGACTGTACATTGAATTCATCAAGGAAAGTCAGTCACAGCAAATATTTAATAAATATCCACTAAGCCCAAGGTGTTTTGACATGTAACAAAAGGGAGAAATGAACATATGATCCAGCTTATGGATTTTGATGCTCTAGCTTTTATTTTCACAAAAATGATGGAACTGGTGATGGTCACAATGATAAATTACTCAGAAAGTCATGATCTAGCATCATAAAAAATTTTGACTCTGCTGCAACTACTAATTGCAAACTTTCTGTGTAGGTGCAGGCCCTGGATCGACAGCGGACGTTGGCCTTACTGGAAACATTCTATGATCAAAGTTCACACACTGCTAGGAGCTTACTCCGAAACCCAAGACAATGTAAGTGCTGTTCAGAGGTAAGAGTGTACTGAAGTTGGGTGTCATAGGACAACAATAGATAACGTGGGATCATTCTACTCCCAAGGGATCTCTTTGTACCATGTCCCTAAGTCATGGTAAACCATACTTTATCTACTTGTTCATATTCCCACAGAATTCACTCTTCTTCACAAACACATGTGTTTTTCACCAGAGTGCAATATCCAAACTTCTGTCACAGCAACATTCAGTCAGAACAAATTTTAAATGTGATTCAGTGAAGAGAAGCTTTGGGAATACTTTGAATGCCTTAGAAACTAAGTTAAGAATGGTTATTCCATTTATTGTCCAACCTAGAATTCTAAGATTTTTGTGAGAGGTGTTTCCTTTTCTGAAGCAACTTTACTTACTTTGCTTTTGTAGTAAAATATACATGTATAATAACATGTTAAAATATTCTTTGATATGTTTATCAATAAATACCATTACAAGGTTGTTGGTTTTGTTTTGTTTTGTTTTGTTTTGTTTTGTTTTTCAAGACAGGGTTTCTTTGTGGCTTTGGAGCCTGCGCTGGAACTAGCTCTTGTAGACCAGGCTGGTCTTGAACTCACAAAGATCCGCCTGCCTCTGCCTCCCGAGTGCAAGGTTGTTGTTTTTTACACTTATTTATTATGAGAGGGAGAGTGCCATAGCATTCCCATTGAAGTCACAAGGCAGCTGTAAGTTCTCTCCTCCCACCATGTGGGGTCAGAGGATCAAATTCAGATCCTCCCTCTGTCTTGGCAGCATGCTCCTTTACCTCTGAGGCATCCTCCAGCTCTATTTTTTTTTTGAAGAGAATGTCTTTTAATGGCCAAGTTTGCTAAACAACATTAATATCTTATTTCTGTGTGCAGACTTATTACTTGGATACTCAAGAATCTGTAGGTAGTATACTGAAAGTTATAGGAGCCACAATGTTATAACTTAATTATCAAATATTTTGAGAAGAATGGGGACAGACAGGATTTTGTGGGATTTTATTTGGGGGGATGCTTTTTCAGACCGGGTCTCATTATGTAGCCTAGTAAGTCCTGGGGACTATAAATCTCCCCCTCACCTGGGGTCATGGACAACATAGTCATATCCAGCGATTTTGTTACTGGGATCAATAGCAAGATCCTTGTGAAAACCATCCAGTTTTTTCCTAAAGTCCTTCCTTTTTTCCACTATCTCGTCCTGATGTGGGATACTCTTCTGTATGCTGTGAATATGTTTTATTACCATTGGTTAATGAAGAAACTGATTTGGCCAACAGCCAGGCAAAATAGAGCAGGTGGGAAATCCAAGAAGAGATACAGGGAGACAGAAGGTAGGGTCTGGAAGATGCCAGCAACTGCTGAAGAAGAAAGCTGTGAAGTAACAAGCCACAAGTCTCATGGTAAAATATAGAATAATAGAAATGGGTTAATTTAAGTTGTAAGAGCTAGTTAATATTAAGCCTGAGCTAAAAGGCCAAAGAGCTTATGAATAATGTTAAACCTCTGAGTGCTTATTTGGGAATTTGCGGGCAGGAGAGAAACTTCCAGTTACGTTACCTTTTGTCTCTCCCTCCCTTTCTTTCTTCTCTACTAAAAATTGCACTTATATTAAGCATACAATCTACCCCAGAGCTTCACTCTAATTCCTTTGCATAAAATTCTGAACCCCCTGTCCACCTAAGTCATAGAAGAAGAGTTGAGAAATAAAGAAGAATTGAAAGGAAAGGATGGAAATTAAAAAGGAAAGGTTGTCATCGATAAGGCTAGTATTTCCTTAGATACTGCAGGTTTTTTCAATTTTAATTATTATTATTTGAGCATGAGTGTGATGTGTGTGTGTTGAAGGGAAGGGCGCATGCATGCCACAGTGTACATGCGGAGGTCAGAGGGCAACTTTGTGGGATCAGTCTCTGTGTCTCTGGACAGCAAGTACATCTCTCCAGCCTGTATTGCAGATACTTTAAAAGATACTTGAGATGGAAAGACAGTCCCCATCTCTATACTGCGCTTATTGTGTGCAAAGGGACCACAGAAGGAAGGGACATTTGTTTTAGCAATCCAAGCAACTCTCCAAATAGAAAATAAAAGATATGTTTATTTTGTAAACCACACCTTTCAGGAAGAGTTGATAATTCATAGTAGTGAGAATTCTTTATGTTCGTTTGAGTGTCTAGTTGCAGCAAAAGGTACCTAATTTTGTTTGTTTGTGTGGGTTTGTTGTTGTTATTGAAGACAGACTCTATGTGTGGAACTCACTCAATATGTAGACCAGGCTAGACACAAATTCAAGATCTGCCTGCTTCTACCTCCCGAGTGCTGGGATTAAAGACACCCAGTTCTGATATGTTTTTAAAGTAATAAGCTTATGTTATAATGACTGCCCTCAATGCTATTTTTTACATTAATTCAATAATTCCGATTCTGTATTGTAAGATCGATTGTTTGGATAAATCCTTTATTGTCTGCAATAGGGCCATTAACCGAATTTGAGGAGATAGAGTGGTCTGAATTCTGGGGAGATACAGATATTAAGAAGCACATTTATGAAGACTTTGATAAACTTCTCTTAAGAATGAATGTGTTAGCTGCTGAAAAACTTGCTGGCAAAACCCAAGAATTAGAAGAGCAAAATCTTCCACAACAGCAGACAGAGACAAGTACCGACCAAGAACCATCCCCAGAGTCAGCCACAGAGCCAGGAACACAGCTGACTTCAGAACAAGGAACCAGCAGAGAACAGAGACCCCACAAAGAGTCACTTACCGGACAAGAACAGGGCAAAGGGTTACACAAATCATCCGTTTCGGGACAAGGATCCCGCAGAGCGTCAGCAGTAGAGCAAAGATTGCACAGAGGGTCAGCTGCAGAACAAGGGTCCCGCAGAAACTCAGCGGTAGAACAAACACAGCAGAGGGAGTCAGTTACAGAGCAAGGGTCCCGCAGAAGCTCAGCATCAAAACAAGAGCCACAGACAGGGCAAGACTCAAACAGAGAATCGGTGTCAGAACAAGAACCACAAAGCAGGTCAGTTACAGAGGAAGAAGGATCACAGAGAGGGTCAGTTTCAGAACCTGTGCAACGCAGAGCATCAATAACAGGACAACGCAGAAAATCATCTGCAGATACGGGCTCTCGTAGGGGTTCAGAAGCTGGATCGCGCAAAGGATCAGGGGTAGAACAAGGACAGCGCAAAGGATCCGGGAGTCAGCGCAAAGGGCCAGCAGGACACAAAATGTCGTTTTCAGAGTATGAACCACACAAAGAGTCCATAACGGAAGAGCCACAGTCTGAGGCAGAGCAAGGACCACCAATAGACACCATTCTAGAAGAACAGGACGCAGACCCAACCTCACAAAAAAGCGACACCTTAAAAGAAACTGAAGCCTCAGAATTCGATAAAATGGAATCTCAAGAAGAAAAGTCTTTGCCAGTCATAAATGAGGAGGAACAAGCAGCCATGGATTCCCAACAGGGTGAGGAAGTTCCCACATACAGCAAAGATGATCGCCTGCCAGGGAGCAGCAAAAAAGATCACCTTCCAGGTAGTTATCTAGTTCTATCAAATCATCTTTTTGTTTTCTGGAGTGACCGTTAAAAAATCTTTTCAGAAAGCACTCATTAAGTTAGTGCCTCTGCTGGCATATCTTATCATGTAAGCCGCAGGTGTATTTTCCTGCTCAGCACTTGAGCCTAGACTTTGAACGCTCAATTAGATGAAAACCAGAACGCTTATTAATAATTTGCCTAGAATTTCATATACAAAAAGTCCATCAATATGAACTCTAGGAATGTTTTAATGGTTTTTTTTTTGGAAGCAGAAACATTTTTGTTCTAAATGCAAGTCACTTTTTTTTTTTTTTTTTTGGTTTTTCGAGACAGGGTTTCTCTGTAGCTTTGGAGCCTGTCCTGGAACTAGCTCTTGTAGACCAGGCTGGTCTCGAAGTCACAGAGATCTGCCTGCCTCTGCCTCCCGAGTGCTGGGATTAAAGGCGTGCGCCACCACTGCCCGGCTGCAAGTCACTTTTAATATTTCTTTTATTTCAACAGCAAATGGGCCAGGCATGGTGGCATATGCCTTTAATCTTCACATTCAGAAGACAGAGGAAACTGAATTGCTGCAAGTTGGAGGCCAACCTGGTCTACATAGTGAGGTCCAGGCCAGTTAAGGCTATATAGAGAGACCCTATCTCAGAAAAACAAACGTACAAACAGCATTTTACCTCTTTCATTTTTGCATTTTTCTATAAGAGTTTCCAAAAACCTATGTTTCAGACAAAAAAAACACTCTGAATTTTAACGATTTTAAAGTATTTTTAAATGTTATGTGTATGGGTGTTTTGCTTGTATACATGTTGGCATCATGTATGCAGTTCCCACAGAGGCCAAAAGAGGGCATCAGAGCCTCTGGAACTGGAGTTTCAGATGCTTGTGAGACACACTTTGGGAGCTGGGAACAGAAAGTAGACCCCCTTCAAGTACAAGAGCTCTTAAATAGCTAAGCCATCTCTCCAAGGCCCTGATTTTCAATATGTATTCATCTCATTGGTTAAAATTTAGACATATAGTAACAGTCTGCTATTAGAGAGACTGGGAAATACAACCTCACTTTGTATAGCCAAACAAACAGCTTTTGCTCCAGCCTCTCTCAACAATTAAAATTATTAAGTGATTTTATTTTGGTTGATTATGACACACACACATATGTGGGAAGGTCTTGGAGTTTAAGTTGTTATGCATGGAAGGAATTTGTCTTATAGAGATTTTCTTTTCTCGTGTGTGTGTGTGTGTGTGTGTGTGTGTTTGCATGTGCACATGTCACAGTACATGTGTGAAGGTCAGAGGAAAACTTTCAGGAGTCAGCTCTTTCCTTCTACCCTGTGAACCCTTGGGGCTAAACTCAGGTCGTTGGAATTGACAGCAAGAACGTTTACCCACTAAGCCATCACACCAGCCTTATCTTGTTCTTTTATTCCCGTTAGGAACATCAAAAAAGGACTCTCAGAAAGACAAAGCCTGTGACCCGAAGCCCCAACATATAGAAGGAAAAAAGTGGTCAGGTAGCTGCTCCCTTAGCTCTCCTTTCCTTTGTGCCCGATAGGAAAAGCATGGTCAAAGTGAAATGAAATGGGCTGTGCGGTGGAATGTGTTTCCGCAGGGGAATTCTCCATCTTTGACTGGAATATGAAGCATGTCCAATCTGAAGATGAGGAGCAGGCAAAATTGATCTATACTGACTCCAGATTCACAGGTACATGTGAAAAAAAGACACTAGGAAACATAGATGACAGTCCATACATGACTCTAGTTCACCACTGTGCCTGCTGGTGAAGGCTGGGTTAAACTACAACATATTGATGTCCTTACACCGTCTTGTCCCTGGGAATGGACAAAGCTAGAGTAAAGATGGGTGTTTGGGTAGTGGTATGCTTTTGGTGGTGACATATGCTATTGGTGAATGTTCTCAGGCTTTAAACTGCTGGCACTGGTATACTTTATTTTTAACTGTTGCATACCCTAATGTTGCTTTAAAGACACGATCCAAACATACAAAAGGAATCACATACTAGAAATTAAAACTCAATTAAAAATATATTTATTTCCCTAGTAGGTCTATACCCAAACATGTGAGACAGGTGAGTCTGTCTTTGATGTGGGATTCCCCTCTGTGTGCTGTGAATACCATTGGTTAATAAAGAAGCTGTTTTGGGTCTGTGATAGGGTAGAGCAGAACTAAGCAGGGAAAACTAAACTGAATGCTGGGAGAAAGGAGGGTGGAGTCAAGGGAGAAGCCATGTAGCCCTGCCAGAGACAGACACATCAGAACCTTGTCAGTAGGCCAAAAACCTCATGGTACAATATAAAATACTTGAAATGGGTTGACACTAGATATAAGAGCTAGCTAGCAATACACTTAAGTGATTGACCAAGCAGTGATTTAAATAATATAGTTTTTGTGTGATTATTTTGGGAGTCTGGATGGCCGGGAAGACAAACAAGCAGCTTCATACAGCATGTATTGTTTATGAAGACTTAACAAAGAAAAAACTATTGAACTGATGGAAGAGCAATTCTTAGCTCTCAGGTAATCCATGTTATAGCCATGATAATTTCAAGCAATGCTCATATTTTTTAAATGCTATTTTTTTATTTCCTCCATCACTTTAAGTGGTAGAAATAATCATAATTAGATCAAGATTATTTTCTACATGCAATCTTTTGTAATTTAAGCCTAAATCAAATAGTAAACTTTGTTTTCAATTTAATTAGTTAATTAACTGGTATTTGTGTATGTGATTTATGCATGCTGATGCACTTATGTATGGGTACAGGCATCCATGTGTTATGTGTGGGAAGCAGAGATTGATTTATCTCTTTCTGTTGCTGACACGTACTATTTTATAGATATGGTCTTTGATGGAACCTGGAGCTTGCTATTTCATCTACGCTGGTTGTTGAGCCTGTCAACAACACACGGCACTGGGATTACAGGCACACACTGCTACACCCAGGTTTTACATGGATCTAAACCCATATTCTCATGGTTGCTCGGCAAAGTCCTTTACCCATAGAACCATTTCCCAGGGCAGAAATAACACACCATCTGTCCCCAAAATATTTTAATGATCAAGCATAGCATTTGTCAAGTTCCTATGAGTGGCAAGTTGATGTTCTTCAGCTATATCCACTTTTATTGGCAATGCTTTTAAAATCTCATGAGTAATTATTTCTAAGTTACATCAGATCCCACAGAGATGGCATAATGGCATGAGTGATTGAATCAATGAATAAATGAAGCATGAATCAGTAGGCTGACATTTTATGAAAAAATACTTCATGTTGTCACAGTGCTCTCCAAGACAAATATATTAGCTGACACCCTCACGGAGAGGAGCTGGTGGGTAGCATTTATTAATGTATTTAAGTGGGAAGTTCAGGATGTAGCTGGCTTTGTGTGTACCCAGTTCCAACAGAGAACACCTTCTCTCAGCCATATTCTCTGTGTCACTTTCAATTTTAAGCAGTTGTCTTCACATTGTCTCAATGCCACATGGCCACATTTTACTAATTCAGCAATTAGAACACAAAACAAAAATTTCCCTAGTGGTTCTCAAAATAGTGCTGAATCTAATTCTCATTGGCCTATCGTAGGCTGCACTGTTGTCATACGTGAACTTTTGGCTAAACCTTATATCATACATCCATGGAAAAAGGGTAGGAGGGCTCAGTGCCGTCCCACTCCTCCCCTAAACTGGCAATGGAAGAGAACTGTTCCCCAAAGAAAACTATGGCTGCTGTCGTCATGGATGAAGCGTGGATTCCTGAGAGGCAGTGTTTAGCTCAGTGACACTATCCATGTCTAGGATGGGTAAAGTCTGTATCCCAATCCCCTGCTCCAGAACAAAGCAATGGTGGGTTTCTATCATGGCAGGGACTTATTTTTTTTTTCCCTAAAACCGAGAGAAGATTAACTTTACTGTCTGATGCATTTGCCTGCTTTGCAGACCTCCATGCAATTATTAGGAATATTCAGACTTACAAGGAGATAAAAGAGAGGAGTGCCTTCGATGGAGTGTCCCTCAATCTGATCCAGTTTGTGCAGTTCCTCGAGACATTCGTCGGTGAAGATACCCCCTTAAGTGTCAGCCAGAGTCTTACCTCCTTTTTTCAGAAGAACTATTTTGAAACAAAACAAGAGAAAATGAAAGCCTTAGAACAGGTGGGTAATATTATTTACCAACACAGCAAGTAAGGTCACTGTTATCCATAAATCTCCCAACTTCAGTTGCTCCTAGTATACTCTCTTTTAAAATGTATGACCAAGTGTACCACTTTATTTCCACCAGCATAGCCATTAAATACCATTTTGATTGTCAAGATCACACTCCATTTTCCTAAAAATGACATGATTGCTTCTGGCAAGAGATGGCTCAGGGTGAAGCTTTGTTTCTATTCTCTGAAGCCCAAGGAGCACATAGATGTAGATGTGACAATGTGTGTGCATACTGGCTGCCATGTGATATGTATGCCAATGCATAGACTTTAGGGATATGTTTATGCCTTGAGCATGTATTTGTGTTCATGAGCCCCCAGTGGCACGCATTCTCTAAGAACTTATTTTGTGATAAGTACTCACATGCACACACATCGCCTTATATGAGCAGCTTACGCTGTCTCATGGGAAATGTAGGAACTAATTCCACAAAGTTTATTCAAGGCTTGATATCCCTTTGGCCTCCTCAAATGCCATCCCCTTCCCTTAGCCAAAAAATACTTATTTACTCTGTGTGTGTGTGTTTGCATATGAGTCTAAATGTCTATGAGGATCAGAGGCTTTGGACCCCCTGGAGCTACAGTTACAGGCAGTTGTGAGCCGTCAGATGTGGGTGCTGGGAACCTATTGTGGAATGTAGATCTTCTGGAAGAACAGCAGGATGTACTCTCATAAGTATATTACCCTTTCTAATCCGAAGTTTTTTGGTCTTCTACAGCAAATTCCAGTATGGTTTTGGTTGAGAGGTGAAACGGGGAAATGGCAATTAGGGCATTAAAATCAGACTCTGCATTTTCTTCTAATATCTTTGCACCAAAGCAAAGCTGTTTCTAAAAAAAAAAAAATTAGTGAGATGCTATGCTTCCTTTAAATGCAACACACCTGCCACCACAAAAGACTGTATCTCCAGTGCTTATTTTCCCATTTGTGTCCTAGGCTAGACAAAACGCTTTCCGAATCCGACGGGTGCTTCTTCTAGAAGCCCTCTTTCAGAAGTGGGACAATGATAGCTCAGGCTTTCTGAATCTGAGTGAAGTTGATGATCTCTTGTACACATATAAGGAGGGGATGGAGAGAGAATCTATGAAGAAAGGTAAAATATTAGCATCTTTCTTTTTTTGTAGCTTTTTTTTGTATTTCTTTTTTT
>JAQHUG010000387.1:1044371-1054761 GCA_028555095.1 Dicrostonyx torquatus | reverse complement strand
GTGTATGTATGTGTGTGGTGTATGTGTGTGTCCTGGAGACTGAACCCAGGGCTCTGTGGATACTAGTCAAGAGCACTAACCCTGAACCATAGTCCTTGCCCAACAGGTAGTATTTTTAGCTTCAAAAATATGTATGAATCATTTACTATTAGTAAGCCTACTATAAAGTGATAAAAATCTATTTGGGGTTATAAAAGTAGGAATGGAAATGAGTGGCTACAAGGAACAGTGCCAAAGAGCAAAAGAATAGGATTTGGAAGACAGTCAGAAGGAGTTACTGTAGGCTCTAGGAATTCACCTGGCTGGAGGTAGAATTAAAACACAAACATAGCCAGCATAGAAGTCATACTGAATTCATACAGGAAGTCAGTCTCAGTGCTCAGAAATTCATTTAATATACTCAGTTATCCATAGAACATACATGTGAGGGCTTCAGCTTTCTCACGGGTTAGTGAACTTTAGTCCATTCTCTGTTTCTCACTTATGTCTTTTAGCTAAACTGCACATCCAATTTCCAAAGTCCCATCCTGGTTGTGAAGTCAAATTGTCTTCAAAGCAATTTCAGAGGTATATAGAATTGGTTGTGTCTGAACTCAGGGGCAATGAAGACCAAGTTCTCGACAGTGTTGTGGAATTCCTGATGAGTGCTTTAGAGAGGAGCCACACTGAGGGCCTAAGGAATTGTGCAAGACGGAAATGGCTACATCAGATCCAACATGCTGCAGAGACAAGTGGGGTGTCCCTGGAGCCAGTGTATACTGAGACCTTTAGGGCCCTCACCCAGGTATGCTTTCTAAAGTAATATAAGAGGAAATATTTTCTCACAATATGTGATATTCAGTGGCTACATAGGAGGAACACATAGAATTTGCTTGAAAAAAATCACTGAGCAGGAGGAGAGATGGCTCAGAGGTTAAGAGCACTGACTGTTCTTCCAGAGGTCCTGAGTTCAATTCCCAGCAACCACATGGCAGCTCACAGCCATCTATAATGAGGTTTACTGCCCTCTTCCGGCATGCAAGCATACATGGAAGGAATGGTGTATACATAATAAATAAAATCTTTAAAAAAAAATCACTGAGTGATGCTACAGATAATTTATTTATTACAAAAAATATAAATGACTCAAACCTAAGTGAGGGGCTGGGAATGTAGTTCCATTGCTAGGGTGTCTAACATGTATGAAGCTCTGAATTCAAACCCCAGCTCTTCATTAATCAGGCATGAGTGGCACATACTTGCCATCTCAACTCCCAAAAGGTAGGGCCAAGAGGCTCTGAATTTAAAATTGTCCTTGGCTATATACTGAATTTGAGGCTTGACTGAGCTATGCAAGGTTATGTCTTTAAAAATATACAAAAAAAATAAAGCAGGCTAAGTAAGATAAATCTGGGATTTTGTTAGAATATACTGTACATATATTTCTACTTTTTGAGGTATTGTATCTATACCACCCATTTAGCAATGTAATGCAAGTTTCTAGTCCTTGAAAATTATTACCAACTGTTTTGGATAATAAGGAAATGCATGTTAGTAGTTAATTACCTAGTATAATCAAACTTGTAGTTACATTAGGTATATTTTCAAGGTCAAACAAAGATATATTTTAGATATACAGGTCATCTTCAAACACTTCAGAGATCTACAGAATATGACATTTAAGATGTTTTAATAACATAGGTACTTCTTTTTTCTGACAATGGCTGCTCCTGGCAGCACCAATCTACCAGAGAAGATAATGGGCATCAAAGAAACTCCACATGGAGTTTACTTTCTTTGTGGCAAAAGTAAGTCACTGGGCAAGAAAATGCCCTTGCCTTGACTGCTGACAGTATGATGCCGTAATTGGACAAGCAAGACACATACCAAAGTATGTCTGCCATACTTTGGTCTGCATGACTGCCAAACACTGTCAAGAGAAGGAGGGAAAGCCCTTCAGACTATCCTGTTTCATAGAAAAGTCTGTTGAATATGCTAGGCACATAGGCCAAAGAAGGATGCCCCAACGTTGCAGAGGAACTTTGAGTGACTGTCCAGGCATCCAGCTGTTTCTGTCATTTCTCACACTTTTTAGAAGTTGCTTGCTTGCACTCCTCACTTACTCAGATAATACTATTTCCTTCTTTGGTCTCTGAGGAAGTTGAAGACTAGATAGTTACAGTTTTCCAGACACAGAAAACAAGTTATGATAGAAAGTAAATTAGGTACAAGACTTTGGACTCACCAAGAAAGGATAGATATGGAGTATTTTCTCTGAATTTGTCAAATGCAAATGGACTAGACATTGTTGATATAATTATTTCCTGTATATATTGTATATAGTTATTGTACTTATTGTATATAATTTTTCTTATATTAGTTATAACCCTCTTTTTATTTTAGACAAAAAGGTGGAAATATAGCAATATTTTATTTATGTTTTAATAAATAAAGCTTGCCTGAATATCAGAAGGGCAAAGCTAAGCCACTAGAGGTCACAAAGTGGTGGCACATGCCTTTAATCCCAGGATTTAGGAGTAAAGACAGATGGATCTCTGTGAGTTCAAGGCCACCTTGGGTTACACAAGATCAATGCAGAAACAAATCCAGGCGTTGGTGCCTCATACCTTTATTCCCAGTACTAGAGGGAAGAAAAAAATGGGAGGAGAAAGAGGCTATGACTGCTAAATCTGCTTAGTCTGCAGTTGTCCAGCCTTGGGAGAGGTGATACTTCTCTAGTAGTTTGGTTGTTTTTCTTTGCTGGCTTTTGGTTGAACCCTGATATCTATTTCTGGGTTTTTATTATTTGTGCTACAAATGATATCCTGAAAACGTATTTGTTCTGAGAATCAAATATGCCAAGACTAGATAATTGAATGATAATGAAAAGTGCCAGTAGGGAAATATGCAATAGTGCAGGCTGCATTTACGTTGCATGATGCTTGTGGAATAATTTATCCATAAAAAATAATTTTTATCAAGTCCAAATGGATCAAAGCCCTCAACATAAAGCCAGCCACACTGAACCTTATAGAAGAGAAAGTGGGATGTACACTTGAACTCATTGGCACAGGGAACCACTTTCTAAATAGAAACCCAGCAGCACAGACACTAAGAGAACAATTAATAAATGGGACCTCCTGAAACTAAAAAACTTCTATAAATCAAAGGACATGATCAACAAGACACAATGACAGCCTACAGAATGGGAAAAGATCTTCACTAACCCCACATCAGACAGAGAGCTGATCTCCAAAATATACAAAGAACTCAAGAAATTGGTCATCGAAAGAACTCATAATTCAATTTTTAAAAATGGAGTACAGACCTAAACAGAGAACTCTCAACAGAGGAATCTAAAATGGCTGAAAGACGCTTAAGGAAATGCTCAACATCCTTAGTCATCAGAGAAATGCAAATCAAAACAACTCTGAGATTCCATCTTACACCTGTAAGAATGGCCAAGATCAAAAACACCCCTTTGGACATCAGTGTGACAATTTCTCAGAAAATTAGGAAACAACCTTCCTCAAGACCCAGTAATACCACTTTTGGGTATATATCCAAAGGATGCTCAATCGTGCCACAAAGACATGTGCTCAACTATGTTCATAGCAGCTTTGTTTGTCATAGTCAGAACCTGGAAACAACCTAAATGCCCCTTGACTGAAGAATGGATGAGGAAAATGTGGTACATTTACACAATGAAGTACTACACAGCAGAAAAAAATAACTACAGCTTGAATGTTGCAGGAAAATGGATGGAACTAGAAAACATTATTTTGAGTGAGGTAACCCAGACACAGAAAGACAATTATCACATGGACTCACTCATTGGTGGTTTTTAAACATAAAACAAAGAAAGCCAGCCTACAAACCATAATCGCAGAGAACTTAAACAACAATACGGACACTAAGAGAGACTTACATAGACCTAATATACACGGGAAAGTATAAAAAGACAAGATCTCCTGAGTAAATTGGGAGCATAGGGACATTGGGGGAGGGTTGAAGGGGAGAGGCAGGGAGCGGAGCAGAGGAAAATGTACAGCTCAATAAAGGGGAAAAAAGTTTTTATTTGTTTAAAGTTTATTTTCATTATTGGGGAGCATGCCAGGGTTTGTGTGTAGAGGTGAAAGGACAATTTGTCCATCACTAAACAAATGGCCACAAACACTGGTGAGGATGTGGGGAAAGAGGAAGTTTTATCCAGTGTTTATGAGAGTATAAACTAATGCAGCCACTATAGAAATCAGTGTGGATGTTCTTCAAAAAACTAAAAAGTAGAATTACCATGTGGCTCGGCTGCATTACTCCTATACCCTACCACAGAGATATGTGCTTGTCCACATCAATTCCCACATTTTTCACAACAGCAAAGAAATAGAAGCTGCCTAGAGGACTATCAATAGGATAATGGATAATGAAAATGTGGCACAGATACACAACGGAATTTTGCTAAACTGTAAAGAAAAACAAAATTATGATGTTTGCAGAAAAATGGAGCATTCTAGAAATATTAAGTGCTGTTACCCGGACTCAGGAGGATAAGAATTGCATGTTCTCCCTCATAATCAGAGCCTAACTTTTAATAATGTGTATCTATGAATAAAGGGAATGTGTTACTCAGAGTTCTATGGAGAAACTGAACTGACAGTACACACACACACACGCACACACACACACATACACACACACACACATATGTACATGTGGGATAGCACACACCCTTAATCCCAGCATCCAGGAGGAAGAGGCAGGAGTGTCTGTGAGTTCAAGGCCATGGTCTACATAGTGAGTGCCAGGATTACATAGAAAGAACCTGTCTCAAAAGATTTGTGTGGGGGAAGGTGTATTAGAATGGCTTACGAGCTATAGTCCAGCTAGTCCAACAATGACTGTCTGCCAATGAAAGGCCTAAGAATCTAGTAGCTGTTTAGTCCATGAGGCTGGATGTCTCGGCTGGTCTTCAGTTTACACTGGAATCCCGGAGAAATAGACTCCAATAGCAGTGAAGGAATGAACTGCCAGCGAGAGTGAGAGCAAGCAGGCAAAGAGCAATGCTTTGTTTTTCCATGTCCTTTATAGGCTGTCATCAGAAGTTGTCGCCAAGATTTAAGCTAGATCTTCCTCAAAGGATCCACATTTAGGGTGGGCCTTCCCCCTCAGATAACTAAACCAAGAAAAATTCTTCACAGGTGTACCCAGCATCTTATGTTTTGATTAATTTGAGATGTAGTCAAGTTGACATCAAGAATAGTCATCACAGGAATGAGTACAGACTGTGAAACTAAATAAGAGACCACAAGAAAGGAACAAGAAGTGTTGAGGAGAGGCAAATGCAAAGGGTCACATCTAATGTGAAAGCAGAAAGGAAGCCATGAAGGGACCGGGAGGGGGGAGAAAAGAATGGGTGAAAGAAGAAAGAAAGAACAAAAACAAACTTGGATGAATGTCACAGTAAAACCTAATCTTATATGCAAATTTTCAAACAAAGTCTTCATCTCCAAGAAACTCTTTCCTGAAATGTCCCCGATGAAATCTAGACTGTTAGGAATTCCTTGAGGCTCGAAAATGGCTCAGTTGTTAGTGCACTTGCTGCTCTTGCGGAGGACTCAGCTTCAGTTCCCAGCACCACATGGTGACTCACAGTCACCTGTAACTCCAGTTCAAGGAGAGCTAAATGTCCTCTTCTGGCCTCTGCTGGCACCAGGCAAGTGCATGGAGCACACACATGCATGTAGGCAGAGCAGCCATACGCATAGCATAAAAATAAAGAAATCTTTTTAAAACTTAAAGCAGGTCCTCAGGAGCTTTGCTCTTCCATTCCTGTTTAGAAGGAGAAAGAAAGATGAGTAGGATGAAGGCATCTTCTTGCTACGCCCTCCGAAATCAATACACTTTGCTGGGTCCCTCACCTCGCTAGAATTGTGGTTCTAAAGGATCTAAGTTTTGAACCTTTAATTTGATTAGAGTTAAGAGGTTTTGTTTGGTTTGGGTTGTGTTTATTTTAAGTAAAGCAATCTAACCATACATAAGTCACTGATTCCACTTGCTAAATACAAGTCAGGATTGAAGGGCAATGTGGTATGTCTTTTTTCCGCTGCCCATGGTTGGTAATATCTGCATCATTTATTCAATGAAATTATTGGTGCTAGATTCCCAAATAGACTAGCAAAGGGATTAGGGGATCTCTGTAGCCCTTGACAAATACAAATCCATGATCAGAAATATTTTTGCCCCAGGATGCTGAGGCTCATGGAAATAAGAAGATCAGTGCTCACATTTCCCTCTTAGAAGAAAACTTACTTCTGCCAGAAAGAGGAGATGTTCTCTTGAGGAATGTGGCTTGTACCCTAGATGATGCTCCATTTGTACTGAATAGAGTGCTCTACAGGGACATGAAGGGAATCAGGTAAGAATTTGTTGAAGAGTCTGCTTCTTTCTATTCGTTTTGAAGATAGGGTCCCATGTACTTCAAGCTGGCCACCAACTCCCTGTGCAGTCAAGGCTAGCCTTGAACTCCTGATCCTCCTGCCTCTACCTTACAAGTCTGGATTGCAGGTTTGTGCCACCATGCCTGGCTCTGGGAATATCTTTCTAAAACAGTTTTTTTCCCCTTCTGAAGTTTTTCCCCTTTGAACCTTAGTTAGTGATTTGCTCAAGAGAGAACTGTCTCTAAGTCATCAGCACTTCCAGAATGGGACCTGATGGGCTTCCAGTCCTAAGTGGTTTTTGTTGTTGTTGTATTTTTATGAATTTATTTATTTTGTGTATATGGGTATTTTGCTGGGATGTATGTCTGTCTGCACATCACTTGCATGTCTGGTGCCTGTAGAGGCCAGAAGAGAGTATCAGATCCCCTGAAGCTAGAGTTTTGAGCCATCATGTGGGTTCTGGGGATCGAACCCAGGTCCTCTAAAGAGAAACAGTGCTCTTAACTGCTGATCCATCACTCAAGCCCCATGATCCTAATTGGTTTTACCAGATCATTTCTCACTCTGGAAATGGTTCACTGTTTAGGGGCTCGGTTTTACAATGTTGGCTCTATAATTTGTAGCCCTGGCATCTGGTACATATATATTGCTTCTGTTAGAATCTAAGGTTGGTTCCTTATTTCTGTTTCTCTTTTGTGGTACTGGAGACTGAACTGCATGCCTCACACATGCTACATACAAGCTCTACCTTTGAACTACTTCTAGTCCTAAGATTTTTTTTTTAAATTTTTCCAAGTCAGACCCTCCAAATTGGTGATATTACTTGATCCACCTCCCCTACATATAATGCTTAGAATCAAAAGACTATATTTTGTCTTCTCTGGGGTGTAATCTAAAGCCTGTGACTTTTCCCTATCCTTTTTATCCCTTTTCAACAGCTTTACAGTAGTGGATGAAGGAAAGCCAATCCATGTCCCACAAGTTCAGCACCATGGGAATGTCTTCTTCTGGAATAATTCCCGCAGTAAAAAGGAACATAATGGTTCATTCCTGGCTCTGCCTCTTCAGGATGCGTATATGAGGATCTTTGGGGTCCTGGCAGTTGACACTCTTCGCGATCCCCATGAAATAAACATCTTCCTGCCTCATGAGATCAAATTCTATCAGGTAAGTTAGAAGTCTACAAGAGCAGTAGTCAAGAGCTTCTCTGTCTGTCTTCAAAGTCAACCCCGAAAGCAGGGAAGGAGAGTAAAGCTGTATGTAGACAGTGTCGTCATGCTCATTCTGTTTCCTTTATTCTCAGCCTTCTGACATGTTCCATATAATTTGTGAAGGACTTGGACACATCCGTGCCCGAGCCTCTCTGGGAATATTGTTTATATGTGTCTTCCTAGCACTAAGCATAGGAAGTAAGAATGATGCTTTGTAACAGAACTAATGACTGAACCCCTGAGATCCACAAAATAGGAATGAACATGTGGAAGGGTGTGCTGGGTAGCTTTAACTGTTATCTTGACACAACCAGACTAGCTGGGGAGAGATTCTCCGCGGGGATTATGTACATTAGGTTAGCCGATGGGCACATCTGTAGAGGTTATCTTGATTGTTAATTGCTGTAGGAAGACCCAACCTATTGTGGGCAGCACCATTCAAAGGCAGGGATCTGTAGGTAGCAGCATTCAAAGGCAGAGGGGTCCTGAACAGTGTTAGGAGGAAGCTGGTTAAGCATAGCAGCAAGCAAAGATGCTTAAGTTTATTCTCTTTCCACTCTTGACCATGCATGTGATGCTTTTTCAGCAATTCTTGACCTTTAATAACTTCTTCCTAACGCTGTGACTCTTTAATACAGGTCCTCATGATGTGGTGACCCTAACCATATATTATTTTCATTGCTGCTTCATAACTGAAAATTTGCTACTATTATGAATCATAACGTAAATACTTTAGGTGATAGAGGTTTGCCAAAGGGGCCATGCCCCACAGGTTGAGAACCACTGCTTTAAGTTCCTGTCTTGACGTTCCTGAAACAATGCACTGCAATCTGGAGTTAGCCCTCTCTTTCCTGAGTTGTGTTAGGAAATTTTTTTCACAGCAGCAAAAATGAAGCTAGGAGAAAGGAATATGTTTGTTTTTATTAATAGTGCTCCCGATCAATTCCTTTGTTCTCTTCACAAGGGATACCAAATATGATATGTATCCTTACAGCTCTTGTTTAGTGTTCTAATTTTTGTGGAAAATGAAGAAGCCCAAATCTTTCTTGAGAATTCATGTTTTCAAATTAGATCTTGAAAATACCAGGCACATTTCAGACTGTGAAATAGCTGGAATAGTTTTATCTAATTTTATGGGCAGAAATTGCAATAAAGCTGTAGATTTAAAGCCATGGATTCTGTGGTCTGTTGTAGTAAGATTTTTCTTCAGTCCGCCAGCTCACAAATAATAACACAGAGACTTATTAATTAAATATTAAAACTCAGCCTATAGCTTAGGCTTGCTCCTAACTAGCTCTTATAACTTAAATTAACCCATTTGTATTGATCTATGTTCTATTACATGGTGTTACCACTCTTCCATCTTGCACCTCCTGTTTCCTCTCTATGTCTCTTGGTGCTTCTGCCTTTCTCCTTCCCAGAGTCCTCTCTCTCCCTAGAAATACTGCCTATACCTCCTGCCTAGCTATTAGCTGTTCAGATTTTATTAACACCAATTACAGCAAATACATCTTCACACAGTATATAAATATCCCACAATATTTCCCCCTTTTGTCTAACTAAAAAGGAAGGGTTTTAACTCTAACATAGTAAAACTATATACAATTAGAACAATTATCAGGTAAGAATTATATTTACAATATCCAGTCTATTTATATTTGTCAAATTCAGAGAAAGTAATGTTGTTAATTCTATCATAGTGAGTACAAAGAGTTATACCTAAACGATTTTCTATCATTACTTGTATTACCATCCTAAAAATATCTTTTTAGACTTTAAAAAAGCTTCTTAGATAAACAACTTAAGCTTTTATGTTTCTTAACCTTATAAATTTTGTAACTCATATGGAAGTTTCTTTTATGAATTTGTTAACAAGGAAAACTGTAAAACTATAATTACCTTCTCTTCAACCCCATCAGAGACCTGAGAAGGATATAATATTACCTGAGAGAACAAGAAGTGCAGAGCAAGCAAGATCCAAAACTAAGAAACAACATAAACATCTGAACGCCTGGACAGTCAACCATGATTTCTCTGTAATGTTGGGACATCCATCTTTGACCTACAATCTAGAATATCTTGACAAACATTTCTGTGAAGCAGGAATTTTGAAGGACTGTACTATCTTGTCTTGACAAAGTTCGACTGTTGCTTTATTTTGAGTCCTTCTTGTCCAGTTTGGATAGCATACTGTCAGCAGTCAAGGCAAGGGCAATTTTTGCCCAGTGGTTAACTTTGCCACAATAAAAGCAAACTCAATATGGAGGGTTTTTATGTCCATCATCCTTTTTTGAAGTAAATTGGTGCTTCCAAGAGCAGACATGTCTCACTGCCATGAAAATCCTCAGGTTGTTAAAACATCTTAAATGCCATATTCTATAGGTCTCTGCAATATTTAAAGACCACCTATCAACCTAAAATATATGTTTCACCTTGAAAACATATCTAACATGACTACAAGTTTCATTATTATAGATGACTAACTACTAACCTGTATTTCTTAATTATTTTGAATAGCTTTCAAGTACTAGAACTTTGCATTACATTTTTAAATAAGCTGCGTAGGTATAATGCCTAAAACAAGAATAGAAACATCTATACAAGCCGGGAAGTGGTGGCGCACGTATTTTAATCCCAGCACTCGGGAGGCAGAGGCAGGCGGATCTTTGTGAGTTTGAGACCAGCCTTGTCTACAAGAGCTAGTTCCAGCACAGGCTCCAAAGCCACAGAGAAACCCTGTCTCGAAAAACCAAAAAAAGAAAG
>JAQHUG010000387.1:1010603-1025146 GCA_028555095.1 Dicrostonyx torquatus | reverse complement strand
GAGAGAGAGAGACTAAATAGTGAACATGCTAGGCAAGCACTCTACCTCTAAACTACACCCCTTCCCCCCTTTTTTGTTTTGAGACAGTCTCACTAAGCTGTCTAGGCTGTTCTTGAACTCTGTAGCCCAGGCTGACCTTGAACTTGTGATTCTCCTGCCTTGGGTCTTCTGAGGGACTAGGATTACAACCCATGCACTGTATACTTTTATGTACTTATTCTATATTTGAGGACTTGAAAGTCCAGAGAAGTCTGCACCTGTGTCCCCAGGATACCTAGCTCCAGCCTCAGTCCCCCTGCCTCCAGTCTCTAGTTCCTTCTTTTGGAGAGAATGAACACCCTCCATGAACTGCAGCACCACCTCCTGTATGGGACCAGTTTGTCTAATTGGTCTCTTTGGTCTCCACCAACCTGACAGTCCCTCAACCTAGGAGCAGACCTTGCTGCCAGGTTCCTTGTCTTCCTGAGTGATGTTCCCCTTCTTAGACAAAAGCATAGGCCCCTAGCAATCTTCAGTCCAGTCCCTCTGTCATAATAATAAGGATAAAGAGCAGGCTTTGCCGTTGCACCTTGCAGGTGCACCCTTAATAAGCCCATCCTCCACCCAGGGAGAGGCAAAAGGCTCCTTCTGTGGTGTGGCACCAATGCCTCAAATTTGCCTGTTAGAGCCACCTGCTAGTGCACACTCTGCTCAGAACACATGCAAATTTTCACCTCTTGCCCCGACTTTGAACTCACCTATTCTCTCTCAACAGCCTTGACCACGAAAGGACTGCCCAGGGCGTTTTGCTTTCCAATAGTGCCCTCGGGTGGCAGGAATGAGAACTTCAAGTAACAGAATGGGACACAACCAAAACCCAACAATTGTCAGGCTTCCCTTTCCGGAACCAGCAACCCTTTCGTGTTATTAGTCTCTATAGCAACCCACAAAGTTCATAGGTCACCGGATATCAGTCCACTCTCATTTAGATAAAGTTATATCAAGAAAGTCTAAGCTTCGTGTTTAAGGGAAGGGGCAGTGACCTTTGGACACGTCTTTCTGCTTGTGTCGGGAGAGGACCCTTTTGGCAGGACCAACTGTTATCCAAAAATTTGTGTGGCCTTCTTGTAACTTTGAGGAAAGCTCCTGTCCAGGAAGCCCACTCAGCCTGAGGTGGCGCTAGCGGTTTCTGCAGGTTCTGCCTGGGACTGGGGCTGCTAGGCAGGGCGTGGAGCCTGGGGTGTGGTTGATAGACCCAGTGACATTCCACTGGAGAAAACGCTTTCTCTTTTCTGGAAGGTGTCTTTTGCATGTAGCTTCGTGGCTAGGGGTGGGACTTTGTATCCATGTCCCCTTCTCAGTGCTAGAATTCTGTCTAGCTTGAACCTCAGTCTGTGTGTGCCGTCACAGTCTCTGTGAGTTCATCTGTGTATCAGCTCTGTTATGTCTGGAGGACATTTCCAGAAAAGGACACCGGATCTCACTATTGATGGCTGTGAGCCACCATGTAGGTATTGGGAATTGAACTCAGGACCTCTGGAAGAGCAGTCAGTGCTCTTAACCTCTCAGCCATCTCTCCAGCCCAAGGCAGAGGAATCTTAAGCCAAGGTCACCATCAGTTATATAACAAGTTCAAGCCAGCCTAGAGTATATGAACTCCTGTCTACAAAAAAAAAAAGAAAGAAAGAAAGAAAGAAGAAGAAAAAGGAAAGAAAAAAAGAAAAGAGGAAAGGAGAAAAGAAAAGTAAACATAAATCACACATCACACCCTTCTGAAATATACAGGTCAGTGGTTTGGCTAATTGTGCAATCATCACCTAGTTTGATGACATTTTCACACAGAGCTGTAGCCCCGTTAGCACGCCTCCCTCTCTAGCAAGAACTGCTGATCTGCTGTCTGCACTTGCTCATCTCCAGACTTTGACGGAAACGCGATTAGGTAATAGGTGCCCTTTTGTGTCTGGTTTCTTTCACTCACTGTAGTGTTTTCAGGACTCACTTACATTTTAGTGTGTATTAGTTGTTTGTTTCTTTCTTATGACTGAATGGTCTATATATTGAAAAACTGTATTTCATTTATCCAATTATCAGTTCATGAGCCTCTGGGATTTTTGGTTTTGGCTCTTGGAATTGTGTTGCCAGGAACATTTGTTTACAGTTTTTTTTTTGAATGTGCATATTCTGTTCTCCTGGTCAGAGACCTTAGTTAGGAGTGAAATATCTAGGATATATGGTAGCTCTTTGTTTCACTTCTGTGGAAATGTCTCCATAGCCTTTTAACTTCCAAGGTAGCTATTGAGGTGTTGGAAGCCTTTCTTGTTTCTGATCTTGCAAATGTTGCCTTTGCTTTGCTTCTCCCCAGAAGCTCTAGAATCATCCCTTTATCCCCAGGGTTGTGAAATTCCATAATGATGAGCCTTGATGTGGTTGTCTTCACCATTGTTCTAGGTGTTTTCTGGGCCATTTCAGTTGTGAAATCCAGGTCCTCACCTCCTAGATGCCTACATAGCACCAAGGTTGCACTGCAGCTGTGCGAGTTGTGCACTGCACAGAGGAGCCCCACAGAGGAGGTAATGGCAGCTAACTCTAACCTGGATTCCACTCGCTAAGCTGTGTGCCTTCGCTTGAAGCTGCGTCTGCTTGGACGGAGCAGGCATCTTTTTCTTGGCACGCCTTTTCTCCGCTCAGCCAGCTGCAGGCCAGTGCACTTACCCAGGACAGGTGACCTGGAGGCTGATGGTGACTCTCCTCTCCCTTTCCTATCATCCTTTGTAACACATTTTTCAGACATTGCTTATCCTAGACTCAGTCTTCAAAATTCTAGTTTTAGTGGCTGGAGTATAGCTCCGCAGATCTCTTATTAGTTTGCATGAAGCTAACGAGCTAACAAATATTCCATCCTATTTTCCGTCTTTTTACCTTTTTGCTTTACTTGCTGATAAATTCAGTGTCCTCTGCTAATTCTGTTGACTGGAGAGGTATGTGTGTTTGATGTCTGAGAGCTCCTGCATTGCTGTTCTCTAAGCCTTTGCTTTCTTCAGCCTCTTGTTGACATTTTGCTTAGGTCTCCGAGGGCATTGGTAATTGCACCTTGAAGTTTTCTCCTTCCTGGAGTTTCTCCTCTTTCTTTCTCTTTTGGTGTTTGAATCTCTGTGTCTCAGATTAAATGATTCCTGTATGAATGAAGTGACTTCCGGTTTCTTTTCTTTTTTTTTTTTTTGGTTTTGCGAGACAGGGTTTCTCTGTGGCTTTGGAGCCTGCGCTGGAACTAGCTCTTGTAGACCAGGCTGGTGTGACTTCCGGTTTCTATGCATCTCTAAGCTCCTTATCTTAGCTGTCAGCTTCCTGTGTGGCAAAATTCTTCGTTACTGTCTGGAGAGGAAGCAGCTTACTTTCCCAGATCCTAGAGCCTAATGGGGAAGTCTACAGGGCCTCCATATTTAGAATACATCTTTGTATCCTCCTCATTTTCATCAGTGAACTGCCGCTCAGCTCGTTCTAATGCCACACTCTGAAACTCTCTGTGTTATCTGAGATATTTCTAGAAGTGGGAGAAGTCCCCCTGAGCTGTACTATGAGGTGGATTCCTAAGAACTCTCCTTCCTAAACATCATCTAGACACTTTGAGTCCTGAGAGGCTCCTGGGATATGCAGTAAGTTCGATCTAGGCATGCTAAAATAGGTATGCAGAATAAGGCATTTGTGTGTGTGCATTTGAGGGAGACAGGGAGGAAGCATGGGGCAGAATTTGTTTTCTCTTAGGTGGTGCTGTGGCTCCCACCTAAGGGCTTGTTGTATGAAGCAGTGCAGACGTAAACAGTCAGACAGCCCTCATCAGAAGGTGAAATTTAAGTGAGGAAATCAGCTATATAGATAACTTCTAAAGAGTGTGCTTCATGCTGGGCAGTGGTGGCGCATGCCTTTAATCCCAGCACTTGGGAAGCAGAGGCAGGCGGATCTCTGTGAGTTCGAGACCAGCCTGGTCTACAAGAGCTAGTTCCAGGACAGGCGCCAAAGCCACAGAGAAACCCTGTCTCGAAAAACCAAAAAAAAAAAAGTGTGCTTCAGGCAGGGCAAAGAGTCAATGCAAAGGCCGTAGTAGGCAGGCGTATGCAGTATGTTGAAATAGTCTGGAGGACACTGTGTCAGGAGCAGAGGAAGAGAATTTGAGATACATATAAGGTGAGGGGATGGGTTGGGGAGTAGACTCAACCAATCACACCATCATAATATAATATGAGAAAGAATTAAGCAGAAAGTATTTCATGGCATGACTTATCCTTTGAAAGAATCACTCTGATGGTCAGGATAGTGGCTCATACTTCTAGCACTCAAAGGCTAATGCAGAAGGATTATGAGTTCAAAAGTCAACTTGAGTTACATGGCAAGACTCCATTTTAAAAAATAAATAAATAAAATAGTAACTATAAGGAACCGAACGTGGTGATGCCCATTTTTAATTCCAGATTTTGGAGAGTTCAAGGCCAACCTGGTCTATATATATACAGTGAGCTCCAGGCTACCCAAGACCTAGTTAGAGCCTACTAAAAGAAAGAAAGAGGGGGACGAGAGGAGGGAGGGAGGGCGGGAATAACATTCTGCTTTTGTGATGAAAAGGCTTTTGGGGGTGGGGGGCGCCGCTGCCAAAGAGAACAATCAGAGGAGCTGCTGCTCCTAAATTCAAATGGGAGTGGACAGAGACAGTGAAAAGTGGTCAGAGTTATATATCGTACAGACTCTTGTTAGAACCAAACTGTAACTCCACAGTTTGGGTGTGAAATGTGAACAAAGCAAGAGCCAAGGTTGACTGTGGTTTGGAAGAATAGAGGAGCCATTAGTGAAATTAGAGAGCACTATAGGGAAGAGACTCAGTGGGGAAAGATAAAGAGTTCAAGTTTGGGGCTGGAAAAGTGGTTCAGATGCATTAGCGTGCAGAGAGAGTACTCGCTGCTCTTGCGGAGGACTGGAGTTTAGTTCCCAGCACCAACATCCAGTGGCTCACAACCACCTGTAACTCCAGTTCCTAGGGATTCAATGCCCTATTCTGACCTCTGTGGGCTCTCACATGCACGGGCACATGTATGCACACACATAAATAAATAAGGTAAATATTTTCAAAGCACTCACATTTGGCATGCTGAGGTTTGGGGCATCTATTGGGCTGTGAGCAGAAATGTCAGTAGGTAGCTAGAAAAAGAACTCAGATTTTGGAGAGAGCTCTAGGTGGGGATATAAAATTGAGATTTGTTGGCCAATAGATGATGTCTTAGTTAGGGTTTATATTGCCCTGAAGAAACACCATGACCACGGCAACTCTTAAAAAGGCAAAACATTTAATTGGGGTGGCTTACATTTTCGGAGGTTTAGTCCATTATCATCATGGTGGGACATGGTGGCATGCAGGTAGACATGCTGCTGGAGAAGGAGCTGAGAGTCCTACATCTTGACCTGCAGGCAACAGGAAGTGGCCTGAGACACTGGATATATCTTGAGCATAGAAGACCTCAAAGCCCACCCCTACAATGACATACTTCCTTACACAAGGCCACACCTACTCCAACAAAGCCATACATTCTAATAATGCCACTTCCAATGAGTTTATGGGAGTCAATTACATTCAAACTATCACATTACACTCCCTGACCCCCACAAACTTGTAACAATATCATAGTGCAAAATGCATTTAGTCCAACTAAAAAAGTCCCCATAGTCTATCACAGGCTCAACAATATTTTAAAGTCCAAAGTTTAAAGTTTCTTCTGAGATTCATGTAATCTCTTAGCCATAATCCCCTATAAAATAAAAATCAAAAACCAGATTACAAACTTCCAACATATAATGACACTGGATATACATTACCATTCCAAAACATAGTGAAGGGAGCATAGTGAGGACATACTGGACTAAAGCAAGACCGAAAAATAGATGGGCAAACTCCAAACTCTGCATCTCTATGTCAATCCTGAGTTCAGTCCCCAGGACACACATGATAGAAGGAGATAACCAAGTCTTGTAAGGACCAAGCCCTGTCCTCTGGCCTCCACACGAATGCTTCCATATGTGCACCCAGCTATTTTAAAAATTAAAAGTTGACAGGCAGTGGTAACACATGCCTTTAATCCCAGCACTCGGGAGTCAGAGGCAGGAGGATCTCTGTGAGTTTGAGGCCAGCCTGGTATATGAGAGCTAGTTCCAGGACAGGCTCCAAAGCTACAGAGAAACCCTGTCTCGAAAAAACCAAAAAAAAAGAAGAAGAAGAAGAAGAAGAAGAAGAAGAAGAAGAAGAAGAAGAAGAAGAAGAAGAAGAAGAAAAGAAAGAAAGAAAGAAAAGAAAAGAAAAGTTAACAAGGTGAAGGGGCTGGAGAGGAGATGAACAGGGCTCATTCTATTCTCTTCAAATTGCCAATTCTTTTCAGTTTTGTTGACTGCAACACACTTCTTTCTTGGGCTGGTTCCACCCCCTGTTAGTAGGTTGCCTCAACAGTATCCCATGACTCTGGCATCTCTAACACCTTGGGGTCTTCTCCTTCACAGATTCACACAATGAAGCTCTGGGGAATTCAGGGACACCCCTGACACATCCCTGGCCTCAACAGCTCTCCTCAGTCATGGAGGAAGATTCCATAGCCCCTTTCTTCTATCCTTGTCTCTAACCATGTAGCCAGAGCTGCCAAGTTGTGCTGCTTGCTGGGAATGAAACATGGCCCCTTATTCAATTACATCTTCACCAGCTTTCTGTTTCCCATGGCTTCTTTCACTGCTTAAACTCAGCTTTCCTGGAACTCAATCTGTAGACTAGGCTGGCCTTGAATTTAGAGATCTGTTGCCTCTGTCTCCTGAAAGTTGGGATCAAAGATGTGTAACACCACACCTGACTCTAAATTTTTCTTTTAATTCTTTTTTGCACGTTTGAAACTTATCTTGGTGGTATCTTGCCCTGAGGTTACCACTCCCTGTATTCTATTTATTAATCTGTTTATCTCCTTGAACACAGGATTTAGCTCCATTTCACTTTCTAGTGCCTCTTTTCTTTTCAAATTGTACATTTTGTATTTTTCCTTGCTCATTATAAATCTGCAGAAGTGTGACTATTAATAACCACATAACAGAGAGAATACTAGGCTGTTTCAAGATTTTCTTTGCCAAGGGAACTAATCCAAATCTCTTCTCTTTAGCTTCAGGCAGACTCTTCAGACAAAGGCAAAAAGCAGCCACATTCTTCACCAAAATATCACAAGAATGATCTCTAGTCCACATATTAATATTCTTATCCTCTTGAGCCAGCCCCCCCACAGTTCAAAGCATCCTCAGCACCACTGTCTCCCTGCTCCTATTAATAAGGTCCATTAAGCAGCACTTAAAGCATCCCACTTTTCTAACTCAGAGTACCAGAGTTCACATTCCTCCCAACAAAAACATGGTCAGGCCTAACACAGCAATACCTCAGTTCCTGGTACCAGCTTCTGTCTTAGTTAGGGTTTTTATTGCTGTGAAGAGACATCATAACCACAGCAACTCTTATAAAGGAAAGACATTTAATGGGGTAGTTTACAGTTCAGTCCATTATCATCACGGTGGGACACGGTAGCATATAGGCAGACATGGTGCTGGAGAAGGAGCTGTGAGTCTTACATCTTGACCTGCAGGCAACAGGAAGTGGCCTGAGACACTGGGCATATTTTGAGCATAGGAGACCTCAAAGCTCCACAATGATAAATTTCCTCCATGGCCACACCTACTGCAACAAAGCTGCACCTCCTAATAGTGTCACTTCCAATGAGCTTATGGCGACAGCTACACTCAAACTGCCCCAGATGGTTTACAAAGGGGAAAGTGAAGACAGTTCTTTGAATGTCTTGCCACAAAGGGAGCATAGCAGCAGGCTTGCCTGGGGTATGTCACCAAAAGGCCGGAAGTTATTTCATTGAATTTCTGTAAAGATAAAGTACACTGACTAAGCCATCTTGACGTGAATGGCCTGCACTGCCATCTGAGGCCATGGTGATGTCTGGGAGCGTACTACCAGCAGAGGTCCGTGGTCCCACTGCAGCCAGGATCTGTTACTACTGAAGTCCCTGTGGGTGTCTGTGATCTGTGTTGCACCTTAAAACTATGATGATGTCCATGAGCTATGCTGCCACCTGAGGCCACATTGACATCCTTGGCCTGTGCCACTGCTGAGAGCTGTGATGGCGTCCATGGCCCATGCTCTGGCAGAGGGCCATGTTGATATTTGTACTGCCACTGGAGACCATGCTAAGGTTCATGGCACATGCCGATGCTGGAGACCATGTGGATGTCTGTGATCTGAGCTGTAACCACAAGCCACATGTAACCACAAGGAAGCGACTTTCTGCCATGGTATTGATGACTGCAGACTCACAGTTGAGATAGATGGACAGAGAATGCTTCTGTGAGAATCCCAACACACACACACACCAAAAAAAAAAAAAAAAAAGTAGCACCCTAAGCAGAAAGCCATCTAAGAGAACTTTTAAAAATTGTGATAAGGATGCTGAAGTGTAGCTGTCCACAACTGATGGCTTCTGGCAGGGGTAGGGTGGTGGGAAGGACTGTTTTATTTAAGGGGCTGACCTCCGGGAGTTTAACCATGCTCCAGTGGGTATACGGGCAACATAAATTGGACTTGTTTGCTTGCTTGCTTTTTCTTCTTTTTGGGGGAGGAAGGTCACAAAGGTGAGGTTGGATGGACCTGAGAGGACTGGGAAGTGAGTGTACTGGGTGTTCACGATGTGAAATTTCCAAATAATCAATAAAAATATTATTTAAAAAATTACACTGACTGAAATTTACACATCTGATTTATGGCTGCGCTGTGAAAAAGCCCGGAATGAGCACGATTGTGCAGCAATAATGCTCGCGATGGGAGCAAAACTATTTGCTTGCAAGGACTCGTGACTCATCCTGGAACAAACTTCCACCTCAGCCATAATAAACCAGACTGAGATTTCCTCCTTGTTCAACACCTCTCGTTTCATGCGAGGCCCAGAAGGTGTCTGCCTCTGGGATGACAGCCAATCAACAGCAATGCATTAAGTGGCCAGCTGTCACCACGAAGTTCACCGTGCTGATGTAAAAACAGAGCTGCAGTTTGCCTGCACGTCCTTCCAATCTGCGTCGCTGGACAGACCTCAGCTTGTCGTGTCCAGCAGTAACGCTAAATGCTAAATTTTGAAAAGACTTAGGGAATATGAAGCAATCGAAACAGAGAATTCAAACTAAAGAAGCTGATGGAGAAGGGACACATTCAAGGAATACTGCTGGTCCTGGCTTCGTTGTCGTTGAAGGAAGCCATTCAGCATTTGAACTTGTAGTTAAATACTTCATTCTTTTTGCTTTGCCTGTTTTTACTAATTGTCTATGCTTCCCGGAGGATTTAGTTTAATTAATCCAGTGTTAAAGCAAAGACCCACAAATTGAGGTTTAATTTAAAAACATGCTTTTTATAGCCTGATGTTTCCAGCATAATGAATTCCCTGTGTAATTAAAAGTGTGATTAAAATGGGACCTAAAAATACCATAATAAACGCTTTCTGAATACATCCCTGTACATATTCAAAGTTTTACTCTGAGATCCTTAGAGCTTAGATTTAGTTTAAAGATTTCTGTAAGCATTGCTAAGGCAAATCAGAATGCTCATAACTTCATAGATTCATAGTAGAAATAAAAGTAGACTTTTCTTGAGAGCTGCCGTGAAGGTCGGTGTGGGGTGTCTGCCAAGCTGTGACGATCAGGCGCCTGTCTACCGCAAGAGGGCAGTGGCAGCCAGTGGTAATGGTAGCAGCTGCAGAAGGCTTCCTCAGAGGACTCAATAGGGACCCTGTAAATACATCTATCTCTGGAAATGACAGGGAAACAGGAGCTACCTCCCAGACAGGTTCGGAGCCTTTGTCCTGGTAACAATAAAACAGTAAATAAGCAACAGAAGCTTGTAAAAGGGAACGCTCTCTTTCTCCCCGTCCTCCTGTCCTTGAATCTCCATGGTGACGTGACTGGTTTAGTGATGGTGGCAGATAGAGGTCTGCACATTGGGATGTTCAGCCGAGATTACCAACAACCACTGATGCAGCTGCGCACTCGTCAAGGATTTGGGAAACACAGAACCGAGATGTGGGGAACTGTCTTATCTCAGAAAATTCGTTGGGATGGGTACTAGGAGTGTCCTGGGATGAACTTGGCTTTTATTTAATTTAGATTCATAATACGGGAACATTAAGATAATCAGAGTAATCTTTGGAAATCGGTAATATTTCTTTGTAAAGTTTCCAGGAAGTTAATTAGCACAAAGAGGGATCAATGATAACAAATGTGCACTCAGTGTTTTAAGTTGGTATTTGTATTGGTCTAGAATTACCCATAAAGTGAGATGAATAGATATTCCTACTGTGTTCTCATGACTAGCATCCGTTCTTGTTTTTATTCATAATTGTCACTAATATTATTGAGCTGTAATCTGGAAAAACTTTTAGGACTTGAAATAAAGAAATTAAATTATTTCTTAATTTAATGTTGTTTCAATTCAACATTTATTGAACACTTATAATTGAATGAGAAAAAACAGTGCTTGTGGGGGGGAGTGAGGGAGTGTGTGTGTGTGTGTGTGTGTGTGTGAAAAGAGAACATTAGACAATTAATTGCATCCACATGTTTTAAAGTCAGCTTCAAACAAAAATGAAGACTTGTGAATGTTTCCTCATCGCAGGGGCTTCTCTGGTATGTGCTGAACCTTAGCTTGTAGAGGTGCCTTCAAAACCATGATAAAGACAAGCCTGACTCAGGGAAACTTGCTGCTTGTATTGGTAGGAGACAAGACAATAACATATATTCTGGGGTCTGTGCAAAAGATGGCTCCGTGATTAAAGGTCCCTGTCACCAAACCAGCAACTTAAATTTGGTCCCTGGGCTACACATGTTGAAAGGAGAGAATGCCTACAAGTTTGTCCTCTGGTCTGCACGCGGGCACACACACACATACACACACACAATTAGTAAACAAAATGTAATAAAAATGTCTGTCTTAAAATTCTAGCAGATAATTGAGATTATGGTTAAGATACTCTTGGATAGTGATATTTAACACTCTCTCACAGTTTTTTTGTGTATAAACTGGTTTGTTCAACTCAAATCAGCAGATCTTCCCAGTTAGACTAGGAACAGCAAGGATGAGTGAAACGCAACCCTCAGACCGTGTATGCTTTCTCATTTATCTTCATAATAATCCTGAAGTATTGTTCCTGTTTTACAAAAAGATAGACAGACCCAGAGCAACTACATCTGTTAAAGAACACAAAATTCATTGGGATAGAGCCAAAATCAGAACTCAGAGCTTTTCAACCCTAAGGTACTCTTTCCATTACACCATTCTGTCTAAATATTAGCATTGGCTCCTGGGAATCTTTAGGAATGGCAGTTAACAGTTTTTAATAGTGAGCAGTAACTATTGTATGGATACGCTTGCCTGAAAATCAGAGTGTGGTACTAGCCACTAGTTAGCCATAGAGGTCAGGCAGTGATGTCACACACCTTTAATTTCAGACTGATCTCTGTGAGTTCAAGGCCACCCTGGGCTGCCCAAGATAGATCCAGTCTAAAAGATAAACAGAGTCAGGTAGTGGTGGCTCACACCTTTAATCCCAGCACTAGAGAGATGGAGACAGGAAGGGATATGGTTGGGCAGAGAGAGGAATATAAAGTGGGAGAAGACAGGTGCTTGTTGTAGGACAATGATCTTTTATCCTGTCACTTGTATTATTTTTAATAAAATGCTGAATGGCCAGTAGCCAGACAGGAAGTATAGGCAGGGTGACCAGGCAGGAAATAGAGGCGAGGCAATAAGAATGCTGGGAAGAGGGACAAGCAGGCTGCAGTCATGACCCAGCCATAGAAGAAGCAAGACATGATTTCCTCGCTGAATAAGGTACCAAGCCATGTAGCTAACACAGACAAGAATAATGGGCTAATATAAGTTATAAGAATTAATAAGAAGTCTGAGCTACTAGGCCAATCAATTTATAACTAATATAGACCTCTGTGTGATTATTTGGGACTAAATGGCTGCAGGACCGGGCAGGACAGAAACCCCCAGTCAACAGGTGCTCATCCCATTCAGTCTGAGGATTCATGGAGACAGGATCTCACCCCCTTTTCAGCTGAGGATTTGACAAGGGAAGGTGTGGCTGTGGCTTGCTCCTTTGTTTCTCTGTTCTTTCAGTATTTACCCTAATATCTGACTCTGGGTTTTTATTTTTCTTTTTTCCTTTTTTTCTTTCTTGTTTTGGTTTTTTGTTTTTGTTTTTTTGACAAAGAGTTTCACTGTAGCTTTGGAGCCTGTCCTGGAACTAGCTCTTGTAGACCAAGTTGGCCTCGTACTCACAGAGATCCGCCTGCCTCTGCCTCCCACGTGCTGGAATTAAAGGCATGTGCCACCACTGCCTGGCTATGGGTTTTTATTATTAAGACCAATTAGAATTCACACTACAAACTACATAATTTGAAACAATTTTTAAAGAATATTTCAAATATAGTAGTATAAATAATAAGCACTATGTACTCATTATGAACTAATATGCCCAACCTTAGCATGCCTTGTTTGAGTTGGGTTCATTTTACTTCGTTTTCCAATGTGGGCAGTGACCCTAGGGCTTCATGCATGCTAAGCAGGTGCTTAACCCCTTAGCTCTATCGTCAGCCCTTTTTCAGTTTCAGTTTACAACAGGGTCTCACTCGGGCCCTGTTCAAAATCTAGCCTAGACTAGCCTCAAACTAGCAATCTTCCTGCTTCAGCCTGCTGGGCAGCTGGAATTGCAGGGATAATCACCACGCCCATCTGAATCTGATGTTTTTAAAGATGTGGACTGCATCTTTAAAACTTTCCATCTCTCCTGGTCCCATTCTCTTTTCTCATAATGCGATCATAAATTTGACGCTTACAGTTACATGCCTGATTCATTCCTTTTACTATATCTTTTTTTGCTTGTTTATTTATGTTTTTGGTTTTTCAAGACATGGTTTCTCTGTGTGGCTCTGGCCATTCTGGAACTCTGTAGATCAGGCTGGCCTGAACACAGAAATCTGCCTCCTGAGTGCTGGGATTAAAGGTGTATGCCACCACTGCCCGACCTCCTTTTACTATATCTTTATGAATTCGTAAACCTTACAGGTTTTTAAACTTTTAAAAGTTATACCCAAATATGTATAAGATTCTACACATTATGTGTGTGTGTATATATATAATTTATATAAATATATAATTATAATTTATATATATATAAATTCTTTCACTATTAACTGCTATGTATTATTCCATTAAATGAAAATATTAAATTCTATCTCTTTTTTTTTTTTAACCCCTTCCCCAACGCAACACCTCTCCTGGTTTCCATTGTGAGGTCAGAAATTCTATCTCTTATAATTAAATATATAAATGAGATGCTATTATGATTTTGATTCACAACATAGTTAATAAATTCTAATCATATTTTAATTTATTTCATAATAATTAAAGTACAATATTACCTATACTAACTTTTTCTTTTCTTGATGCAGATCATTCTCGGATTGAAGTATGGAAATTTGGCAATCTTGTCATTGAACTCCTGTACCACTGGATACACATTTGTTTAACTCTCATGGAGCTAAGTGACAAACAAAAGAGTTGTATTTTACCTCCATTGCCCAAGAAGAGTAATACCTCTGTTTGTGCAAAATTCGCAGAGAAATCATTGCCAAAGAAAAGTTAAGGACTGGTACTATATTTAGGACGTGTGTCCGATGCTGTTAATATGAACTGTTTTCAATCACAAAGGAACGCCCCATAGACACTTCTGCTCCCCGGCATTCACCTCAGCACTCTGTAAAACCAAAAGGGCTTCCTAAGGAGAAATTTATCTAAAGAGTTTGCAGTTATGGTGGCCATAGACACATGGACCTGAATATGTACTAGAATGTATTCAAAACCTCCCTTTCATTCTGGGCTTTCTATCGGACCTGAGACTACTATGGCTGTTTGGGAAATTGCTTCTTATTCTTTTAAATATCAAAATAGAGAATACTGGAGATCCTGGGGGCATAAATGGCAGCTTTTACATCAAAAGAGTACCAAACAATAAAGATTTTAAGAAGTGGACTTGTAACTGTTTTAAGAGTTTTTCACAGAGTAAACACTGCTTCTCCATCTGTAGGGGACCAGCCTCGATAAAATACCTCTTGCCAGGGTAGAGGCATGGGAATTTAGAAATATAGTAAAGAATATGAAGACGTGAATGAAAATAATAAAATAGAGAAACATATAGGATAGTATGAGGAGGGAATTCCAGTTCACCTGCGTTTAATTTCCAACTGCTTAAAATACCCCTGACTCCAAAAGGTAGGAGTAAGACAAAAGACTGCATTAACATGATACATAGCAATTGAAGGTCGTGGGCTACATTTATAGTTAAACATTCTGTTGCTAGAACAAAACAAGTCACATTTACACTAGGCAAACCACTCCCTGGGTAGAATCCCAGGTTATCTCCATAAAAGGAACTGGAACTTAGTTGGAT
>JAQHUG010000387.1:989639-1002859 GCA_028555095.1 Dicrostonyx torquatus | reverse complement strand
TTCCATATCCAGCCATTTCTCGGTTTGTGTTTTCTTTGAGGTATTATTCATTTCTTCTAACTTTTTGTTAGTCTTCTCATCCCTTTCTTTAAAGGAGTTTTTTCATCTCTTCTTTAATGGTCTCTATCATTTTCGTAAAGTTACGTTTAAAGTCGATTTCTTCTACTTCAGAATTTTTTGAGGGAAAATGTTTTTCCCTGACTCATATAATAAAGAAAACATCAATTTTTAATAACAAAACTTCTCAATTTCTATAACTACAAAAGAATTTATATTTGTTCAAAGCTTGCTATTACAGCAAACTTTATTGTTGTGTTGTAAGATTTCATCTTTGCAATAAGATATCTGATGACAAAGCCCATTTTTAATAAAATTTGTGAAATTAAGCTTTATTTTCTTAGGCTCTCAGATTGTCATGCAACCTGAGTTTTTTATGAGTGGAGACTTTGCCTTTTCCGGATTGGATGGCCATGCATTTCCAGCTGTCTTGTCTCAGGTGAGCTCACCACCAACAGTACCTCTCTTGGCTGTTAAATTGGGAACGTAGTCCCCAGGCCTGAGAGCTGTATTGGTCTGGACTCCAAATCGCAGCAGGCCAGGTCCTGACCACCTCCTGGGAGGGTATTTAAGAAAGCTCCCAAAGGAGAAACAAGTGGTCTCTTTCCTCTCCCCCACGGTGGTCGTGTTTGTGTCCTCCTGGTTCCTCGGGGCCACCCAAGAGCGCAGGAATCCCATTAAACCTGGATATTTTTAATTTGGCTTGTTGTGATTTGGCTTGATTGGGATTTTTGCTTCAGCAGAGAGCTCACGTTAGGAAAAAATCCTAACATTGGCCACTTTGTGTTGGGGGGAGGCATTTTCAGGCATCTGCAGCAACATTTCTAGCAACAGTGTTTTCGAAGATATTAAACCGATAGTCGTATATTCGGGTGGCTTGAGAATAAACTTGTGAGTACAAATAATGGTGCAGGCAGTCAGAAAGAAGAGCATCAGAGAGGCTGTTTTTATTGTGGTTACGGGAATTACATTTTCTATAGGTTAGTGTAATAGATATCTGTTATTTTCACTTTTCTTCTTTTTTGTATATGACTTATTTTATTGTATGTATATGAGTGTTTGCATGAACGTATGTCTGTGCATCGTGTACATGTACCAGAGAAGGCCAGAAGAGGGCGTTGTGTCCCTCAGGGACTGGAGTCACAACAAATGTGAGGGGCCATGTGGGTGCGAGGACTTGAACTCTTCCCCTGGTTGGGCAGCCAGTGTTTTCAACTGCGGAGCTGTCTCTCCACCAGCCACATTAGCATTAAAAAAAATTTGAGACAGGGTTTCTCTATGTAAGACCGGTTGGCCCGGAACTTAAACTGTTCTGTGTAGAACAGGATGGCCTCAAATTCATAGAAACTGGCCTGCTCTGGCTCCAGAGTGCTGGGATTAAAGGTATGCGCCACCATCCCCAGCTTTATGATTTTTAAGATAGTGTCACATGTAGCACCTAGAACTCCCAAGGTAGCTGAAGATGACCTTAAACTCCTGAATCTTCTGCGTCTACTTCCTTAATGCTGAGGTTACAGGGACCCTTTCATCACCCTGCCTGGTTTGTGGAGTGATGGGTGTTGAACCCAGTGTTTTGTGCATGCTAGGTGAGCACTCTACCAGCTGAGCTGTATTCCCAACCCCTTTCATGAGTTTTAACATGTTTGGAGCATGACTGCAGACTAGCTCACTTGATTCTCCCAAGAAAGTCGGTGATTCTGATACCATCACCACTTTATAAATGAGGAAACAGAATTACAGCTGTTGGTTTTCAAGGTTTACTAATGAAACCCTGGAAAGGAAGTACCTCAGTTGGGTTTGCTAAAAGATTAAAAACAACAAACACATTTATATCCTGGGGTGCGGATCCACTTTAATTTGTATGTTTGTGTGTCTCTGTGTGTACAAGCTTACTGTGTGAGGCTGGGGTGGGTGCCAGTGGAAGCCAAATGAGGGATCAAATCTCCTGGAGCTGGAGTTAAAAGCCATTTTGAGCCTCCTGATGCCAGAGCTGGGAATGGAACCTCTGTATATCTGGGATACTGCAAAAAAGATTGGGTGAGATGCAGTCCCTATACCCAGCCACAATAAACACCATATGAACAGAAAATGGTTAAACTAAAGGAGAACTATGAAAGGGATGGAGCTGCATGCCATGCTAAGGGCGAAGGTGACACCAGAAAGAAGGGTCCTGGCAGGACAACAGGCTTGAAGGTGAAGAACCAGGGGCTGGAGAAATGACTCAGAGGTCATAAGCACATGTTTTTCTTGGAGAGGACCATGGTTCAGTTCCCAGCACCCACATAGTGGGTCACAACCATCTGTGACTCCCATTCTAGGGGCTCTGACACATTGTTCTGACATCTACAAGCACCTGAGTTTGGGGCTAACCTGATCTACAGAGCAAGTCCCAGGACAACCAGGTCTACAAAGAGAAACCCCATCTGGGTAATTAAAAAAAGAAAGAAAGAAAGAAAAAGCAGACTGTAGCTTTTTTTAAAAAAAAAAGACTAAGTATTGATTTTTAAGATTTTGATGTTGAGTGCTGCTAAATATTTAATTGCTTTTTAATTTCTTGTGAATGGGGTCTCAAAATCAAAAAAAAATTAAAGTGTATGGATGTTGCTCAGAGCTTGAGTGCATACCGAGCATGTAGTAAGCCCTAGGGTCAATCTCTAGTACTCAAAATATAACAATAGATAAATAACCACCTTTGATACCTAAATCTAGCACAAGAAATTAAAAGCTTGATTAAATTAGACCCTACCCAAATGCCATAATGAAGCTTTCTAAAAAAGTTATTTATTATTTATTTAACATGCATGAATGCTTTGCTTGTGTGCATGTCTGTGTACCATGTGGTTATCTGGTGCCAAGGAGGCCAGGAGAGGTCATCAGATCCCCTAGTACTGGTATTAACAACCATGAAGGCTATTCCTTGTTGTCAACTTGACTTTATCTGTGTCAGGGACCAGCCTCGACAAAAATACCACTTTCCAGGGTAGGGACACGGGGTTTAGAAATATTAGTAAAGAATATGAAGACGCATGTGAAAATAACAGAAACCATGGAGGCATTCCACTGAATACTGAAATCACTGGTGTTTATGTTTCATTAGGCTTTTATACACAATTCAAAAGGGGGAAGAAGGTAACAAAAGACTTTATTAACATGGTACAAAGGATAACTCACTTTATCACTGAGACATCAAATCATTAGCATTCTGTTGTTTAGGCAGTGACGCTACCCTAGACCATGTGTCCTGAAGGCAGCCACTCCCCAGGTGACCTCATAATTACAAAAGAAGGAGCAAAAGTACATTTGCATATCCTGACCATGTGTCAGAATGGAATGGATCTACACTTGTATGAGCCATATTACTAAGTGTCAAAAGAACCAAGTAATCACGTCCTAAGTCGGGGTGTACACTTGTCAACCATTTAGAGCAACCTCCAAACTCTCTGACATCAGACAAGGGGAAATAGCTCACATTTTTGGGCCTCCACATATCTGGAATAAACTCAGTACAGAAATGGAGGGCACACCTGTGATCTGGATCTTGAGGCTGAAAGACACAGGCTTCTGATCTGTACCTTGAGGTGGGATGACACACATTTAATCTGGGCCACACCTTCTGCTGGAAGCCTATATAATGACAGTGGAAGAAGGAAGCGATTGTTCTTTGCCTGCTTGCTCTTGCCTTGTCAGCACATCCTTTCCTTCACTGGCATTAGAGCCCACTTCTTCAGGATTCCAGCATATACAGAAGAACTGCTGAGACAGCCAGCCTCATGGCACTGAGCAGCTACTAGATTCTTGGGCTTTCCAGTCACAGCCACCATTGGATTAGTTGAACTGCTGCCTATAAGTCATTCCAATAAATTCTGTATGGATTTATATAAGAGAGAGAGTGATTCATTCCATGAGTTCTGTGATGTTAGAGAACCCTGACCAAAGCAACAACTGTTGTGAGCTGCCATGTGGGCACTGGGAACAGAACCCTGGTCCTCAGCAAGAGCAGGACTGAATATTAAGCACTGAGTCAACTCTCCAGCTCCCAAAATCTTTCCAGTTTAGACATACCCAAATATGCTACTACAAGCCTTACTGGTGTCTAAATCTGCTTGTTTAACTGTTCATTTCAGAAGTTTAGATCTTATGGAATATTTAACTGGGCAAGAAGTGTTATGGTTACATTTACTTAAGCTGTAGAACACTACGTCAACTGTGTAAAGGTGTGCTACATTTGTTTACCCTGCAGAACACTACGTTAACTGTGTAAAGGTGTGCTACATTTGTTTACCCTGCAGAACACTACATTAACTATGTAAAGGTGTGCTATATTTGTTTATGCTGCAGAATACTAGGTTAACTGTGTAAAGGTGTGCTACATTTGTGTTGTAAGTGGGAGGTGCGGGTTGTGTTCCCGGCACCCGGCTCCCAGCCCCCAGCTGCTGGCCTGCTCAGCCACCAGTTGCTTGTACCCGAAATAACCACATGAGAACTGTATTCATTTAAACTCTGCCTGGCCCATTATCATTAGCCTTTTCTTGGCTAGCTCTCACATCTAAACTAACCCATTATAGAAGTCTGTATGTCACCACGAGGTGGTGACTTACCGGACGATTCTAAGGTATGTCCATCTCGGGCGGAAGATCATGGCGTCTCTCTCACTTTCTCTCTCACCGCCTCCCGTTCTGTCTACTCCACTCACCTAAGGGCTGTGTCCCATCTTACAGGCCAGGCATCCTCTTTATTTAACCAATCAAAGCACAGAAATACAGAAGAACCCTCCTACTTCACATTTGTTTGTGCTGCATTTCTTTATGTAAAGATGTGTTGCATTTGTTTCACCTTGCCTACCTAAGGCACCTGATTGTTTTAAAAATCTGTGGGGCCAATAGCTAGGCAGGAAAGGGATAGGTGGGGCTGGTGGGCAGAGAGAATTAGTAGGAGGAGAAATCTAGGAACAAGAGAAGAGAGGAGAGAAGAAAGAAGAAAGAAAGGGAGACACCTGGGGGCCAGTCAGGCAGCCTCCAGCCAGCAGGTAGAGTAGGGAAATGCAGAAGGAAAGAAAGATAAAAAGCCCTGAGGGAAAATGTAGATGAAGCCAGGCAGTGGTGGTGCACGCCTTTAATCCCAGCACTTGGAAGGCATAGGCAGGTGGATCTCTGTGAGTTCGAGGCCAGCCTGGTCTACAGAGTGAGTTCTAGGACAGGTTCTAAAGCTATGGAGAAACCCTGTCTCAAAAAAACAAAAACAACAGGCTCCAAAGCTACAGAGAAACCCTGTCTGGAAAAACCAAAAAAACAAAACAAAACAAAACAAAAAAGCCATAGATGAAGTTAGATAGGTTAAGTTATAAGAGCTAGCAAGAAATGACCATAAGACCAAGAATTTATAACTAACATTGTCTCTTTATCATGATTTGGGAGCTGGTTGGTGGCCAAAGAGAGAAAGCCTGGTACATTTGGCACCCAATGTGAGGCCTGAATTTCTACACAGGGCCTGTGATAAGATTAATAATAGAGTATTTTCTTTAAATTTGCCAAATGCAGATGGACTGGATATTGTGAATGTAACTGATAACTTGATACAGCTTGATAACTGTTCTTATTGTATATAGTTTTACTTAGAATTAATTGGATTTTTTTAGTTTTAAATTATTATTACATATTTATTTAGCTTTTTATTTTGTGGATGTGTCACAGTACACACATGAGATCAGAGGACAAATTGAAGGATCGACTAGCAGCAAGTGCCCTTAGTTACTGGTGCCTAAAAAGATTTTTTATAATTATTCATTTTATTGTTTTCAATTTTGTGTATGGGTGCATCTGTGTATGGGTATGGGCATATGAGTGCTAATGTCTGCAGAGATTGGAGGTGCTGGCTTCTGTAGCTGGAGTTACCAGTGGTTGTCAGCCATCTGACATGGGTGCTAGAAATCAAACCCAGATCCTCTGGAAACGTAGCCAGTGCTCTCAACTGCCATCTTGCCAGCACCATCTTAACTGGGTTTTCCTAGTTGACTCCTTATAGCACACAGGCAAAATGACACTTACCATGTCATTTTCTTTTATGATTACAGCATACCCAGAAACACTGTGAAGAGTCAAGACACTAATAAGGGACCCAGAAAAGGCTCCAGGGGCTGGGGATGTAACTCAGAGGTAGTGTGCTTGCTTAGCAAGTGTAAGGCTCTGAGTTTCAGCTCAGCAGCGTAAGTTAAAAAGAATCAATTGGCTCTTCAACAACTTTATTGAAATATACCTCAGATAACATCCACTTCACCTGAAGTACACATGCCAACAGTTTTAGCAGGCTCACGGAATTGAGCTGCCATCGTAGCAATTGTAGGACAGTTTTGCCACCCCAATAAGAACCCCCATATCCACTATCAGTTCTGCCTCACTTTCCCCCCACTCTTTTTATTATTTATTTTTTATTTTCTCAAGCTGTGGTCTCACTATGTAGCTCTCTGATTGTTCTGGAACCCATTATGTAGACCAGGCTAACCTCAAACTCATGTAGATCTGCTTGCTTCTACTTCCCACATGATGGGATTAAAGGTGTATGCCACCGTGCCCAGCATTTTCCCCAATTCTTGCCTTAGGTAGCCACCAGTCAACTTTTTTTAAATTATTTTTTAACTTTATATTAGATAGAATCTCACTGTATAGCCCTGGCTGGCCTGGAACTCACTATGTAGACAAGGTTAGTCTTGAACTCACAAAGATTTGCCATCCTCTCTCTCCTGAGTGCTGGGATTAAAGGCGTATACCACCACATGTAGCCCCCAATCTACTTTCCTTATGAATTTGCCTGTCTGACAAATATAAGAGGAATCATACAAAATATATGCTCTCTTGTGACTGGCTTCTTATTCCCTACGTTGTGGTATTTTAAATATAATAAAGCAACCAGTTTTCCTGACTTTTTATAAACATTCCTAACCCATTAAATCAGACTTCTCCCCTAATAATCTCATAAAGATTTGGGGTGGTATGTATCCCAGCACCCAGAGGCAAAGGCAGGAGGAACTGGAAGCTCAAGACTACTTTGAGGAAGATGAGATCATGTCTTAAAAACATACGTAACTGAGCCCAAGGATACAGGTCAGTCAGTAGAGTACTTGGCTATCAAACGCAAAGCCCTGAGAATGATTCCCAGCACCACTTAGAATTGGGTGTACTGGCATACAACTGTAATCACAGCACTTGGACATCGAAAGCAGGAGGATCCAAAGTTCAGATATCCTTGGCTCCGTAGCAACTTTGAAGCCAGCCTGGGTGTTGTGAGGACTATCCTTGGAACCTCCATTTTTATCAGGCCAGCTGTGTTTTCTTGCAAAAGGTCAACACAGCTGAGCTTGTTCCCTCGTAGAAGGCACAGAGAGGAATGGGACTCCCACCTGATTATCTGGTCACCCCCACCAATCAGTTGTTTGCAATTCTGCCCTGATCCTGGCCTCCAGGAGGAGCCGGAGTATATAACATAGGCAGGAATGGTCAGGAAAGGGAGGCCCCAACTGTTCAGCCAGGGGAGCCTTACCATCCGTGCTGGGCACAGACTTCCACTGTGGCTGCTTTAAGGTCACCTATGAGCCTGCCCATAATGCCTCACCAATGCTATGTAAGGAAACCAAATAAACTCATTGGTTTCTAGGGTGACTTTTGGTGGAATGGTACCTGTTTGTCATTGGGAGCTTAGGAGGAAAGGGTAGGTGTTTATATTTCCCCTAGGGAAGGAATTTTAGCAACACTGGGATATGTGAGGCCCTAAATAAATAAATTCCTTTCAACTGACAAGATCAACTAATTGAATATAGTAAGGCCTGTTTTCTTTTTCCTGAAGCAGTTCAGTAACTAGCTCATATCCAAGCTAATAATTAGTATTTTACCCCCTATCTATTGCCCAAGCTTAGACTATCCTCAGAGACCTCAGCTGAGGAGGCCTCTTTGGGTGATGGTATTTTTTTTCATGTGATTCTGACTCTGTAGCCACAGCCATTTGAATTAGGGGTCACCACCCACTAAAATGAAGCCACCTTGTGGAATAGGCTTATATACAATGTACTCAGCGGGTTATAGTGCTGCAGCCCTGTAATTCTATCACTGAGGAGGCTAACGCCGGACTGTGAGTTCAAAGCTAACCTGGGCTATATAGATAGATGAATCCCCTTTCCTCCATCCCCAAAGTACCTAAAGCATACACAGATAAAATTGAGCAAATGGAACATTTCTTTAAAAGAAAGTGATGGTGGGCTTTTAGGAAGCTACAGTGCTGTGAACAATCGTTGTTCAGTGTGAAGATGTGTTGCTCTCATTGGTTTAATAAAGAGCTAAATGGCCAACAGCTAGGCAGAAAGAGGTTAGACAGGACTTGTGGACAGGGAGAGAGCTCTCTGGGCTGAAGAAGGGATGTAGAAGTAACAGGATGTATACAAGGTGAGCTAACAAGCCATGAGCCATGTGGCAGGAAGTAAATGAATAGAAATGGGTTAATTAAAGTATTTTTTCAGAAGAGCTAGTGAGAAACAAGCCTAAGTGTTGCTGGTTTTTTTTTTATTCTTTGCTCTTTTGGGGGGCCTACCACCCAGCTCCCAAATAAATCACATGGAGTCTTATTCTCTTATCAATGCCATGTCTTAGTTTAGCTTGTTTCTAGCCAACTTTTCTTTTTCTTAATTAATTTGTAGTGGTATTTTGTTTGTGATCTAACAAATAAAGCTTGCCTGAAGATCAGAGTGTAGAGATAAGTCACTAGTTAGCCATAGACCAGGCAATGGTGGCATACACCTTTAATCCCAGTATTCGGATGTAGAAGCAGATGAATCTCTGTGAGTTCAAGGCCACACTGGGCTAAACAAGATTGAATCTGTCTAAAAGAGAAACAGAACTCACACAAAAGTGATCCCAGCACTTAGGATCATACACCTTTAATCCCAGCACTAGGGAGCTGGAGAAAGGAGTGATATGGCTGGGTATATACAGGAATATAAGGCAGGAGGGGACAGGAGCTAGGATGCAGTCTGGGGATTTGTAGAGACAGGATCACCCTTTTGATCTGAGCATTGGTAGAGGTCTAATCTCTAGTGGTTGACTGCTCTGCTTCTCTGATCTTTCAGCAATAATCCCTATATCTGACTCCAGGTTTTTATTATAAAGATCAATTAGAATTCATGTTACATTAATTTATTTTTATTTTATGTACATTGGTGTTTTGCCTGCATGCACGCCTGTGTGAGGGTGTCAGATCTCAGAGTCACAGATAGTTATGGGCTGCCATGTGGGTGTTGAGAATTGAACCATGATCCTCTGAACCAGTGCCCTTAGCTGTGGAGTTATTTCTCCACTCCCCCTCGCCAGCTTTTTTTAACTTAAATTATCCTGTTTATCTTTTGCCTCTGGGCTTTAATTTTTATTCTATGTACCTTTCTTCTTATTCTGTGGCTGACTTTGAAGCTTGGTGACAGGCCCCTGGAGTCCTCCTTTGTTGTAATTAGGGGGAGAGGTGTGGGTTGTTTGTTCCCAGCTCCCAGCCGCTGGCCCGCTCAGCTGCTGGTTGCTTGCTTATGCCCGAAATAACACATGAGAACAGTATTCATTTAAACTCTGCCTTGCCCGTTATCTCTAGCCTTTTCCCGGCTAGCCCTCACCTCATAAACTAACCCATTATAAAAGTCTGTATGTCACCACAAGGTGGGTGACTTACCGGACGGAACTTCCTTCTGCTATGGGGGCCTCATGGCGACTGGCTCACTTCCTTTCTTCTCCTCCCAGAACTTCCGTTCTGTCTACTCCGCCCACCTAAGGGCTGACCTATCTATAAGCCAGGCAGCTCTTTATTCAACCAATAAGAGTAATACAAAATACAGGCGAACACTCCCACATCACTCCTTCTCTTGCTACTAGATCTCCTTTTCCTTCTATTTATTCTCTCTGCCTGGCAGCCCGACCCCATCCTTCCTCCTGCCTCGCTATTGGCCATTCAGCTCTTCATTAGACCAATCAGGTGTTTTAGACAGGCAAAGTAACACAGTTTCACAAAGTTAAACAAATGCAACATAAAAGAATGCAGCACAATTTGCATCGTTAAAACAAATGTTCCACAGCGTAAACAAATATAACACACCTTAAAGTAATGTTCTACAATGCCTAAGCTACCGGTTGAGCATTTTTTAAAAATTTATTTTATTCAGTGTACATTGGTGTGAGGGTGTCAGGTCCTCTGGAACTAGTGTTACAGACAGTTAATGAATTGTCATGTAGACACTAGGAAATTAACCCAGATCCTCAGAATAAAACAATCATGCTCTTAGCTGTTGAACCACTTCTCCAGTCCTTGGTTGAGCATTTAGAATTAATAAGTCTTTGTGTGGTTATTTGGGAGCTGGTTGGCCGGACAGATTATTCCCCTATATTACAAGTCAGCAGAAGTTGTGCAGAACAGGAAGGTAAGACTGAGGAGCTGGAAGCGGAGGTTGCAAGCAGTGACAGTGACATTAGTAACATCCACATTAAAAGTTACACAAGTAATCCTCCAGTTTGGGTGCTCCTGTGCCCTCAGCTGTCTTGTTCTCAATTCCATGTGACTATGTTCTCTTGACCCTTTTATATTTTAAGCAAAGTAACACAGACTGCTCATAGACTCATCCTGTTATACAAGGCCTGCCAGAGCAGAAAGTTCTCAGCCCCACCTCACCCCGATTTTCTTTATTTTAGAGTCAGCTTCCAACTCTTTCAGCCTCGGGAGCTGGGAAACAGCCAGCAGCCAAACCTAAGCAGGTGTCCATTATGGTAATCTACACTTTGGAAGCCCAGCATGGTAGCACACATCTGTAATCCCAAACTTAGGAGGCTCAGGCAGGAAAACTGTACATTCTAGGCCAACCCTGACTATACAAAGGAGACTCTGTTTTACAAACATAATATGAATTCTGGTTGGAATCTCGGCCCCATTCTATGGCTGCCTTCACATCATGAGGTCAGAGCAGAAGATTTCGGGATATTTGACTGCAATGTGAAATCTGAGATTGTGTTAATAAAATTAACCTTGGATCAGGGGGCAGAGCAAGCAACTAGTTAACAAAAATTAGCCATAGAGAGTACAGAGGACACAAGGAGAAAGACAGAGAGGCACAGGAAGGGGTAGGAAGGTTCCTTTTTGGTCTGGGACGTGTGGAGAGACATGTAGGGTCTTTGGTTAAAAAAAAAAAAAAAAAAGGAAGGTCAGCTAGTTGCTCCTCCACCGCTTCTTTGATCTATCAGATTTTTTACCCCAATAGTTGACTCCTGAGTCTTTATTGGTAATAGAACAACGTAGACAAAAACAACAGCTGGACCACATGCAGGAAGTCCCTAATATATTTACTCTCTGACTGCAAGGCAGTTTGTCAATCTCTGCATGCCAACTACAGTTTTGATATTTACTTCTATATTGCTAAGTAAAATGGGTGTGTGAATACATCCTTTATGTCCCCAATTTGGGCAATATCCATTAACCTCCCAATACATAAAACAAAATGTAGCTTCTTCCCAAGGCTTCAAGTGTCTGTGCACATGTGCACATAAATACTTTCCATTCTTCTGTCACTATGAAGTTATCATTTATGTTAGAATAGGGTATTCATATACATTACCATGATTACATCTGTTATAAAAGTGTAAAATTATTTTTCACTGTTGTACATCTTTCCAAGTTTTCTGGAATTAATGTCAAAACTAGAATAGCTAGATCATACAAAGATTTCAGAGCAAGGATTGTTATGGGAAACAAAGCTATTTCATAATGACATTCTTAAAATATTTATACCTTGTCCAGTGGTGGACAAGCCTTTAATATACCAGCACTCCAGAGGCAGAGGCAGGTGGGTCTCTGAGTCTGAGCAAGTTCCAGGACAGACGGGACTACACAGAATGTAAGAAGCAAAAACTGATATTTCAAGTCCATAAAAGTAGAAAGTAGATCAGTCATTGCCTAGGGCTAGAAGACTTGAGGCAGGGGCAGGAGAGGGAGAGAATAAAGAATACAGAAAGTATTCTAAAATTGACATGGTACTGTGAGTTAAATTCTGAATATAAACTATTGAATTCCATATTTTCAATAGTAAACTTCATGTGAATTACATCTCAAAAGCTGCTTTTGTATATTTTGTATGTACAGGGGGAGGTGCACATATGTGCCTGTGGAATCCAGAAGACAACCTCCAAACATCATTGATCAGCTCCTCCTCCTTCTTCTCCCCCAACAAGCAAGACAGGCAGGATGAGGCTGGCTGGTAAGGTCTGTCTCCATCTCTCTCAACCGCCCTCATTGCTAGAATTGTAAGTATATGTAGCAAAATTTCGCATCAGACTTTCTTGGACAACCAGCTCACAAATAATGACATGGAGACTTAATATTAATTATTAAAGCTTGACCATTAGCTTAAGGTTGTTCCCAACTAGCTCTTACAACCCAAATTAACCTGCTTCTGTTAATCTCTCTTCTGCCACAAGGCTTTTACCTTTCCTTAGTAGAGCATGTCCGACTTGTTGAGTCTGCTGGAGAAATCCCCAAGCCTCTTCCTCTTCCTCTCTCTTCCTGGAAATCCTGCCTATCTTCTCCTGCCTAGGTATTGGCCATTCAGCTCTTTATTAAACCAATCAAAAGGCATATTCACAAAAACACATCTTCACAGTCTACAAAAAGATTGTCCCCTAACTGTACACATCTGTCTTTTTGTGTAATAGTCCTGGCTGTCCTGCAACTCTTTTTGTAAACCAGGCTGGCCTCGAACTCACTGAGATCCTCCTGCCCCTGCCTCCCAAGTGCTGGAATTAAAAGCATGTGCCTCCACCACCCAGCTGACTTTATTTAAAACAAACAAACAAACAAGCATGGGTTCTGATGGTGATTAGATTCAGGTCTTCACAGTTGCAAGGTAAGCATGTTATCTTCAGCACAGCTACTTAAAAACTATCTCCTGGGTGTGGTAATACTCAGGAAATAGGCAGGCAGAGCTCTGAATTTCAGGTCAGCCAGAATTACTTGGTGAGATCCTGTCATATATATATATATATATATATGTGTGTGTGTGTGTGTGTGTGTGTGTGTGTGTGTGTGTGTGTGTGTGTATGTATATATACATATATATAAAAGATGTAGAGGTGTTATTAATATTAATATCCACAAAAATA
>JAQHUG010000387.1:933906-944459 GCA_028555095.1 Dicrostonyx torquatus | reverse complement strand
AGAGAGAGAGAGAGAGAGAGAGAGTGTGTGTGTGTGTGTGTGTGTGTGTGTAAGAGAGAGACAGAGACAGAATGCCCTTGCATGTGTGGAGTCCGGAGTTGGTCCTTCCTCCACCTTGTTGGGTGGTCTTTCTAGTCATTACCGCTTCTGGCCTGTTTTCCTGTGTCTGCCTCCCACCCTGTTGCAGCAGTGCTGGGATAGATGTGTGCCACCACCTCCCACTCCTGTACACAGTTCCAGGGATTGAACACAAGGGTCAGTTTTGCTCATCAAGGGCTTTTAGCTGCTGAGCCATTTGTCTGCCCTATGTTGTTTTAGTTTGTTTGTATGTTTGTTTGTTTTAGTATATTTATTTAGAAATATGGTCTTGCTATCACCTAGACTGGCCTAGAATTTGTAATGCTTCTGCCTCCGCCTCCGAAGTGCGGGGATAACAGGCTTATATCACTATGCCTTGCTTCATACTACCTTTTTCTGGTTTATTTTGTTTTTTTTTTTGTTTGCTTATTTTTTTTGTTTATTTTGTTTTAGTTAGTTTGTTTTTTAGTTTAGAAATACTACATTTTTAAAATTGTAGGTGGGGACTGTGTGTGAAGGTCAGAGGGTAGCTTCAGGACTGCTCGCTCCTGTCTTCGTAGTTACTGAGCCCTCTCACCAGCTACTATTCAGAGAATTTTTTGTTGGTGTTATTTTTAAGCAGTTATTTACCAGTCTTTTAAGTTCTTAGAATTAGTTACAGTAAAATTTTAATTAAAAACCCTACAAAAATATTTCCCAATGTTACAATATTGTAGCCATTTTAGGGACCTTAATGACTGGTGTTGTCCTGGGTCTTACAATATTGTAGTAATGAGCGTGGGGCCCCTTGTTCCGTTCCGGCTGCCCGGCTAGCTTACACCCAAAATAACCACATGGAAATTGTATTAATACTGCCTGGCCCATTATCTCTAGCCTCTTATTGGTTAACTCTTACATCTTGATTCAACCCATTTCTAATAGTCTGTAAGTCACCATGAGGTAGTGGTCTTACCGACAAAGATTCAGCGTGTTAGACCTGGCAGCTTCATGGCGGGCGGCTCTCTCAGACTCTGTCTCCTTCCCAGCATACTGTTCTCTTTTCCCGCTTAAGTCCTGCCCTATCAAAAGGCCAAGGCAGTCTCTTTATTAACCAATGAAAGCAACCCAAATGCAGAAGGACCCTCCTACATCATAATATGGCATTATTACTATTGCCAGCTTTTTCTAAATTTCTACGGAAACATTGTAAGAGACAAATTAATTGGCTGGCTTTATTTTTTATTTTTAATTATGTGTGAATTTGAGTGTCTGTATGTGGAGATATGTGTATCCTTGGGTAGTGTAAATACCCAAGGAAACCAGGGCCATTGGATCCTCTAGAGCTGGAGTTACAGGTGGTTGTGAGCTGCCAAATGTAGGAGCTGGGAACTAAGCTGGGGTCCTCTGCAAGAACAGCGTATACCCTTAACCACTGAGCTATCTGTCCAGCCCTTCCTTCCCCTAAGTTTTTTTGGTTTGTTTATTTGTTTGTTTTGTTTTTTTTGTTTTTTTTTCGAGACAGGATTTCTCTGTAGCTTTAGAGCCTGTCCTGGAACTAGCTCTTGTAGACCGGGCTGGTCTCGAACTCACAGAGATCTGCATGAGTACATGAATCTGTTGTTGATTGCCTTGTCTGATATTTATTAAAGCTATATATTTACCTCAGAGCATTCCTATATTTTGGTTTTGTCTTTTGAGACAGGATCTCATTCTGGAGCCCTGGCTGGTCTGGAGCTCACTATGTAGCCAACCCTGTTCTTGAACTCCTAATCCTCCTGCCTCCACCTCCCAGATGCTGTGATTGCATGTGCCACCACTTCCAGATGCTTTGTTGTTGGTTTTGGAGATGGCTGTATATTATTTCTTAGATGCATTTTTCTCTCTTTGGATTCTTCCAGCTAGTTTGTGGAGAGAGCAGCAGTTTACTGTGATTCATTTTCTGAATATTGAGAAATCCAGGACGTGGGATTCTTGGTATTTTTAACAATATTCCAGATCAAATTTATTCATTAATATGTGCATTATTCTAGACTCTGAAGGTTTAGTGTAGAAACCTAGGACAGACTGAAGCTGTAGTGCAGTGGTAGTGGATTTGTTTACCATGTACATGGCCTTGGGTTCAATCTTTAGCACTGCAAAGAAACCTGAAGATAACCAGGTAGATTGTTTTGAATAATTATATCACTTTTCCTTAAAAAGGACCACTCTTAATATCTGTATTAAACAAGTCAATACAGCAGTTCAAGAGAAAATAATTATGTATAGCTCTGCATTTCAGAAATTAATTAGTTGGAACAAAAGATTACAGTTTGTGGAGCAGTAAAAAGGTGATAACATTAAACATAGGCGTTCAGGGGCAGTTCAAAGTACTTGGAGAAGACCAAGGCTCAGGTCCAGCACATGGAGGCTCACAACCACATGTTAATTTTCTTTTTTAAAGATTTATTTATGTATTTATTATGTATACAACCTTCTGCCCGCACGCCAGAAGAGGGTGCCAGATCTCATTATAGATGGTTGTGAGCCACCATGTGGTTGCTGGGAATTGAACTCAGGACCTCCGGAAGAGCAGCCAGTGCTCTTAACCACTGAGCCATCTCTCCAGCCCCCACATGTTAATTCGTGTTCCAGGGTATTAGACTCCATCTTCTGGCCTCCTAGGAACCATATAGTACACAGATATACATGCAGACAAAACACACATAAAATACACATAAAGTAAAATAAATCTCAAAAGAGTTGAATACTGCATTTTACATGTTTTATCCTACTCAAAAGAAATACAGTGTTGGTAGTTAAATTTCTCAGAAATGGCCTCATTTAAGATATAGGGTGTGGTTTATGAGTTTTTTGCCTACTTGTATATATATGTGCATGTATGCACCATTTGCATACCTGATGTCCTCAAGCCAGAAGAGAGCATCAGATCTCCTGAACTGGAGTTAATGTATGCTTATGAGCCAACATGTGACATATGCTGGGAATCGAACCCAGGTCCTCTGCAAGAGCAGCCAGTACTCTTAACCCCTGAGCCATCTTTCCAGCCTCTAGATAAGATTCTGATATGCTCTAAGAGAAAAGAACTAAGATAGGAACATGATAAAAGCAGAGGACAATATATGATTGATAATATAAAAATTAATAGTAATATGGCTCCCATTTAATGCTGTTTTTGGATGTTTTTAGGAACTTTAATGTTTTCCTATGATCATACTTTTGAAAACTAAACAATTTATTAGGAAACGTAATTTATTAAACGTAACATAAAAATTAAGCCAGGACTGCATGTTGCTCATTCGTGCCTTTGACTTTTTACATTTTTGATGTGGATAATTCAAAATGTCATAGTTTATTGTAAACACTTACTAGAAGGTAGATATAATAGTCATTTTTTTTTAGGTGAGGAAAATTAAAGCACACAAATTGCTCAAATTAAGTGGAGCTAGGATTCACCCAGGTGGTCTACTGGAGAGTTTGTATTCATATTTCCTGTCATGAAATGTGATTGGTACAGTTTTTAAGATATATTTCTAACTTATGAGCATTTATGAAAAAGTAAGACTTTCAGTGATATCTTTTGACTGGTGCATAGTTTTTAAACATTTGCTTCTTTTAAAGACCAAACTGGAAATTCAGAAAGCTCTTGCAGAAGATTCCACTGTGTATGAGTATGACAGCATTTATGATGAAATGCAGAAAAAAAAGGAAGAAAGTAATCCCAAATTGCTTTTGGGGAAAGATCGAAAGGTTAGTAGCTGAAATACAACTTTTGTTAATCTTGACCTGTTTATTTGTTTGGTATTATTTTAAAATGACTTCAGGAAAAAAGTTTAGGTATTAAAATGAAATTTTGATTCTAAATTATAGATTTAATTTTTAGAATCTAGATCCTAGCAGATGTCAAGTGAATTATCCAGTATTTTTGAATTTTTTTTTAACCTTGAAACCGTATAATTTTTTGAAAATTTTTTGAAACTTTTTTTATGCTCATTCTGTATACTAGATTTATACTGCTCCTGGCTTGTTTTCTGGCTCATTCATTTCAGACTATCATATAGCCAGGCATGGTGATATGCCATTGGGAGACTGGGACAGGAAGGTCAGAAGATGAGAGCCATTCTCAGATATGTAGCAAGTTCAAGATCAGCTCGGGCTGTGTTATACATATCTCAATAAAACAAACTAAAACGAAAACCAGAAGCGAGGAAGTAGGCATGATGGCACCAAGGACCTGAGGCTGGGCAGGTCTCTCTAGCCATCACCTGCCTTGACCTGGGTATTAGACTGAGCTGGCCTTGAACTTGGTGTGACTTTCCTGCCTTTGACTCCCACAGGCGAGGATTACAAGTGTGTGGTACTGCTCCTTCTGCAACACTCAGATTTTTAGTGGAAACCATTTTATAGCAGTTTCGCTAGCAAATTTATTCTGTGTTTTGTAAAGACAGATTACTTAGACTAAACATTTCTATATTAATGGTTGTAATTTTTTTCCTCTTTCCGAAATAATTTTATTTTTCTTTAGCCCAAATACATTCACAATTTACTAAAAGCAGTGGAGATCAGAAAAAAGGAACAGGAAAAAAGAATGGAAAAGAAAATACAGAGAGAGCGAGAGATGGAAAAGGGAGAATTTGATGATAAAGAGGCATTTGTGACATCTGCTTATAAAAAAAAACTTGAAGAGAGAGCTGAGGAGGAGGAAAGAGAGAAGAAGGCTGCTGCCCTGGAAGGTGAGTGAGGAAGGGGACGGATTCCTGCTGTGATTGCAGGGCTGTGTCCATGTTGGTGGTAGAGGCAGGGCTGAACCTTTAAGTCACTGTTACTCCTTTTGGGCTTTTCATTTAGTTCTTATTTTATTACTTTAAACTGTGAACATTACAAACCATTGTCTTAGATAATCGAGATGTAAAAACATTTACAAGGCATAACAATATTATTTTTGCCAGAACATAAATAAACTTTAAACTCTAATAACATTCTGAGATGAGAAAATGTTTAACACCACTCAAGGAACATTAACTGAGCAGTTAGAAAAAGAATATCATTAATAATCAGCAGCTAAGGAATAGCTTAGCCATTAAATTGAATGCTCTCAAATCAGTAATTTAATTGGCAAATGCTCTCCAACTTCAAGTGAACAAAAACTAAATCTGTAAAGTTGTATCTGGTGGCTCAGCAAGTAAAGGAGCTTGCCACCAAGCCTGAGTTTGACCCCTCGAACTTACACAGGGGCAGGAGAGAACCAACTACCACAGGTCATCCAGTGACCTCCACGTGTGTGTGTGTGTGTGTGTGTAGACAGAAAAATCAAGTAAGCATTAAGAGTGTATTCCTGACTCCTGGACTAGAGAATGTTCACACATCTTTGTATGATATATGCTCTGTGTGTATAAAGTGTAGAATCCATATTCTCAGTTTGTCTTTGCTTTCCTTCCCAGCACGACTGGATGTGACCAAGCAGAAAGACCTCAGTGGATTTTATAGGCACCTGCTAAATCAAGCAGTTGGTGAAGAGGCAGTTCCCAAGTCCAGCTTCCGTGAAGCCAGGTAAGAGGTGGCAAGTGGAACGTTTACTAGAAAGATACCCTTGACAGGCTGTGGTTATGCGATTTAGGATTCGTAGACTCTTGAGTGGACAGGTCAACCGACACGACCTACCTAATTGAGTGAGTGAGTGGAGTTTACAGTTTCTTAACTTCAAAACCTAAAGATTTTGTTCAGCCTGGTTTTTATTCTACAACTCATAAAACAATTACTAGTTTACATTAAAACATTTTAGTGTACAAAATTTCTGTTTAAGTGCTTTTTGGGTCTTATGTATGTCCTTAAAGGAGAAACAAAACCCAGGTGTACTCTTTCTTAAAGGAAAAGTATTTAAGACCCTGGTGCCTGAAAACAATTACTGCAAGAAGAAGAGATTGGCATAGGACTGGGTTGTACAGTATATAATTGTAATGTGATCATTAGATGGCATATAATACAAAAATGGTTTATTTTTTTGAGTAGAACCCAGTCTGCATAGAAGTCATATTCACAACTCAGAGAGTAAAATGACCCTGTCTGATATCAGCAGGAGTCACGTGTTGGGTATTCAAGTAACTTAAATAAATTCTAAAATTTTAATCCTAGTTACATTTCAGGTACTATGCTGCTATTTTTGCCCTACCAGACAAATATCTATTTGTACAAATATCTGTTTGTAGATATTACCATTTCTGTAGACAGTTCCATTATGTATCTCTGATCTGGAAAAGCAAAGGATTAGGAGACTTCTAGATAAAATTTAAGCTATTATAGAATTATTAAGGTAATATATCATGTGTGCAGACTAGCTAAATGTAAAAGGGAGAATCTTAAGAGGACATGTGGATGTTTTAGAACACGTGACTGACATGCTTCACTACATCCAGTCCTCCAGCACTAGGAACAGTCACGTGTGAGTGTTATCACGGAGTTAATCACGCAGCTGGAAAGTGCAGGTGGTGTAATAATTTCAGGATCGCTGATGGCAGCAGCCAGGAAGACTGAGCAGTTTCTTTCCTGTTGTGATGGGCGCTGAGACACTGTATCAGGTCACTGATGCCTTTCTAACCTTAGGAACGTTTAATTGTTATGTTTAGAATTAGATTTGGTACTGTTTTCTGTGGGAAATTACTCTCATGTGTTTCTAGTACTTCCAGAACAAAATGAAAAAATCTAATAGTCACAGCTTGAACTTCGTTGTGAAAATAGAACTTAGATTCACGGCAAACCTTACTTTTCCCAATTATTCTTTGTCTAGAAGTAGAAAGAAAAATGAGACCTACACAGACCCTTTCCTGAAGGTTCTGGGGACCAAGCGAGGAGGACTGTGTTCTTTGTTTTATGTCTATCAATACTAAAATGTCCCCAGCTGTTTGAAAGTCCTAATTTAAAAGACAAATAGACATCAGTCTTGTGCATCAGACAGTACATATGATTTAGTTGTGAGTTTTGAGAAAATTTACTTGCGTTCCTTTGTTGTAAGAGGTGCAGCTGTGTTCCCAGCACCAGAGAGGAATATGGCCATTTGTTCTCAGTGCCTGGCTCCCGGCCGCAGCCGCACAGCTAGCTTATACCTGAAATAACCACACGAAAATTGTATTAATTAAATTACTGCCTGGCCCATTATCTCTAGCCTTTTCTTGGCTAACTCTCACATCTTAAACTAACCCATTTCTAAAAGTCTGTGTGTCACCACGAGGTGGTGCCTAACCGCAAGATTCTAACCTACATCCATCTCAGGTAGGAGCATCATGGCATCTGGCGTCTTCTCTTCCCCCAGCCTTCTGTTCTCTCTACTCCACCCACCTAAGGGCTACCCTATCCTACAGGCCAGGCAGTCTCTTTATTAACCAATGAAAGCAACACAAAATACAGAAGAACCCTCCTACACCATTCCTTTGCTTTCTACAACTAAGAAAGTAACATTTTGTATTTATATGATTTTTTTTTTAAATTTTATTTTGAGGACTGGAATAAAAGAAGAGAAGCCCAGGGGTTACTCCGATGAAACAAATTCAGAGGACAGACCACAGCAGAACTGCATTCTCCAAACTGGTGAAGAGGAGGAGGCAAACCCAGATGCTGACAGCGATTTTGACATTAAGAGCAGCGATGATGATGAAAGGGGAGGAAGTAAAGTAAACTACAGACGGGAAGAAGACACAGAAGCCTCCAAGAAACACCCCAAGCATCACAAGAATCAGACCCACTCACGATCGTCTAGTGAAGAGAGAGGGCATGGTACCAAGTACCACTCCAGAAGCCCCAAGTCAAGAGGTCATCACCAGGACAGGCAGGCCAGAGAGAAGGAGAGCCGGCACACGGACCACGGCCACCACAAAGAAAAGAGTTGTCACAGGCACAGAGAAGCCGATCATAAAGATGACTACTGGAAGAGGCATGAGCATGGAGATAAACTGAGGAGACGAGAGGACAGAGAGTGGAAAAGGGAGACATACTCCTCTAGAGAACTAGAAAGAGACAGACACTGCCACAACCAGGACCCATACAGTGAGAAAGGAAGAAAGGAGAGATATGAGAACAACAGCAAGCACAAAGAGATGGAGAAACAGGAAAGAAATCGAGACAGAAGAGAAAGCAGCCCAAGGTCTAGACCAAAGGACCAGTTTCTTGACCAGGAAAAATCCAGCAAAATAAGAAACGTGGAAAAGGACAAAGGCGATCAAGAGAAACCCTCTCTTTCTGAAACCTCACTAGCAACAAAGCACAGACTGGCAGAGGGAAGGCAGGAGAAGGGCAGTGAGCAAGAGAGGCCCCCTGAGGCCTTGAGCAAGTTTGCAAAGCGGAGCAGTGAGGAAACTGTGCTGTCAGCTAGAGACAGGTACTTGGCCAGGCAAATGGCACGGATTAATGCAAAGACTTACATTGAGAAAGAAGATGACTAACGGCTGCCAGGGTCTGGAGTTCCTGAGCATAGAACATTGTGACCCCTGGAACTTGCTTTAAGAAAGCAAATGAGTATGTGAACAGTGACTGGAGGGTATTTTTTAAGGTATATTTTCAAAACTTGTGAAGTCAGTTCTTTCAGCTTCAGTGCGCGGCGGACTTGTGAGATATTTCCTAGTCTGTAACACTTTGTTGGTTGTACTCAAGAATCATACAGTGTTAGATCTTCCAGCAGATCCATTGTGAGGAAAATTGGCTTTCTTAAAACCATTAAAATATAAGTCTTTAATAATGTTGCTTTTGAGATTTTTCTTTTGGTTTTGTGTTGACTATTTATTTTACATGAATGGGTGTTTTGCCTTCATGTAATTCACTGCACCAAGTGAGTGCCTAGTACCCACAGAGAAGGCCAGAAGAAAGCACTGGATCCCCTGGAACTGAAGTTACGGATGGTTGTGAGCCATCATGTGAGTTCTGGGAATCAAACCTAGGTCCTCTGTAAGAGCAGTGAGCACTCTGAAACACTGAGCCATCTCTCCAGCTTCAAATTTTTAAATTTTATTTTGTTCTGCTTTTAAGGGATTGAATTTTGGGGGGGTGGGGTAGGGTAGGGCTGTGTTGTTACTGAGACAGAGTCCTGCTGTTGTTACACATGCTGCTGGAACTCCAGTGCTCAGGTGATTCTCCTGTCTCAGCCTCCTGAGTGCTAGAACTACAGGCACGTGACTGACACCATGCCCAGTGTGTCATGTTTCTCTTGTTGCAGAAACTATTTTGTGAATACTGTCTTTCAAGTTAAAATACATAAATTTTAGAAGTAGAAAAAAATGGTATATGTTTTGAAATTTGTGTTAGAGCATAGATAATGCATGTTGTCTAGATAGTGTTCTGATCCACAGCATACTTGACTTAAATATAGTGACGTGCTCCTGTGTTTGATCCACCTCTTACTTGTCAGCGTAATTACCAGGTTATGGACAAGGCTTAGTAGAGCTCCTGCCTGACATGCACGAGGCCATGGGACTGATGGCCAGGATTGAAAAGGGCAGGAATTTCATTCATGTCTAAACCTTGTTGTTTAGAAGTATCATTTATTTTGTAATTTTATATTTTGCAAATTATTAAATTGGCCTGTAAGTCTGTTGGCTGAGAGTGAGATGTTTCATATACTCCAACAGAGAGACTGAAGCCTGTTAAAGCCCCATTTCTACATTCAGATAAAACTACACTTTCTGAACTAAGAGCCTGAAACCTGGCCGTGGCGCTTGCGTGCTATGAGTTTATCCGTGAGTACAGAAAGGGTGACCATTAGGGAAGACATTCTCTGGCAAGTTTTCCCATGCCAGGAAGTCCATTTATTTCATGGTACTTGATTGTGAAGAGTTTACTGTTTTAGAACGACAAACGGTCTAGTGGCAGGTTTACTTAGATGAAAAACTATTGTATATTGAAAGACATGCTTAATATTTATTATTTTACTATATTTTTAGGTCCTAAAAGGGAGCGTTACAAAGTGAATGTCTAGATCCCTGACTGACCTAGTAAATGAGTTCTTGTAGATTCTTGGCAAGCCCTAAAAAGCCCCGATTTACACAGGGGAAGCAGCCTAAGTGGAAAGATGAGATCTTAGGAGAGCAGGAGTGGTCACAGTCTTTGAGCCTCAAGAGAGAACATTATTCCTTCCTTACAATTAGTCCCTGTGCTTGGAAAAGTTAATTTGGTGAGGGAGAGATCGTGTCAGAGAGATCAGATAGTTCCCTCTCCCAGAAGTTCAAATACTTCCATAAAGCACATTGGCTACTCCAGATAGGAAAACACCAGTTAGTTATGATAAACAGTTCTCATTTTTCTGCCTGTAATGATTTCTGTCCCTTTAAGAGAAAAGCCACGCCCACTCCCTGCCCCATCTGCTGAGGCAGGCTGATCTTCAGCTTCCAGCCTAAGAGCTCTCTCTTTTCCATCTTCCTCTTGGAGAGCAGCTTCTGCCTCTCTCCCCACTTCTCCCCTTCCCCCACTTCTGTCTCTCTCTTCTCTATCTCCTCTCTTTCTCCTTCTCTCTCTCTCTC
>JAQHUG010000387.1:794501-919320 GCA_028555095.1 Dicrostonyx torquatus | reverse complement strand
TTTTTTTTTTTTTTAACCAAACCAGAATTTTATATGGAACCTCCCTTCCTCCCAAAATGCTTCTGACTGTCAAATCTGGCAATTAACAAATAATTACTTTAAAACTCCTACATAGGTAAGTATGGTGGCACAAACCTGATAATGCCAGTTCTTGGGATGCAAGAGGATCACTGCAGGATTAAGGCTAGTCTGAGCTACATAGTAAGCTTTTGCTTTAGAATAAAAATCTTCTCTCTTTAAAAAAAAAAAAAACAGATTTCTATTTTCCCAGGGGTACTTGAGAAAACAATTATGGCATGCTTGACCACTTGCACTAAGTACACACAAGAACAGAAAAGGTGTCTGAGATGTCCCATGTAAAGAAGAGCGTTGTGTTCTCTAGTTTTTCTGCCCAGCGGGGTCACTGTTGCTGCTCCCTGGACGCCCGCCCCTCCGAACACACGTTCTGCTGATGGGAAACCAAGACCCGGAGGTGAGTGCTTTCATGGCTGACTAAATCCTCTCAGCATTCCTTGGCCTTTATCAGCTGTCTTCCATCTGGTGGCCCGCAGTGAAAATGGCCCTGTCATCTCACCTACTGCCAAGGGGTTTGAACTCAGTCACACTTTTTTGGGTGACATTTCCTTGTAACTGAAAATTTGCAAGAAAGACAACCAGAATTTGAGGTGCAGCCTGTGACAAAATACTGACTCTTGTTAGCCTAGAGCTCCTAACTGCTGACCCTGGCCTCGGTTTGAAGCAACAGAGGTCTTGGATCTTCTCAACCATCATTAAAGAGTCGCCTGGAGGAATGAACTTAGTGACTCTGGGGACGGGAAGGGAGTACAGGAAGCAGCTGTCTGGTCCTCTCTGGGAGGAAAGGTCATAGAGTGGCTTTGGTTTTAGTTGTAGAAATTTGCAAGAACTGAGTTTTCTTCACTTTGAGTTTAGTTTTCCTACTTAGAAAAAGAAAGGAATCGTTCTCAGAAAAAGATGTCTGTCTTATGCTCTCTCATGAAATGTCTGAGCGTGCTGCTGTGATGGTTGCTTCAATAGAGAAGTTTTGCTCATCAGAACCCACAGTCTAGTTCACCTGGGTTCTCAAGAGCTTTCCCCTGGTGGGTCCGCTTCACCTCTGAGCTCTCCCTCTGCAAACACAACAGTGGACCTAGGCCTCTCCTGGTGTGACACTCGTCACTTTGTACAATAAATACACAGTATTCTGTGACAGAAATAATATTTCAGACATTTCTGTTCTGTAGAAGTGAAGAGACACTGCCATAAATCTTAGTCGTTGATCACTAACTCCGGCAGCATGGCATGGAAATGGCCACTATTCTGTCCCTAACCTTTAACACCAATTTCTACACTAGCCAACAGTCTGCTCAGAAAAAGAAACTGCACCTAAAAATGCAAAAAACACTGGCCAAAGAGTCAGAAGATCTGGAGAATCCCTGAGCTGTGTTGTCTTCGGACGAGTCACTGAAATAATGACTTAGACAAGGTTATTCCCACCGTCAGTGTTCTCGTCCTCTATGGCACCTGTGCCCATCTGCCTCCCAAGGTCTCTGGAGAGCAAAATGAGACGACCTATAGGCAGACACTTTGGCAAGTTTGCATCTTATAGAAATTGTTAGGTACTTGATATTCAGACAGAAATAATCATTTCTAATATGGCGGGAAATGGCTCCAATGACCTGAGCCACAACTTTGATATCCAACTTCATTGGGTGGGTGACAGTTTTTTAGGCTAAAATTGTTACTGTAACATTCTTATTTTGTGATGTTCTTCAAAATAGTATTTGACACACTGATGTGAGAAAAATGGCTATGGCACCAGGCATGGTGGCCACACCTTTAATCCCAACACTCAGGAGGCACAGGCAGGCAGATCTGTGCGGTTGAGACCAGTTGCTCTCCAAGAGCTAGTTCTAGGACAGTTCCAAAGCTACAGAGAGACAGGGACTCACTATGTAGGCCCGGCAAAACTTTATAAATATGACAAAGAGCCTTTGTTAGATTTTATCTTTTGAATAAGACATAACAAGAAAATTACTTTCTTCCCGATTATCCTGCTAAGCACGCGCGCGCGCGCACATACACACACACACACACACACACACACACACTCACTCATCAGTGGGGACATACCTCCTTCAGCGTCCCTGGAGTGCTGATCAGCCGATAAATGATATACGTAGGGATGCAGATAATAGATGACGTCCCTAAGCAGTAGCCCAAGATGATGCTCCAGTGAGGATAATTATATTGGAAAAGCCGCAGTTGGGGTGGACTCATCAAAAAACTGCAAATGATGAACTAAGACAAATTCCAAGAAACATTGAAAATCTTGAGACCACAAACACCAAAGACCAAATCTGACTTTCTACTGGGGTATATCCTAGATTGAATTTCTAACCACTAAACAGAAAAACAGGTATGCTCCTTGCTTGGGTTTCTTCACCTCAGGGCCTACTGTGGAAATTACAGCATCCCTACAGTTATCCCCAAGGTCAGGGAGATGTAGCGTCTCCTTCTGCCAAGGAGAAGAGACTGGCACCCACTGGGACTGGACAGCAAAGAGACAACCTGGGCAGCCTCTCTGTTTGTCTCTGTTGCCGCGTCTAAGATTTGCCGACTGTTTTAGGTCAGAGGGCAGTGCCTTCCGTCTGGGAGAGAGAAACTGAGGCATGCTCTGCTCAGGGTAATGTTCCTTTCTGCCTTTGCTCTCTGTGCGGCTCTGCAGCCTGGGGTTTCAGTAAGAATGAATCAGCAAGGATTCGTCTGGACACCAGCTACAGTCCACGATAGGCCCTCCTGGAAAGGAATAGTGGGAGTGGGAGAGCAGCTTCATGTGTTTTTCACTTGAGAATCATATGAAATTTTTGATGAGAACTTCAAATCTCCTTTAACACCCAACTTATGATTTTTGTATTTTCAGTTTGGTTTCCAGAGTGAGCATCAATGTTGGCTTTTGCCTAGAAACTGCTCTGCCGAAATCACTATAGCTCTTGATTTAATTTTATTTTAGTGCTTCAAACTCATAAAGAAGACACTAATGTAAATTACTCATGTGGTTAAACATCTATTTATATCTGTTTTTCCTTTGTCTGCAGATAATAAAATGGGAAATTGTAAAGCACACATCCTTCATTGGAGCCTGTGTCCAGGAGGAGGGCTTCAAAAACAGGGCCCCCTCAATCACAAACCTAACACAGGCTTCTCAGCCCAAGGCCTGGCTACTGAGGAAAGTAACTGGAGTTGGGGAGGAGACAATCCATTCAGGAGCGATCTTTGACAGAACTGGGCTATCTTGCTGTCAGGTTTGTGAAACTGAGCTCACCAGGGCCCAAGCTCATTATTCAGGAGCTTCCTCTCTAAGCCCAACTTCTTTTCTCAAGCAATCTATTCTTTCTTTCTTTCCTCTTTTTTTTGTAACTTGGTTCCAGTGGGAAAAAAAAAAACGAATGTTTTTAGTAATTTGCTTGTTTACCTAAAGCATCCCTATAAAGCTCTGAGCAGGAGACCTGTTTATTCAACATAGATCTGGAAGGCAGATTTGCCACCTCTCCCTGAGGCATGAGAGCACTGACCTTTGGAGGAGAGACGTGAACATCCCTGGAATGGTGTAGTATGCCTGCCCTGGTCTCTACATGAGTGCTGACCATGAGCCTCCAGAAACAAACAAACCCAAGGTCTCTAGACCCAGACAAGAATGAAGCAGACGAAGAGACCTTATGTCTAACGGGGAGCCCAAATATTTTAATGTACTGTCAGATACAGGACCTGATGGGGACAGACTGGGGTTAGGCGAGTGAGGTGAGTCACACAGGCTCAGGGGCCAGGGCCAGAGTCTGATAAAATATTTTTATACAGATTTTCTGCATTAATGTAGCATTGCATTGAAATAGTATTTATCTTGCATACTGATGTGTTTTATGTTCCCTGGGTGTCTCACTTGCCTCACCCCAGGCTGGGCCTGGACACTGCTTCCTTGTTGGGTGGGGAATAAGAAAGCACATAAGAAAAAAAATGTCTCTGCCCTATGGCATTCATCTAACGTGACTTCTTCCTCTGAGAAACAAATGAAAGGGTTTAAGTAGATTATCATGAAGCATAGGTATTAATACAGGCTAATAACCTATTTATGTCAGGGCTTTAGCTTCTGATCACAGTGAACCAAGAGACTCAGTTCAGACCTCTTTCTAGAAAAGCAACTGAAACTTTGCCAGGTGTATGAGCACTTGCTTTCAATCCCAGCATTGCAGAGGCAGGGGAGTTGATGTGAGTTTGAGGCTAACCTGGGTCTACATGATGAGTTCCAGGCCAGCCAGGACTACAGAGTGAGACCCTATGGATTTAAAGGAACTGACAGACAGCCTGGTGATGCACAGCTCTAGTCCTCACTACTTAAAAAGCTGAGGCGAGAGGATTTCTTGGGCTAAGTTCAAAACCAGCAAACTTTGTTTAAAAAAAAATTTTTTTTTGATTTGGGCTAAACGCATCAAATGAGCAAAGAGCTTACAAAGTAAAATGGGACTGCTGGACTAAAACCTAAGAAAGTGCACAAGCCAGGGTCGGCACAAGGGTCTCTTCGTGTCTGCTCTAGAGTGTGGGCCGGCCCTGGAGCCGCTAGGCTGGGAGTTTGCTGCTTGGGATGAATGTTTATGGAAACTCATGGAATCTAGAGCAGTCAGGAAGGGCGTCTAGAACAGAGACACATGCAGTGCCACAGAAACAAAGCAAAGATAGCAACTAGACCATCACACAAAATTTAATCCTGCTGGGTACGGTGGTGCAGACCTTAAATCCCAGCACTTGAAAGACAGAGGCTGGCCTGGTCTACAAAGCTAGTTCCAGGATAGTCAAGACTGTTACACAGAGAAACTCTGTGTAGAAAAACAAACAAACAAAAAACTCAGTCCTGAGACATGTTAGCGGTTGGGGGCAGCAAAGATTCTTTCTCAAGAATATCAGCACAGAGAGATGAGGAGAGCCTGTGTGCTAAAGGCCTGAGACCTCAATAAGCTGAGTTGGTTAATGGAATCATATAACCTGCTTTTATTTTTCTCCAAAGGATTAAAAAAAACGACCCCTTCCAATAAAATTATATATAAATGAAAAAACTGAGAAGCAGTCCCCAGTGATGCACACAGCTTGGGTTTATCCCAGGCTGCCTCACTCAGCGTGCACCTGGGAGGTTAATAGGGTATGATCTATCGCTGGGCAGTAGAGACACTTGGAGAGGAGGTGGCAGGGGCACATAACAAGGTGCAGTGATGACTAAACACGTCATGAGCCACCCTTAGAATTCAACTTTCTCTCCAGGCCCTTTGTCAATAAATGAATTCTACTTTTGACTCATCCTGAACTTGGGAACCTTTATGTGTGCCCCCTTTAAGGTGCATATAAAATTGGTATGAAATTGCTAGGAACCCCTCTCTGGGCTTTTCTGATCAATAAATACAGTATGTCTTTCCATGGTCTTGAATAATGTTTGTTACGTGGTTTTAATGACATTAAGCCTCAATTTCCTTAAATGCTGATCAGAAGCAACAAGCCAGTGGCTCATGCCTGTGGCAGCAGCTTTTGAGAGGCAGGAGGATCTCACATATGAGGCCAGCCTAGGTTATGTATAGAGGTCCAGGCCAAATCAGTCTCATTTGATTTGAAGGCTATCTTTAAAAATAAACAAAAAACCCCAACGCCTTTCAGAATGATGATAAAGATTCAAAGAGCAACAGCTGAAAGTCTGGTGCAGTCGGCCTACTGCTCAGTAAATGTTCTCGTTCTTGTTAGATCCTGCTGCACCAGCTTGATCCCTCGTGGTTAATGCCAAGCAGGAGAGCAGCGGAGGGCACAACTCCTGGGAGGCACCCCACAGAGGAGCTTCTTGGAGTACTAGTTTATTTTTGTCTCTTGGTAGGATTTTGTCCACACAGAAGTACTGGGTTTATAAAATTCTTTGAGATGCACAACCTCAGTCAGTATGCCCTTCTGTCTCTGTGTTACACTTCAGCACTGCTGTTTATTTTGTTTTTCAAGACGGGGTTTCTCTGTAGTCCTTGCTGTCCTAGGGACCAGGCTGGCCTCAAACTCAGAGATTCTCCTGCCTCCTGAGTGCTGGGATTAAAGGCATGCACCATCATTGCCTGGCCTTATTTCTTATAAATAAATATCTAGAACCACAAGGCAGAAGTGACAACTCACCAGGAGAAACAGAGGACTGATGGCTACCCAGCAGATCTTCCAGAACCATCCCGGGCTGAAGCCAAGCATTTCCTTCACGTCGCTACAGAACTGAGTGATACCTAGAATCGCCCAAAGGAGAATGTGACTGAGGCCAGATCAGCACTAGTGATGGCAAGAATGGCAGTGGGGGTTCCCCCTGAGCTGGTGGAGTCTCTCTGTACTTCTCCACACGAGGGGCTCCAGGGAGATGGAGCAGTGAGGGGAGGAGTGCATTACAAAACTGAATAATTTTTATAGCAAGCAAAATTCACAGAACCAGGAAGTTGATGGACACCTAGGGAGAGAGCCAAGATCCCCATTGGTGCCCATACTCTCATTCTACATTTGATTGTAGTGTTAATTGTAGGAAGGAAGTAATTTTATTTAGGAATTATAAGCCTGCCTTGCAGAGACCAACTTGGACTATCCATTGGCAACTTTCAATGAGATTATTTTTTCAAGATTTATGTGTATGCATGTTTGGCCTCCACATATGTCTGTGCACCGTGTATGGTATCCACAGAAGAGGCCAGAAGAGGGTGTCTGGTCCCCTGGAATGGGAGTTAACAGTTGTGAGCCACCATGTGGGTGCTGGGAATCAAACCCAGGTCCTCTGTGAGAGCAACCAAGGCTGTTAACCAATAAGCCATCTTTTCAGCTCTTCAAGGGAATTTTTTAATTACAGTATTGCTCATTCGCAGGCCAGGTCAAGATCCAGGTTCTTCTGTAGATTACTGGCACTAACATGACAACGCCCACTGACGGGTGAAGCATGAGGCGTGTGAGTGCTTCCAGCTGCTTTCTCCAGAAGTCTGTGGTTGCTAGGGCAGGTCTACACAGTAACTTTGAACTTTGTCCTCTGAATTAGCCCTGAATTCAGGCCCCAGAACCCACAACAGGTGACTCACAACCTACAAGTTCAGCTTCAGGGAATCCAATACTCCTGCTGCCTCTGCAGGCTGTTGCACACGCGTGCACGCGTACACACACACACACACACACACACACTTAAATCCTTTAGTTTGTGTGCTCGCCCCTCTTCTTTGCAATGTGCATGATGACTATCACGATAAAGCCATTGATCATAGAAATTGGAAAGCAAACACATTTCCAGAAAGAGATGTTTGCTTCTTGATCATACAGATACACACATCTCTAAACTTGTGTTCTTCAGGTCAGTTGCCTGTGCCCTCCCCTACCCCATGTCAGAGCTGATGGAATCTCTGTCAATAAGCCTCAGCTCACTTCCCTCACTTCCTGTACCTCCTCTCTCCCTTATCAAAGTTTCTTCCAGGACCAGAGGGAGTGACCTGGGGATTCACCGATGCAGAGACAGAGCATTCTTGCCTGGTTAGGGGACAAGGGCTGAAACTCTGTCTTGGTGCTCTGGAAAGAGGCACTCACAGCAGTGCACTGTACATCAGGCCTTCGATCACCACTGCGGGTGAACTGGCTGACTCTAGCTTCTCTATTCTGGGTAAATGTTAAAAAAATCAGGGTAGTAACCATGTTCTCCCTCAAGGGTATGAAAACTGTGATACAGTGTGGGGGGCGGGGGCTGATGGGCTGCTATAGAAAGCCCTCCCTGAGATTAGCTTACACTCCGGAGCTCACACCTAGCCAGCTGCCCCTTCCTGCCCTCCTCCAATGAAATCAGTCCCCTCTCCCTGCAGACTGAGGGTAATAACGAAAGAATTCTCCCTGAAAGGGACCTCTTACCGTAGAACCAAGACACGGCAACAGCTTCTATGAGTGCCACAGTGAGCACAGCAGGCCCCGTGGCATACTCCTCCAAAAGGGTCACCACATATGCCCCTCCCTGGGGATGAGATTGCAGATGTGGTTAACGGTCTTCTGAGGTACAACCGCTCATTACAAAGGCCTGCAGTAACTTCTGAATAGAGGGTGATGAGTGGGTGATTCTCCCCTGCACTCCCTCTAAGAACCCCAGGGCTGTCGGGTGGAGTGGCCTTGGAATGTGTGCCTATCTGACACCTTATGTGCCACAGAGCACAAAACAACCCACAGCCTGGGGCATGCTAGGCTCTACCACTGAGCCTCCAGCCCCCTAGCTCATCCTTGTTTTTCCCCACCACACTGTAAGAGACAAACTCTAAAGGGCCTCTATGTCCACTTTCAACTTACTGAATACTTTCTAGACTTGACCTTGGAGAACCCACAACTGTAAAGACTGAACCTGGAAGTTGAGCATGGTGGTGCTCACCCTTAATCCTAACACTTGGAAGGCAGAGAAAGCCTGGTCTACAGAGAGAGGGAGAAAGAGAAAGAAGACACGTCTGGCGGTGGTGTGCACACCTTTACTCCTAGCACCTGGGAAACAGAGGCAGGTAGATCTCTGAGTTCAAGACCAGCCTGGTCTGACCCCTCTGAGATCTCTACAACCCCTTAACCTGACCTGGAAAATACTGGAATCATTGAAGTCCTGGCTTGAGCCAGGAGGACACAAGTCCACGATGTCACACAATCTGATGTGCACTATACTGTATTTGCCTTGGCTGCTAAACAAACGGAGAAGAGGGATGGCTGGAGAGGATCTGACTCCCTCACATGGCAAACTCTAAAGGAGACAAGGTGGCATTACATCCAAGACACCAGCCAGCAAACCAGGACACTGGGACAAAGCACCCCCGAAAGGTGAAAATGGCTGGGAATGCAAGTCCTAACTTCTCTCCAGGTATTTTCCAAGCCTAAAACATAGCTGGATCTGTTGTGAACGTTAAGTCCCACTCCATGCCACCCCTGAAGCTATACACAGATCTCCCAACAGGTAACGCAGAAATAGCTTCTTGTTGGTGACAAATTTTTCAGTGCTGAAAACTGAACCCGGGGCCTCACATTATGCTAGGCAAGCAACCTAAGCCTTCATCCTCAGCCCATGATAAGCTTTTTAATAAATAGTGCTAGCAACACCCCTGGAGGCCCCCAAGAGAGGACATTGTGGGAAGTGGAAGGAAAGAATCCGCTCTGCTTGTGGCCACTTAGAGCCAGAGGCCCTGGTACTCACAGAAGTCAGCGTGAGCAGGGATCCCAAGACGCAAGTAATGACCACAATGAGCACAAACCACTCCCGGCGCTTGGCCCAGATGTGTGGAAACTCATCCAGCACTGCTGTTATCACGCCTTCCAGGCCTGCAAACTAAAAGATGCATGCAGATGGTCACAGTGGCATCTTGGGACAAGCCTGCGCCTTAAGGACAGAGGATAGGAAGAGAGATAAGACTACCAAGTGAACATCCAAGCCGATCAAGACTAGTTCGCCCACTCACTGGCCCGTGAAGCCTATTTCCATCTGATGCCATCATTTAGGACGTGCAGGCGAGGAAACACAGCATCCAAAACTTCAGCATTTGGTGTGTCTGGGAGAGACTGGTTGTCCTAAGGTCAGCTCAACGCCCATACCCTCTCCACACTAATAGTTAAGTGACAAGTCTCTGAGCTGAGCCTTTAGGTGTCATCAGTAGAGAGGGAAAACAAATAAGGAATTTACACATGCTGAGCTCTTTGTGCCAGGCGCTTTCCCTACATTACGCCAATTCTAATTCTGCTGTACACACACACTGCAAAAGGTGCCATTGCTGAGAGGAGTGGATGGGGGGGCAGAGTGGGGAGGAGTGGAGGAGGAAGGGAAGAGGAGGGGGAGAGGGGAATTACCAGGAGGTAGCAAACAGTAGCACGTGAGGGTTTGGGTGGGAGGAAGTGAATCTAGCCACTTCCTGCTCCCTTTTCCTCTCATCCTCCCAGAGCACTTTCTGTTTCTACTCACCGTGCTGTCCAAACCCAGTGTGATTAGCATGAGGAAGAAGATAATGGCGAAGAAGGTGGCTGCTGGCATGTTGGCTATGGCCTCTGCGTATGTGATGAAGAGGAGGCTGGGGCCTGAAACAGGGAGAGAGGAGGAGGTGGACGCTGAGACCCAGCCTACCATGCTATTGCCAAGTAGAACTGGGCTAAGGCCAATGGTTACCGTTCTCACCTTCCACAGTGAATACAGTGAATCGGGCTTTTCAGTACCAAATGCTTCTTCACCCACCTCGCCTGACAGTTTGCAAAGCCAGGGGGAAGATTATCCACCTTGAAAACTGGGTGTCTTCAGTTCGGGAGATAGAAGGGCTTAAGACTGGGGCTATGCAAGCTCCAGCATGTGACAATTCTATCTTTTATTGTCAGGGCCAGGACTGTTACATCCAAGGTACCTTGTGATGTCCTTAGCCCCAGAACAGCAGGAGAGGGAATAAGGACCTCCTGATATTTTGAAGTCACCCCTTTTTTTCCACTTGGGGATGCTACGGTGTGAACTCCAGCATCTGAACACCATAGGCAAGTACTCTACCACTGACCTACATACTCCCAGCCCTTAAAGTTCTTTTGACAGCGTGACAGGGTTAGCCGGGGATGTTGTCATTTGGTCAAAGCACTGCATTGGGCCAAAATACAAATATTTCTCAAGGCCCTGGTGCTCCACGTGGTCTCATTGCCTTAAATATCTGCTGAGTTATTTCCAACGAAAACAAGCAGCATGGCCACATCAGTTAAATCTCATCTCTCTGCAAGGGAAGTCCTAAGGACCGGTCATTTTCTGCCTACAAGACTGGACCGTACCACGAGGTCATCCCAGTGCCTAAACCCACTGATTTTAAAGCTCTCATACAAGTCATAGTTTTAGGCCCACCATGCACTGGGCACCGAGAGAACTGAATGCATGGGTGAACTGAGATCACCAAGGCAATTAAGATTCTTTCAAATCTTTGAAAATTGAAATGAACAGTTGAAAAGTTTCCTTATGTCTAGAGCTTCCAAGTGTATCAGAGCGGTAAACAGAACCCTGGATCCTACCTGCATCTTTGGCCACCTCGGACACCTCCTCATTCCTCATCTCGGCCATGTAGCCAAGCACCGTGAAGATGACAAAGCCAGAGACGAAGCTCGTCATGCAGTTTACCACACTGGTCACCAGGGCATCTCTGGAATGAAAACACTTCTGGGGTCGGGAGGCTAAGAACGCCTGTCTGTGTCTCTTCTGTGCGACAGGCCTCCATGCCCAACTTACCCCCCACATTTCCCAGTGCCCTATCTGCAGACACTGTGGCAACCACACACAGCATGGGGAAGGCAGGTCAAAGAGGTCTTAAGACACAGCCATAAACTGGGTACTGTAGCACAAACCTTAATTCCATCCCGTGGAGGGCTGAGTAAGGCAGGAACAGAGCTATAAGCTACAGATCAGATCAAGGTGGGGCGGGGGAAAGCCTGACCTGCTGTGAACACAGCATAGACTTCTCCACTTCAACCAGGAGAGGCAAAACAGAAGTATCCTGGAGACTCTCTCAACCTCTGACTAGCCTGGGTAAAGATACAGCAGGAATGGGCACTATAGCTATGGATGAATGGCCAAGGGCTTGTGATGCCCCTGAGGGGCAATGCCCTCATGGTATGGGTCCAGATGGGTTTGAGACCATTGCCTTCCTTGGACTGTCTATCCGTCACTCCATTTCTAAGCTCCGCTCAGCATCCCGCGTACTCACTGGTAGCAGTTGTTATTGAACTTGTTGTAGCTAGCAAAAGCCAGGAGAACCCCGAAGCCTGGGCCGAGTGAGAAGAAGATCTGAGCAGCAGCATCCACCCACACCTGAAACACAGCAGGTGAGGGTGAGACCCGGGCTGCTGCCAAGCAAAGCAGCACCCCCTCAGGCCTCCATGCGGCTATGCGCTGGGTCACCAAACGGGACCGTGTTATTAGTGCTTGCATTTCTGATCTAGAGTATCATTGCAGACTTGCACATTCAATTTGAGTTGTCCTTACTGTCCTATTTTGAAAGAGAATTGACTTTCTCTAGTGAAAACCTGTCGAGTGCACACTTCCCCTTGATTTCTCACCCCCGTCTCCAAGAGTTTCTGCCAGTTGGGTTTCAAGTAGAAGACGACACCTCTCCAGGCTCCAGGAAGGGTGGCTCCCCTCACCAGCAGGACAGACAGGACGATGTAAGGGAAGGTAGCTGTCACCCACACCACCTGGAATGAAGAATAGAAACACAGGTTACTACCACACTGTCCCAGAGACAGCAAGAAAGGGAAACAAGTTGTGGCGTCTTTTACTAATGAAGACCTCTGGGGAAAGGGGGCATTTTTTCTGACACTTTAAGAGGTAGCATGACCTGGCAGAAGGATCAGTATCTTCAAGCCCAAAGCTGGGTGTAACATACTGCTGTAATTCTGCCATTTGAGACGCTGAGGTAGGAGGATTCCTATGAGTTCCTGGCCAGCATGAGCTGCGTGGTGAGCTGCTGTTCTGAGAAACAGACAGACAGCAACAGCAGCAATAGCAAAACCCCGCTGACTTCAGACTCCCTACCCCTAAACCTGCTCCACATCTGTCCAGTAGGGACAGAAGCTAGCAGCAAACAGTAGAATTAGCCACATATATGTGCGGAGGCCCTAGGTTGACACTGGGTGCCTTTGTTAATTGGTCTCCATCTGACTTTTTGAGCTCTCACTGAACCTGAAGCCCACCCATTGGGTTAAACAGACTGGCTGGCAAGTCCAGGGGTCCTCCTAACTCTGCCTCCTGACCCCCCCCCCGCTGCCATACTGCTATGTGCAGCTCTTTACACAAGTGTTGGTGACACACACTGGAGTCTTCATGCTCCTGTGGGAAGAACATCACCTACTGAGCCCCCTCTCCAGCCCCTATGTATTTCCCAATATAAAGGGCTGAATTGTGCCTCCATTTAATTAGATGGGCTCACATGTAAATGATACTGGTTAATTTCTAGAACCTTCTAACAGATGTGATGAAGAAAGTGTCATAGAATGTTTTTGGACTTTCTCCTGCTCAGTAGCTGTCCAGGGTAATGCTCTTGAGCCTTTGTGACACTGGGGGGTCCTGGGCAGTCCAGGACAAGCAGCAGCAAGGGCCTCCTCACCTTGCCAGATGATTTGACTCCTTTCCAGATGCTAAAGTAGATAATGGTGAAGATGAGCAGGACGCAGAGAGCCAGCTGCCAGCTGACAGTCCCCAGGTCCTGGAGTCCCTTCGACTGGTGGATCTGCAGGACGTGGCGCCTGGAGTGACAGAAGGAGCCTGTGAGAGTCACCCGAGCACATGATCGTGACTCGTCCAGAGAGCAGTGGACACCAGCAGGAGCCTCAGGAGGGACTGGAATGGGCCTTGATCATCCTGAAAGAGCCCTGGATGGCAGGGGCGTTCAGCCCAAGCTAGACCTCCCGTCTCTCCACTTCACTGTCTATAACCAGACCCTCTCAACTGGCATGAGCAGGCAGTCAGTGTTTGCTGGGATATTTTTCTTCACTCGCAAGTAGCCCATGTTTCTGAAAGCAACATTCATTAAACTCATGTGTCACCAGAAAGAATAAAGAAGAAATATGACCATAGAAAGGAGCAAGTCAGGAAGGGGATAAGTGGGAGATAATAACGATAGGGGCAAATATAAGAAATGCATAATATCCATGTGTGCAGATGTCACAATGGAACCTGTTCTGTATAACTAACACATGCTAATGAAGCACTTTAAAAGAAGTCTGCCAAGAGAGGGGTGAAGAGTTTCTGGTCCCTAAGATGCCAAGCTCCAAGGGGGTATGGCTGTCCCTCCCTCCCAGGTACCTACAGGTAAAACTCCTCAGCAGGTGACGTGGAATGGAGTGTCCAGGTGATGTTGTCCTGGGAGAAGTAGTCGGTGCAGTTGCCAGTGTTCCAGGAGTTCTTGCAGCTGGTCCAGGGCAGCTGGTCCGTGAAGGAGGAGATGAGGTAGTAGAGAGCCCAGGCAATGATGGTGTTGTAGTAGGAGGCGATATAGAAGGCAATGATGCAGATGGCGTAGCCGATCCCTGGACAGTGGGCAAGAAGGGCCAGGCTCACAGGGCAGCTCAGACCCGAAAAGTCTAAGAGATTACAGAACTGAGTCCCAGGCCCCAGCTGTTTAGGTGCCTTCTCCAGCACCTCCCCCGGCCCTGAGTTACCTTTGAAAATTGGGCAGATTTTCCTCCATATAGAAATGCACCCATTTCGGTGGTACTGGCCCAGCGCAAGCTCCATGTAAAAGAGTGGGATCCCCCCAAAGATGGCCATGATGGTGTAGGGAAGGAGGAAGGCCCCTGGGACAGAAGGGAGACAGTTTTACTTCCTGCCCATGCCTGTCCCCAGATCAGCCCACTGATGTGGAGATGAACTCACAGTAGGCTGCCTGGTCTTAATGCTTTGTGAGAGGAGTCAGCAGACAAAGTCGCGGGGTACTATCAAGTGTGAGCCTGTCCGGGCTGGTGAGCATGATTGTTGATACTGTAGAGTCACCTGGGAAGGGAGTCTCAAATAGGAAGTCTTCCGTTTGCTCTGTTTGTTATGGATTTTGTTTTTTGAGATAGGGTTTCTCTGTGTAACAGCCCTGGCTGTCTGGAACTCACTTTGTAGCCCAGGCTGGCCTCAAACTCACAGAAATCTTCCTGCCTCTTCTTCACGAGTGCTGGGATTAAAGGCATAGGCCATCACGACAGGAAGTATTGATTGGGTTGGCCTGTGAGAGACTTTCTTAACCACGGTCACAAGATGAGAAGCCCCACCCTGAAGGTAGCCAACACGCTTCACTTCACGGGTTGGGCCCTGGACTGCAGAGACACTTACCTGAGCCAGCCTGCACACATGCTCCTGACTAGCTTCAAGTTCCTGCCATCTAGAAGTCTCAGCGGTGATGGACTGTAACCTGGCACCTTGGGCCAATCAGACCCTTTCTCTTTAAACTGTCTTTTTCTTGGAGTTTCACTGAAGCAACAAGAAATGAAACTCAGATACTGTCTCAGGGCAAATCGAAGCAAGAACAAGCGAGCAAAAGACAAACCAAGCGAACAATACAGAAAGAGAAGCCCAGAAGAGTAAGTGAAAAGAGGTTGGGCTGGAGTCAGCAGAGCAGGTGCCAGGACTATTGTGGGTCTGGGGCCATTTAGAGAGTCACCAATCTGACTCAAGTGTGGGTTTTAGTAAATGAGAGGCTTTCTATTAAAAAGAACCTGACCAGGACCAAACCAGAGAGAGTTCTCCAGGTAAGACCGCAACTACTGTTAGCCAAAGAATTATAAAGGCAAAACCTACAAAGTTATAATATTGGGGAGCCAAATTAGCTCATATCCTGTCTGGGTGCTGGCAAGGCTTGGTTTTAAAACAAACATCCAAGCAGTTGCCTTAGCTATCCAAGCAAGTAAACATCCCGTAGAAAGCAGAACTTAGCAGTTAGCCAGTTCAATTTTGTGACCCATTACATTATAAGAATAGCAGAGGCAGTGAAGTATTTTGCAACAATCAGCAATTGTTTAAAGAATAGCCTAACTGCACCAGGAATCAGTACATCTCGGGGCCAGCTGACAGGGTACTTTCAAGGTACGAACAACGTCCTCATGGCATATACAAGTTAAAAACAACCTAGATTTTTGTTGTTGTTGTTGTTTTTTGAGACAGGGTTTCTCTGTGGCTTTTGAGCCTGTCCTGGAACTAGCTCTTGTAGATCAGGCTGGTCTCGAACTCACAGAGATCCGCCTGCCTCTGCCTCCCGAGTGCTGGGATTAAAGGCGTGCGCCACCACCGCCCGGCAACAACCTAGATTTTTACAAGCCTAGCACAGTAAATGTATCTGTGAGACATAACATTCACCATGGCAAGGGCCACCTCCACTTTTGTCTGAACTCTGGTTTCCTCTCCCATCAGGTGATGGTGCCAGCAGAGTCACAGGGGCCTCTAAAAACTGACCTCCAGATTCGAGGGTCCACCTCAGGCCTCATAAAGATGAAAACCAGCTGTGGGAATAATGCTGAACTGTCCAGTGATCCACACAGATGCAACCGTCTATGACTCTTGGAACTGGATCCTTTACCAGTATCACCTATGACTCCAGACTCATGACTGTTCCTAATTCCATGGAGCCAGAATAATTCCTTGCAAACCATCACTGTCCGAAAGCCTGGCTGAAAACAGTTGTTTCTCACGGGACAGTAAGATCACTTACCTGCAGCTCAAGATTTAGCCTGATAACCTTCCTGTCTAAAGAGTGCTTCACCCCTAAAAAGCTAAAGTCAGTGTGACTCAGAAAGGTCCATGTAATTACAGTCACTTTGACAAACCCAACTTGAGAATCAAAACCACGCTGAGTTTTTATGGTGGCCCTCAACTCATCCAAAGGATTTACCCAGTTACTTTATAGTAGGAAATGCCACCAAGGATCCAGCTCTCATATAAGGCTCAGGATAAAGATCCTGCCAAACGGGGGAGAAGAATATGATTTCCAGTCCTCCCAGGCAAGAGCTGTGCAACCTCCCATGGCCCAAGGAACTGCCTTTGTAGCCACAGATCAGCCACTAAAAGACTCAAAAGCTTTGTGTTAGGTCCCAGAAGTCTGGATGACATAAATGACCCACCTCCCAGATCTCATTGTAGTTGCCTCTCAAGCAGCTTATCAAAAATACATGTCCACTGATTTGACACCTATTTCTTTTAGCCCAGTACCCGCTCACCCATCTCTCCCAGTCTGCCCTGCCCTCTCTCAGGCTCCCCAGCTCACACATACAGTCACCAATGAAACTACTCGTAGAGACATCTACGGCACACAGGAGATGTGACTGTAGCTGCTCGCGCTCTGGCTTGGTAGTAATGTCATACTGAGACTGGGCTCAGCCTCGGATCACATCAAGTCTGATAATTTAAGACTTTAGGCCTAAACTAGTGCTGTTCTCTGACTTCACACAAGCCCAAAGTTCCAGCAGGGTCTGGAACCTTACAGCCACCTCCCAGTGTTTCCTCCCATAGGCCTGACACCTTCGGACTCTGCCAGCAGGACTTGAGCACACAGTGTTCTCTTGCTTCTGACTCCCTACCAGAAGCTTGCCTAAGGCAGGATGAGAAGGAAAGCCCTTCAACAAGTGAAGCGCAGTGATGCTATAAAGCCAAGGCCATGTGGGAGAGCGCGGTCCGGCTTCACCACCTGAAGGCCCTACACAAGCTACCTTAGGTTTTTGACTAGCATGAAAGCCTAGGTTTCACATTCTCAGACTCCTGGCAGTCACACAGGGACAGTAAAGACACAACTTGTCTTACAGCCTCTCCTGAGGACCAACAACCCACCCTTGGGTCGGAGCTTCTGCTGGCGGCCCATGGTACTAACCTCCGCCATTCTGGTAGCATATGTAGGGAAAACGCCAGATGTTGCCCAGGTCCACAGCATAGCCGATGACAGACAGGAGAAAATCCATCTTCTTGCCCCAGGTCTCCCGTTCCCCTTGCTGAATCTCAGCCACCAGGGTGGTGGTGGCTGTTGGGATAGAGTGTGTAGCTTCATCTGCACTAGTGCTGGGATCTGCAGAGTACCCATTGGATATTTGGCCAGGCTCTGGCCTGCCCCCTGGGACACCCTTTTGGAGAACACCATTTCCTTGGCAGTCCTCTCTGTCTTTGCATGCTGACAGGACTTTCTGAGAATTCAAGGGTGTGGTCTCCATCCTGTTGGTCAGTAAATGATACCGATGTCCATCTGCCAAGGACCCAAACTAGTTCTCGTGCTTGGCTTCGGATCTCCTTCCAGTGTTAAGGTGACAAAATTGAGAGCTCTGTTGAAAAAACATACAGAGAAAGGAGAGAGAAATTAGGATTTATTTGTTTGGGGTATAAACCATTCATGGTTTTATTTTTTGTTTGGTTAAGAAAGGTCTCACTCTGCAGCCCAGGTTGGCCTTGAACTTGCAGCAGGCCTCCTCTCTCAGCTTCCTGAGTCCTGGGATTACAGGCTAGAGCCATCACAACAGCTCTATATAGCTTAAATGATCTTAGTTACAGGGTTACACATGCTCTTATCTGTAAGTCAGCCCATTCACTCAGAGTCAATAAAACTACTAAACTTTTCAACAAATGGAGGGTGTCAGAACACCATCAAGCAATTTGAAAAGGAAACAAAACAAAAATAGCAAATCACCAAGATTGCGCACAGGCTTTACTTAAGATCCAGCGCTTGCGTCATTTAGAGGGACGCAAACGCCCCCTGTAGTTTATCAGTAACCCGGAGGAATGTCAGGAGCGGTTTCCTGCAGAGCCAGAGAGCCCTGTCCTGGGTGCCATGCCTAGAAACAGCGGCACAGCCATAGCTTCTGTCTGTTTACCTAACAGAGGGGACAGTCCTCGCCATTTAAACTGAGCACCTGATGTTAGATTTTATATATGCTACCAAGGTGGCTCCAAAAGCAAGAGAGTCAACGCACCAGTGGGAAGAGCTCTATATATCTGGGTCCTTCCTCTCGCCCTTCCCGACTGGCTCCGGGAAGATTCCAGCTGCGTGCAGCTGTGTCTGCCCGAGCTCCACTTTTCAACCTTCCCGTTGAGCCTCTACAGGTCCTGGTGGGCCACATCTGTCACTGCTCCCCACCATTCATGCTTCTTGCCACTTGCCAGCAACTTCAGGGGCTAAAGCCACTTGTCACTGCAGTCATGAGCACGCCTGCCAGTGTGCTCCTTCAGAGGGTCAGAGGGAAAAGTGTGCGGGCCACTGACCCCAGACTTGCCTGTAGAAGGCTGGACCCCGGTACCTGCACCTTTATCTCACTGCTATGCTGGGGTGCAGGGAAGAAGCTGGGTGCTCTTCTCTTCTGGACTGAGGATGAGATTTCTACACGTGGAGTAGAAATCTGAGCCCTTTTGGACTTTAAACCTCCTGCCTGCTATAAACTTAGTAGCAGCCAAGACCTTCCAGGTCCCTCTCCATTCTTCCCAAGCTCTTGACAGTTTGGGAGTTAGACTATGCCTCTGCTTCATTAATATCACGTCACACCTTTCTAGAAATGGACTCTTACCATTGCTCACAATGGCAGAGATCCCATGTCAGCTTCAAAGTCCAATGACAGGTGGCAAGCAAGTGCTCAGCTCCTTCCTACTAGGGTTTCCTGGAAACCTGATATTTTCCCTTTCTTTCCCTTGGTTTCCTCGACAGGGGATCAAAAAGCCCAGGCTGGAACTGGAATTTACCACGTAGGTAAGGATGACCTTGAATTTGTCTGACTTTTCTGCTTCCACTTCTGAGTGCTAGGACACGTGTGCACGCACCACTGTGCCTCGGTTCAGCTACACTGGGGACTGAATGCAACACTCTGCACACTGGGCGAGCACTCTAGCAACTGAGCTACGCCATAACTCCATGCAACCCATAACTCTCCATACAGACAGATGTGAAGACAAAAACACGGTGAGGGGCTAGGCATATATCTAAGTAGTAGAGCATTCACTTAGCATACCCGGCGTTCCCACACGCGTGTACAGAATGAAAAACCTAAACACACTGCAAGTATAAATATGGGCAAAGATTAGAGCAAACACCAGGACATGAGAGTACTTAGAGTCCAGGCTCGATGGGTTGTTTTTTTTAACTGTAAAGTAGAAAGTTTGAATTTTAAAAGGATTGTTGCCAAAAATACTTAGAGAACCAAGGAGTAATTTGGTTCCATGTAGAGAGGGTATGCATGCATATATGTAGAAACGAGTCTTTGTATCTACCCTGCGCAGCTGTTTGGCCCCCATCCTATCTCAATTCAAGGATGCAAACTCCACTGAAAAGAAGAGGGGTTTCTGACCCATCGGTGTAGACAGAGCCTCATTCTGCTCACTGCGCCAGTGTCCAGACTGCAGCTCGCCTCTGTGTGACTTAAGTAGACTCGATAAAGGCCTTTTTCTTTGTGGTGCGAGAGGTTGAACTACGGCTTCACATGTATTACATACGTGATGTAGCACTGAGCGGGAGCCCCAGCCCTGATAAACTACGGCTTCACATGTACTACACACGTGCTGTTCGACTGAGCGGGAGCCCCAGCCCTGATAAACTTTAAACATAACCACGTATTCCCTCATCTGTCATAAGTAACTACTCATTGGTCACACATATGTGTTTCTTTATATATTAATATATTTACATATATTTGTATTTAAATATACTTCACATATATATTTGTATGCATGGGGGTGGATGCTGCTCTATCAGTGCAGTTGAGGAGAAAAGTATGCTGAACTTAAGCTTGGTTTTCCACACTAAACACAGAAAAACCTGAAGGCCAAACAGTGGGTGTTGAAGGTGTTGCCGGGGGTGAGGATGGCATAGAGCTGGCAGCAGTGGCTCAAGCGTGGCCCCTTACTCTCTCCTCTGTCTTGCCTGAAGGAACTGCTGCCCAGCACCAACACCAGAACTTTCCTGGAACTTAAATTGCAGAATGGAGGGTGGATCAGTTCAGAGGACAGACCCTGGGGAGGGAAGAGGCAGCCACGGCCTCAAGAACCAAGCGGTGTGTTCTAGGTGCTGTTTTTGTTGTCTCCCTTGGGCATCTTACAGCAAGGATGGAAATGAGTGGGTGTGTGCTTTCGGGGGGGGAGCAATGTGTATTTCCCAGGGTGCCAGGGGCTCAGCCCCTAAGCCGCGGTCTTCGTTTATTGACAGCTATGATGAGCAGCTCCTGGAAGGACAATATCCTACTCTCTATTTTTATCTCAGCCATCATGAAGCTCCAGTTTCCTGAAATATCTGCTCAGTGCTTTCTAACTTGATAAAAATAAAATAAACCTGGTCTGAGCATCCATCCGGCGACATGAGACGCCAGGTTGCTTCTCCACAGGGGTCAGTCTCTAACCATCAGCTTTACTTCCTAGGGTTTATAATACCCCCACTTTTGGTCGCAACACCTGGGATACACAAAACAAGCTCCCATCAATTCATTTCACAGTTAGAGGAAAACTCCTTCCAGCTCTACCAGTCTGGTTCCAGAAGGCACCTGGTCTGGGCTCCCTCCTGGTGGCCAGGGCTCCCTTCTGTCCTCACTGGTTGCCCAAAGCCCCCCACTCTGACTTTCCTGACACCTGCCTCCCATAACAACGGTTGAGAGCAGGCAAGCCCAGGGCGGAGACTACAGGTCGTTCAGAAGGTTAGTTTCTAAGAATTCTTTCCTGAAAGCTTTTCTAAAAGATATTTTTATCCTGCAGAGTAGGAAGCCAGCAAAGGAGGTCAGTATTACAGTGCAGCCCTCCTCCTGGCAGGTTTTGAATCCATCCGTGGACAGAAAGTGCCCTGGAAGCTGCCCTCAGCACGTAGGCATTGTTATCCCAGGCTGAGCAGAGAGTGGGTTGTAGGGGGCACCTGAGCACCCAACTGCGCTGTGAAGCTACAGTCTGCTCCCACCTGCCATCTCCCACTCCCCACCCAGGGGCAGCTTGGCCTCTGTCTGATGGTTCACTTTCTGTTCGCATTCCTGTTTCCAACTAATTCTCTCAGTTTGTCCCTAGTTAGTTTAAAAGAAAAGTTTCTGGGCTGGGGGGGGTCATTCTGAGTGGCAGTGTGTTTGTCTGGTCTGAGCCTCGAGGGTCTGGTTCCAGCCCCAGAACTGAAAGAGTCTGGAGGGGGAGACAGAACCTGTCTCTATTTAAACTTCTGTCAAATCTCCATTTTTCTGCTCCCAAACTGTCTCTGTAGCCAGGGGAACTGGAGTCTGAACAAGCAAGTAATTATAACAATTAGTCATAAAATACCCAACCCTCTGGAAACGGATGTGACTCTTCAAGGCCGATCAGCACATTCTAAGTAAATATTCTGGGAGTTTTGTACTCTGACTTTACCTGTCAAGATCAAAGTGAGCTCACTTCTCAGGATACTCCATTTCCATTTTCAAAACCAAAACAAACCTCCAGCATGAATTATGGGTTGAACCCTGAGATAAGATTAATTACAGGTCGTCAAGCCAAGTGGCAATTTGCATTCTCTGTGCCGGAGGAGGAGGCGCTCACAGGGCTGGTAGAGCTGTGGGGCTCTAGCAACAATAGACACTAAACTTACTCCAGAGAGGGAGGCATGGACTCTGCCAGCAGTCCAGTCCTACTGTCCCCTAAAATGTAGGGTCGTGTTCAGAGGGAAGTTGGCACTTCCTGGAGAAGCCACAGAGCCCGGGGATCCTGCCCCCTGGCCGCAGGAATGGCATGAAGATGCCCCTCGTGCGAACTCGTGCACCACAGGACCTTGGAACTTCTTTGACTCCCCTTCTCAGGCTCTGCAGTATAAACTGCTGGCCTGCATTTGTATCTATTGAGGGGCTCTGGAGCATGCTAAGGTGGGTAGCATCACCACTGGGGGCCATAAGGACCCCAGCTTCCTCCTCAAGTGAAAAAAAGAGATGGGGGATAAACAAAACCTACTTTAGATACGACCTCCACGGTCACTGGCATCCACACGCAATGGAGTCCTTGTCCGAGAGATGCCTTTGCTTTCTGGAATGGAATGAATAGGACACATTTCTTAGAGTGGGTTGGGACAGTTACTGGGAAAAAATTTTAAAATGTTCTGTACTGGCAACAGAAAAGGGGCATCCCAATTTCTCCACACAGTGTACTGTTTAGAGGAGGAGATACCAGGATTGATCCAGAAGTGCCCAAAGGCAGCCAAAAATATAATGGGTTATGATACACTTTAAAAAAAGGCATGGGTTTGGCATGAACAGGCAAGCATAGTCTCGGTATGAGCATCCGTGCCCAGACAGCCACCCTCTCCAGTCATTTAGCAGTTCTGTGGCCCAGGGTGTTCATTTCTGTCTCATACAGCAGTGATGACAACCCAGAGCATCCCTTATTGGCTGTGTGACTTTGACCAGGCCACTAAACATCTCTGAGCCTCTTGTTATTTCCTCCAGTTTAGAAGCAGAACAGTAAAATTAAAAGCCTCTTGTGGGAATGGCAGTAGACAAATGCTGGATTTAGTGCTAACAGCACACAGGCAACCAGGAATGACGATGGGCGTTTCCGTATCACCACACACGGGATACCCATTCTGCTTTCTACTTCACATTCTGGGCAGGGAGACTAAGGCTCACAGGGCTTGTGACTTGGGAAACTGGAGGTTCACTGGCTGTGCCTCTCCATTGAGACAGGTGGCTATCTGGGAAACTTGAGCTGTGCTCCAGAGATGTGTGTTCGAAGGCCCATTAACAAGCACCCAAAATTATTCCAGGGTGAGCCCTGGAACATGCCCATACATCTCGATGTATCCTAGGAGGCCTGGCAAGAGACACTCTACCTCCTCCTTGAGGGTTCTTCTTTGCACCCTAGCCCAAGATAAGTCCTGAATAATTCTCACTTGTCCTTGACAATGTGTTTGCTTCAGGTCCTTCTGGAAGCAGGGGCTATGGCTTCAGGTCTCTGCTTCAGCAACTGCTTACTGGAGTGAACCTTACTACCTGGAGGGCCTGCCTCAGGGTCCTGTGACTGCATCTCCCTGCTGTGCTGCCTTGTAGCCCTACTGGAGCCCAGAGGAGACAAGTTCTTCTTCCTCAAAGATAACTCTCAGGGGCCCCCTACCCCCATAGGGTAGTCCCACTGTGCATCCCTAGGTGGAGGAGGGGACATCACAGCAACAGTTCCAAGATTCCAACAGATGCAGGGCTGAAGAGTCAGGATTAAAGACCAGCCTGGAGGCTCTGGCTTTTTGAGACAAGCACAGGCAGGTAAAGAAAGCCTTCACTGCCTGCGCTCAGAATGCCCACTTGCCAGTTGGCTGTTTGAAACGGGGAGTGTATTTCCTACTCACAGAAGTAAATGAACAACCCCGTAAAACACAGTGTGCGGCTGCTAGACCCCAGCAGAAATCAACTGCTTATTTAATGCTCTTTCTGTTTCTCAAAGGAAACTAAAAGCAGATAAGGCTGCTGACTCCCTTGAAGGCCTTTTGAAGTAGCCAGGTGGAATTCTTTATTCCATCTAACTTACTTTCAAACCAGCCCTGGTGGCTCACACATGTAATCCTAGCACCTTGGACACTGAAGCAGGAAGAGCAGCTGGAACAAAGGGCCAGCCTGGGCTAGGGGGAGACCTAGCTTCAAAGAATGAGAGGAAGGTAAGATTCCCTTCATAACATACAACTTTTAGCAGAAGACAAAACTACCTCTGCTCGCTTGCTGTTGTGTATTTAAATGTGCACAAGAAAAGGCAGGAGGGGCAGGAACGTCACTTTAAACACTTTCAATCGGGCTCTTTTCCAGCGCTGGAGATGAACCTTGTACAGGCCAGCCAAGTGCTTTATCATGGAGCCTCACCCTGCCCAGAAATCAGGATAAAAGAGGGGTGTCCCCACTGCAGCTTTGTTTTTCCTCCATACGAGCATATTAAAGACACTCTCATGTGGCAGAGACACCATTAAATGCAGAATAAGCTAAGGGAGGGAGACGGAAGACGACCGACTGAGCAAGGGGCTAGGGAAATGGCTCAGAGGGTGAAGTGCTTTCTGAGCCAACATGCGGTCCCCAGCACATGCAGAAAAGTGGGACAGGATGGCAGTCTCTAACTCCAGCACTGAGCTGGTGGGAATGGGGAGGAGGGGATTCAGGAAAATCTCAGGGACCCTCCAGCCAGTTAGTCTAGTCCAAACAGCAAGTTTCAGGTTCAGTGAGAGACTACCTGAAAGCATAAAGTTAAGGGATTGAGGAAGACACTATCATCAGCCTCTGACCATGTGTGCCCACACAAGCAAGCACACTCCCACACACTCATGCACACGCATACACAGGGTAGAGAAAGAAGAAAGACAAAACAAGACATGTGACACCCGTCCCCCAGACCAATAGTTTACAATCAAAGAGTGACGCCACCCACTAAAGAGGACAGAGAGACAGATATTACCAATCCTGCGGAGACTCCTCCTACAGCTGACAGAGGTCGTCTTCTTCAGAAAAGCACATTGAAATATTTAGGGGTGAAGCATTTGGGCTTCTACAGACTCAAAGGTTCAACCAAAAGCATTGTATTTGATACATAACTTGAGAACCACATTAATGATCTTATTGTAACCAATGTCACATTCTACCTGTTGGACATGTGACTAAAGGGAACATGCTTGGCCAAAAGGATGACTTTTGATTGTTTTGTCTGAGATAGAGTCTCACTATGGCACCCAAGTTAGCTTCATACTTCCAATGCTCCTGCCTCTGCTTCCCCAGGCCTGGGGTTGCAGATGTGAGTCAGCGAGCCCTCCCTTGGTTGAAATCTGTGAGAAGAAATTTAATTCCAGCCTTAGACCAGGGCTGGGGACAGGGACTACCCAGAATGGCTAAGCCCACCTCGGCTCTTCTCTCCTTTTTCTCCATCCAGCTCTGTTCCTTAGAAACAAGGCAACAACAAATACGGTCAATGAGACACTTGGACAGGGGACAAACTCTAGGCCTGGTGGGGTCCTGTCAGCCATGACATAGGTGGCTTCTCTCTAGGGTCACTGTGGCTTCTCCACTCCCTCTTTTTAGGGCCCTTCCTTGGCGGCGGCGGGGGTGGGGGGAGTTATTTAGTTGAAGAATTCAGTTTACTCCTGTTTTATTCCACAAGTCAGAAATGAAGGAAATAAACTGCTTTGACTTTCCCCATTGAACGTATCTCAGAAGGCCGTGCAAAAACATGAAATGTTAATAGCCCCTGGCTCCATCCTCCTACCACCTCTCGCCTGACCTGGGCTCCAGATTCTCTCAGAGCCCCCAGCTGTTTTCCTGAGCAAGCTACGAAGCTGACCTATGGAGTCCTTCTCCCTATTGCAAACCCTGTCAGGTGGAACTGGGCCTTGGGACCCCAGGCCTCCTCACTTGTCAGTGCCTGGGAACCTGGGACACCTCCTCCACCAATCCACGTGGCTTCGTGGGCTTTGCACATTCATGGAATTTGTTGAATTGTGGAGTTTAACAACTTATGACTTCAGACCGAATAAGTCTCCCGAGCCCAGCAGGGTTGGGTGGGAGCTTGGGAGCTGCTGCCAGCGTCTAGGGGAAGCCAAGCAAAGAGCAAGATGACAAGGTGACATTCCGAAGCCTCACAGCAGCCTCATCTCTACTGATTTGGTCACCCTGTTAGACACAGACTGGGGAAAGGCACTTGCTGCCTTGTGCTATTAGCATTTAGTAAATGCACGCGCGTGCGCACGCACGCACACACACACACCCCACTCCAGGCTGAAAGAGCTGACCTCAATGCGGTGTTATTCACAGGTTAGCACTTTCTGGATGTGGACCAGTGTCACTGCCAAGAGTTCCACCTGGAAATTTAAGTGGCTGTGTCTGCCTGTGGTGGGTCCCATGCCCACCCTAGCAATGTGCTGCCCCTCTGTGCTCTGGGACAATCAGGCATGCCAGGTTTCTTTTTAAAGATTAACTTGATCTATTTTTCCACCTGGGTCTCTCCTAGGAAGATGTATTTTCTTTCTTTTTTTGGGAAATTTCTCTTTTAAAGGCCAGTGAGGCTATTCCAACTTACTATGAGCTGGGTGGTGGTGGCACACACCTTTAATCCCAGCACTCGGGAGGCAGAGGCAGGTGGATCTTTGCGAGTTCGAGACCAGCCTGGTCTACAAGAGCTAGTTCCAGCGCAGGCTCCAAAGCCGCAGAAAAACCCTGTCTCAAAAAACCAGAAAAAAAAAAAAAAGGCGTGTGCCACCACCACCCGACAAAATGTATCTTCTTTAGGATGCAGTTTTGTCTGAGAAGGAAGCGAGCCCAGAGACAAGCTACAGCTGTACCACTTCCTCAAATAGGAATGAGCAGGTATTCTGTCAAACGTGGGTCTCCTACCCATCCATGCCTGTTTGGCTGGGCACTGAAAACCTCAGAGGGTGGGGCCCAACCTAGAGACTAGCAGAGAAGTCAGTCTGTCTGTGCCTGACCTGGGGGTCAGCTAGCAAGGATCACTAAGGAAGTCAAGGAACGCCATCCACTAGCTGGGTGTGGTTTAGGCACAGAACTTAACTTACAGGCGTCTGAGCAGTCAGAGCTTCTGCCCTTGCTGAAACACGAGGTGATCCCAGGAGAACTCCAGCTCACTGTCCCGGTAGGGTCTCAGTCCTGGGACACTTTGCACCATGATTACAGTGCTTTCTTCAAGAAAGATGGTTAGGACCTCAGCCACAGGAGCTGGAACATCGTGTTTCCCAGGTCCCTTACTCCCTCTTACTCAAAGCCTTGGTTCATGAGCCCCAAAGGACCGTCAATGTTGCTGAAAACAGCTAAAGCCCTATTCGTCTTCCCAACATGAAATGACTGCGTAATTTCCCATCTGGCCATTGGCATCTTAAGTTAAGAGTTAAGTCATAACCACATCCTGCTAATGCAGTAATCCAAAGTAAAATTTAGGCAGCCTGTGCACCCAAATGATATCAGTCCAAGCATGATGAAGGGCCGGCTGTGACCAGGCTACCCTTCCAGCATTACCTGAGTTCCTCTCGGGTGGGGGCACCCAGGCTGTTTTGCAAACCTGCCACAGACAGTGCCCAACACAGCTACCTAACCCCTGTGGCTCACTCAGTCCCCTCATCCCACAGTCACCACCCATCTGGGAAGTTCTTCTATGTGCCCTGTCCCCCACCCCAAGTTTCATCAAAATGCTCACATGATTCTAAAAATCCCCCTAGGAGGACTTTCTGAGATCTTGGGTTCTTGGATTCCACCAAGGTGTCAACATAGTCCATCTCCCCCTCCTCACCATGTGAAACTCCTTTCTTTCCACGCAGCTTAGTGGTAGGATGCCTGCTCAGGATGCTGGGTTCAAGTCTCACAGCTATCAAACTGAAACTGACTTGAACGCACAGGCTGCGGGTTACCACTCGGAAATGTCCTGGGAGGGTCCCCAGAGTGTAGTAGATCCCAGATTTGTTGTGACGTTCCACTCTGCTCTTGTTCAGGCTTAGGAAGGAAAGTTCTATACCAACTGAGCAAGCCACTTGGGGTGTAGGACTTTGTTTTGTTTTTGAGGCAAGTCTCCTGTAACCAAGGTTAGCCTTGAATTAGCCATGTAGGGGAAGATGACCTTGAACTCCTGATTGCTATAAATGTGCTCCACCATACCAGACAGAGACAGTCTTTCTTCTGTCTACTTTACCATGCAAAGTCCCCACAATGCTCCACCTAGGACATTTCAGAGACTAACTGCCAGGCTAAGTATGTAAAATCCCCTTCTTTCCATGCAGTTTAGAAGTAGGATGCCTGCTCAGGGTGCAAAAGACCCTGGGTTCAAGCCTCACAGCTTCCCCAAATAACTGAGTGATATTGCCTGCACTGCAGAAGAACCCACCCATCTGCTGTGGCTGGAACAGTTAGTCACTCTTACCAGGGCGACCAGACTGGGAGAAGTCTGATGCGCCTTCAGGTGTCAGCAAGCCACACAAAAGTGAAGGGACACAGTCTGAGCTCTTTCTCCCTCCACTCCTGCCCACCAGCCACTAATGCTACCCCGGCTCTCTACTACATTTAAACAGACCCCAGAGTTATCTTCTTAGCCATTTTTTCCTATGTAACTGAAAATGCATTAAATATTTGATCTCCTTTTTCTACGGTGAGAGTTAGCAGGTCCATAAATAATCCATTGACCTGGTTCATTTTTCTGGACAAAACTGATCATAAGAATAAATGCACACAGGGGTTTGTGTTGCCTGACTCTTAGAAATTATACCCTTCACATTTCTGAGCACTTTGAACTGAAAAAGAACAATTCAATATGCACCCCCCCACACCGTGCAGAAAAAAGAAAATCTCCTTCGTCGGCACCAGGTTTTTAGAAACAGTTTGAATGTACACCCCAGCCCCCACCAACTGCTGGTTACACACTTCAGTGGTGTGATACAGCCCACTGGAGTTTCCATAAATTCTGAATGGCCTGTGAGCTGTCTGAGATGGCACGCGCACTTCAGCAAGGCCATCTGAGCACATAGAGGCTTGACCCTCTTAAGTATCAGTCAAAGATTTCTCTGGTTATTTGAGCATTCGTGTCTGCCAGCGTCTTTGCATAAAGCCACCAGCTTGTGTCCCAAAAGTAAAGCCCAAGCACGCACCACCTCTGGAAACAACAGCAACTTTTGCAGAAGAGCGAGGCTGCATCAGGCCAGCGCCGGGTCCCCCAGGTTTCCATCGAGTCCCTAGCAGGGACCTTGTGCAGTGAAGACAAAGGCGCCCTAAGCCTGGAGAGTCAAGCGCAGGATCGAGAGCTTCTGGAAAGAAGCGTGGGTTAGAGACAAAAAGAAAAAAATACACATATGTATTTTTTTAAAAGGGAAAGCGACCCACCTGCGGGCGGCGCGGCGGCGGGTCCCGGGCTGCGGAGGCGGCGCGACCCTCGCGCCCTCGAGGCACCGGCGCTGCCGCTGGAGTGGCGCCGCCCGCCGCGCTATTTGTACTCGCGGCCCCTCACATGGTCTGATCTCTAGATAGCCGCCGCCAAAGAGCTCCGCAAGAATTTTTGCGTCACTTTGAGATGGAAGAACTTTGTTTCTCCATGGCCGCAGCTCAGCTCTAGCTGGAGACATGGGAGGGGCGGGGGTCCACGGGCCCTGACCGGTGGGAGGGGTACAGAACCCCCAACTCATTCGCTCATTTACGCTCACACACTCGTCCACACTAACACACTCATCCACATTCGCCAGCCAGGTCTGGGACAGGGCTGAGCAGGGCGAAGGATCTGGTTCTTCTGCTCTTGGACTTGTGTGGCAGGAGGATGCTCCATTAACTGAAATTACTTTTTTCTCTTTCCAAATCTGCCTTAAATTGTGTTTAGGTTCTGTTCCGTGTCACTTCCTAAGAGCGCTCGTTTTTGACTACAGTCAGACACCTCCCAACAGAGTCGGACGGTCTTTCCAAGGACTAACTTGGAAACGGGACTTTGTTCTGGGTTCTCTAGGTGGGTCCTGAGCTCAGCCGGGATCCTCCCCATGCTGGGAGCCGCCCGCAACCGCTTACAACAAGTACCCTCGGGAGGAACCGAGGAGGAACCGAGGGTGCTGTGGTCTTGCTACCTAGACACAGAGGAAAACATTTTGCAGAAAGCATCGGTTCTGGTCCGCCGACCCTCCCGTGCCCGTGGGCCTGGGCACCCGACAAACTACCAGCCTTTGAAGGCGCTAAGCCTTTCAACGGGACCACATTGTTTTCAAGTGTGTATGGATTGTTTTGTTCACACACAGAGGCTTAAACACGAATCTAGTGTTATTACATTCTCTTTTTTTTTCCACCAAAATTACGGTAACTTTCTTTTCTTTTCTTTTTCTCTTTCTTTCTTTCTTTTTTTTTTTTTTTAAGAGCAGATGCAGGGCTTGTTTGAGGCAGAGAACCAGGACGTGGGCTGGCCAGCCCTTTCTCTCCTCATCTGACCAGGGAGCAGGGGGAGCAACATCAAAGCTTAGGAGGGAGATAGTAATGGAGAGTCTGTGGCTGCGAGAAATCTTCGGCCCCTTTGATCCAGAGGGTCTTGAATCTAGACATCGGAACCCCAAACTGGGCTGAGCTGACACCGGGAAAGGTTGGACCGCTCTGTCCGCAGGTGTGGGCGGCTCCCGGCCGCAGAGATCATCAGTACGAGGCTCTGGTGCCACCTAGTCGCCAGGGCGGGGGACTGCAAGGGGAGGCGGGAGCCTTATCGTAACTCTGGGGAGAGTGGACTGGAGAAGCGACCCCAGGGTATGCTTGGCCACTCCATAATCACTTCACTGGGCTCATCCTTTCGAAGGAACACGGTGTCTGTCTTCTGACAGCCCCCACCAGTGTTTTCTTGGGCAGACACAAGGCTGCCCAAGAATAAGATCGTTTTGAGGAGGGTTCTAGGCAGATAGTGGAGCATGGGAGACTTCAGCAGGAGCGTAGGCGCTTGTCTTCACTCTGGCTGTCCCCATGTGGATTCATTCTGACTGACCTTCCTAGGCCTTGCTTGCCTCCTTCTGGCAGGCTGCTTCCTCCTTCTTGGTACTGCCACCTTTTGTGTGCTGGGTATTGGCGACATTCCTCCGAACAGAATGAGACTGGGGACTGCAAACCCTCTACCGTTTGTGGGTTGGCTCAGCCACTCAGCCACAGAGTGCCAGGCAGGCCTTGTCTTGAAAAATGATAGCAATATTGGTCCAGTCAGGCTGTGAGGAAGGGAGGGGCTTTCCACTTGGGGATGCCCAGTTCTCTTCCCTTGTGCTGAGACTAAGCCCAGGTGGTCTCTCTCACCTCTGACTCCCTGGCTGAGCGCTGTAAGAAAGGTAAGGCTGCCCAGTGTCCATCCCTCACTCCCCACACTGGCCTGCACACATACCCTCTCACCAAGTGCTTTCTCTCCTCTTACCTGGAGGTCACCCTGAAGGAGCCACTGTCCAGAAGTAGGACCTGCCCCCCCCCTTGCAGAGCTCTGTTTGGCCATGTTGCCCTGCCTGCCTCCCCCACCAACAGCCCTGCTTCTGACATTTGCTGGGGACACAGAGAGGAAATGCAAGCCTGAAACCCACAAAAGCCGTGCACCGGGTTGGTACATGGGGAGAGAGCTGTAGAAAGGACGAAAGAGCTGAGGAGATTTTGATGGAGGGGAACAGTGACTGGCCCCCTAGTTCTATCCCAGAGACGAGACACAGGGCTCAGCTGTTAGGGGCAGCCATCTTCCAGAGCAACAGACACACATTAGATGCACATGCAACACATGCCGCCATAACCAAGAGGACAAAGGAGCGTCATGCAGCCCAGCAATGATGCACTGAGGAGATGGCCAGGATAAAGCCCTCTGCATGCCAGCCGCTCCCTCCGGAAGTGCTCAGTACCCTGTCTGCCTGTCTGCTTGTGATCTGTTTACACAGTGACAGAAGACGGAAGCCCTCCCTTCCTTGTGGGCTTCTCCTCCCTTCCTTGTGGGCTTCTTCTCCGGCCCAGGAAATGGCTACCAGCGCCCCTCCCTTTTGGGGAATCTCTTGCTTCAGAGGTCCTCCATGATAGGCCTGGGATCTCTACAGCAGTCACCTGAGGCTAACCCAGCTGATTAAAGATGGAGCCAGACGAAGGAGTGCTAGTGGGCTGACCGTGTTAGGGTGTAGGGGAGAGATGGGGGAGGGCTGGAGACAGCTCTGACATTGGCAGGGAACACTTAGTGAATGGACTTTATCTTGGTCACTTTTTTTTTGTCTCTTCTCGGCCATTCTTCATGAGTCTCATGCCTCTGGGTAACACAGTTTTCTCCAAATACCTCACCACCCTAACTCCCGCCTCTTGCCTGTGCCTCCCTGCTGCCCTCTCCCTTGAGCGCCCACTATTTTATTTCCTCTCCTAGCTTCCCTATGAAGTGGTCCTGCCTCACAGGAGCCCACATGGGGCCAATGATGATGAAGCTGGATCCGCTACTGCTGCAGGCCACCCTATTCATGTGCTCCCACCACAAACTAACCCAGCCTCAGGAGCAACTTGGAAATCACAAAATAAAATTCTTGTCACATTGGTGTCGCTGTGAATGACACGTGCTGTTCACGGGTGGGAGCATCTGATATGGAAGGTGTGGGGGCATTTATACCTAGGATTCGTGTGTGTATGTATGTGTGCACGCATGTGTGTGTATGTATGTGTGCACGCATGTGTGCGTGTGTGTGCACGCATGAGTGTGTGTTCAGGGCTTTGAAACAGCTCCCTCTGGAATCCAGGCTGGCTTTGACTTTGAACATTTTTTGTCAGGCTGAGGCAGCCTCCCTTGGGCTGGTCTTAGATATGGACCACCCGGCTTTGAACCAGGTTTTTTGGGTATGTGGGGGTGGAATGGGGGCCAGAGCTTGATGTTGGTGTCTTTCTCAACTGCTCTACACAGGTTTTTGAGACTCTCTCCCTATTTTTGGCTAACTGGGTTTCCAGAGATCCCATCTTCCCAGCACTGGAGTTAAAAGCATGTTTGTTTGTTTTTTTCACCCAGCTTTATTTACTTGTTTGTTTATAATATAGATTCTGGGGATTGAACTCTGGGTTCTCTCTTGCTTGTGTAGCAAGTGCTTTGCTGACTGAGCCATCTCTCCATCCCCTGAGTTAAGTTTGTTTTTTTTTTATTTTTTATACCCATCCTGTAGCACCAATAATAAAAGCCCAGAGATAGATATTGGGGTTCAACCTGAACATCAGAAAAGCAAAGTAGCTACTGGCTCTTACCTCTACCTCAGACCAAAAATGGGTGATCCTGTCTCCACGAATCCTCAGATTCAGAGTGAGAGAGATTTCCTGTCTCATCCTGCCTTATATTCCTCTCTAATGCTGGAATTAAAGGCACGTACCACCACTGCCTGGCCTCTATGGCTAACTAGTGTGGTTGCCTTGCGTTCTTGTCTTCAGGTAAGCTTTATTTAAAAATACAAATGGAATATCACTACGCCATCCTACTAGATTCCCTCCTCTACCTGTAAGCACCCCTAGTTAGGGTCACATTCTGGTGGCAGTTGGTTTCCTACTCCAATTTGGTAGAGAAGCCAGAAGCACAGAGTTCCAGGAGGGCCCTAAGCCTGTGTGTACAGGTGTGGACAGCACTTCTCTCTCTAGAGGCCCCAGTCACCCACAAGCTCTGAGCTCTTTCTCTTACTGCATCTCTGCACCTGCCATTGTCTGCAGGCTGCGGGTGCTTAGGGTACAGGATTGCCAAGAGTGATGGGCAGCTGATGTGGCAATCAAAACCAGCCGCTAGGGCTGGAAGGGAAACCAGCCTGGGTCCAGGGCTGGCATGGTGCATGCCTTTAAACCCAGCCTAGGAGCCTGAGGTAAGAGGCTGCACAGAGAGACTCTGTGTCCTAAAACAAGAAAAAGGAGAAAAAGGAGGGTTTGATATGGGAGTACCCCAAGATTTACTGATGTGTATATGTGTAATGCACTCAGAACTAAACTAAGTAGAAAAATTAGGATGCAGTTGAGGCTTTGGTAAGAATGAACACGGGAGGTGAGAACTCACTGATCATGCTACATCTTTTTGTAAAAAGAATTTATGTATAGATATAAATAAATATATTATGTGTATACATAAAAATGTATCTGTGTGTGTGTGTGTGTATGTGTGTGTGAGTATACATCACATGTGGCAGGTGCCCACCATAGAGGCTCCCTGGAGGTGGAGTCGCAGGTGTTTGTGAGCTGCCGGGCGTGGATACCGGGAACCCACACAACTAGGAGAGCCTGAAGTGCTCCTAACCACAGAGCCATCTCTCCAGCCCACTGTACACTTTTCATACTATTAAGAATTTGCAGTAGGGGCTAGAGAAATGGCTCAGTGGTTTAAAAAAAAACTTGATGTTTTAGAGGACCCAGAGGGTCCCCAGCATCCATAAGGCAGCTCACAACCATCTGTAACTCCAGCTCTAGGGGATCTGATGTCCTTCTGGCCTCTGCAGGCACCAGGAACATATATGTAGTGCATACACACATGGAAGCAAACGTTCTTACACATAAAATGAAAATAAGATAGGGCTGTTACAGAGAATCCCTGTCTTGAAAAACCAAAAATAGGGCTGGAGAGATGGCTCAGAGGTTAAGAGCATTGCCTCCTCTTCCAAAGGTCCTGAGTTCAATTCCCAGCAACCATATGGTGGCTCACAACCATCTGTAATGGGGTCTGGTGCCCTCTTCTGGCCTGCAGGCATACACACAGATAGAATACTGTATACATAATAAATAAATAAATATTTTTTTTTAAAAAAAAGAAAAACCAAAAATAAAATAAATGAAAAATAAATCTTTAAAAAAATTGCAGTAATGCTTTCATAATTTTTTTTCCAGAAAAGGTTTTGCATCCATGAAGCAAGCAAGCAAGCCTTCTGTCAGTGTACCAAGGCCCTGCCCTCAAAGCAGCTCTATTTTAAATAATACATAAATAAGAAAAGTGGGGAGGAGAGAAAGGCGTCCTAAGGGCTCAAGCTTCTTGAAAAGCGAACAAGCCCTGGAAAACTGCCAGCTCCCCTTGCCACCTCCTAGACAACAGCCCTCCACATGGGCCAGTGCCTCCTCACCTGCAGGGTGTGTGTGTGTGTGTGTGCGCGCGCGGGAGGGAGAGAAGGAGGAGGGGTTCTGTGAGCCTAGAGGGGAGGCTCAGCTCAGCAGTGAGCAGGGGCTATTTCCCCTTGCCTTACCAAGGCAACCTTGAGGTCTGTGTCTCTGTGGTCAGAAGTGGCCATGCTTTCCCCTCTGCAGCTTCAGGGCTGTCACAGTCCCCATGGTGCTGCATGGAAACCTCACCGAGAGTCATCTTTCTTTCCAACAGCCTGTTTCCCACCTCAATGACAGACTTAGCTGAGGATCAGGAGTTGTCTTAAGCCCCTAGGGAGCCTGAGTGTCACACCAGGCATGCTGGAGGAGCGGGGGAGTAAAGGTTTTAGTAAAATCTGCCATTTGTTGAACATCTTCTAAATATATGCATGCATAGTGTTCTGCTCTCTTCCTGTCATATAGGTTAAGTGACAGATTATTAAAAATAAATTAGCGTTATTCAAGCAACGCTTTCATACTTAATGAATTTTAAGATAACTTTTTAATATGGGTAACGTGGACACAGACGCTCAGGGAGCATCAGCGGCTTCTCTAGGCTTCCACTGTCTCCATGCTGAATCAATCACCAGGTCGGCCCATCTACTCTTCCTTTGGGTTTGGGCTAACTAGAAATAGGAAGGGTTCAAGCCAGAAGAAAACTGAGCAGGCTTTTGCTCATTTCTTTGTCTCTTCTGAGTGCCAGCCACTTGGATTGTGCGGTCCCAGACGCTTTAAGAATGAAATGGAGTCACAGGGGCTTCTCTCCTGTTCAACTCATCCCCACCCAGCTGCTTGCAGGGAAGCAGACCTCAGATCTCTGTGCAAGCTTGTAACTGACTACAGTCGTCAGAATGTGGAGTACATTCAATCACTCAGCTTCTGATAGTTACTTGGAGCCAGGGGTTGAGAATACACTGTGGGGTGGGGAGACAGTTCTTGCCCTTGGAAAGCTGGCAGGAAGTACTGACTTTGGGGAAAGCAGAAAATAAATATATAATAAATTCAGAAGGCCTTAAGTGTTGTGATGAAAATAGACTCTACAGAGTGACAGGTGTCCAGGGGAAGTGTGTGTGTGTGTGTGTGTGTGTGTGTGTGTGTGTGTGTGTGTGTGTAGGGGGGATTGGCTCCTTAGATGATGTGACCTGATGACCTCTGACATTACCTATGATCTGAATACTGAGAAGCCAGCCATACAAAGAAGCCAAAGGAAGAGCATTAGGAAGAGGGAACAGTGGGGAGACTAAACTGAAAACAGTGTTCAAGAGATAAACTGGAGGCAGGTGAGTAAGAACATTGGGTTTGGAGAGGTGATCTGGGTGCGGCTTTGTGCCCCTGTCATTGAAGAATGTCCAAGGAGAAGTTAAGAACGTCTGCAGATTTTAGAAGTGTTTATGGGTCAGGAGAGTCATAAGGGCCCCTGTAGGTGAGACCCGGGGATGGACAGATGCTGCAGTTGGAACCCAGAGCCTCATCCATGCTTGGGAAACACTCTATCGAGTTCAAGGAAGTCATTAGGGTCCTGCCTCGGCTGTCCTCACCTTCAGCAGCTGGCATGGGGCAGCTGGGAAGAAAGGACCGGAGTCCACCGGGCCCACTTCCTGCTGCGCCTCTGCATAAGGGATAAGCAGGAGGGTAAACTAAGGGCAACTGTAGCCTCCCTCAGGATGGCATGAGCCAAATGTCCTAGTTTCAATTCATGTGTCCCATAAACCCCAGGAAGCAGGAGGCAGCTCCATGAAAAGCATGAGAGGTACGAACATGTTGTCCAAAGTACGAGAGGGCTCATCTGGAATCGCTTTAAAAACATCAACAAATGACTAACTGCAGCCATGGAGCAACAGGGCACTCCCTTCTCACAGGAGGAACTTGAGGAGAATGCCTAACCGGTACCCACAACCACATGGGAAGATGTCCCATTATCTGGTCGTGGTTTCTGACAGTCAGCATGACTCTCAGGCCATCCAGAGTCACCAACTTTGCCTTCCGGTGCTGATGTGTTAGGGAGGGCAAGCCCTCACCGTCCATTCCTGGCGCCCAGAAGATTTTATTGTTTGTTTTTGGAGGTTACTGTTTGATGGATGGCTGGATTTGGTTGAGGACTTTTGCATCCATGTTTGTGGGTATGTCTGCCTCTATTTTGGAGACAGTCTCATTGAGATGTTTATGCTGGACCAGCTGGCCAATGGCCGTCAGAAATCCACCCATCTCCTGTAGCACAGACTGATCTCAAATTTGCTATATAGTCACAGATGACCACAAATTTCTGATCCTGTTGCCTCTACTTCCTCCCCCAAATTTGCAGCTATGGGCATCAGCTGCCAGTCAATTGTCCTTTTACTTACTTACTAAAAATTTGCCGAGTCTTACAAAAGATTACTCTTTAAAAAGAATTTTGGGTTTTGTGAATCCATTTAGCCTCTGTTGGTATATCTTCCTTTGGGCTTAATCCTTTCTGATCCTTTTGATATGCACTTATATAACTAATCTAATCATAATTCAGGTTAAACTTTCTGTGCAGTCTCTTCATGGGACCATGATAGGGACAACTTCAACTGGTCTTCTAAGTTTGGTTCTTCACCTCAGTGTCCTATCGTTGGAGTGTATGCTAGCTATAAAGGTTGAATTTTAAGAAAATTTCACATGTGGTCTGTGAACATAGCTTCGTGACAGCATTTGCTAGGGCAGGACCCAGGTTCAATCCTTGGTGCCAGAAAAAAAAAATTCCCACTCATGCTCAAAACATACATTCAGCTGTGAGATGAATCCCCACGCCACCCTTGGAGCAAACCCACTGAATGCTGTTTCTTTTACATACCAACTTCCCGTTGTTCAATCTCTCGGTAATCATGAAGTTTCTTAAAACTCCCACTACGATGTGGATTACTTGTGTTTTCAGTTTTTCATGTATTTTGAGGTGTTACTAGGAGCACAGTAATTTAAGGTCTTCATATTTTTCTGAGAATGAGTAAAGTTACACAACGAGTCCATGTCTACGGACATTTCTGCTTCAGTACCTTTCCAGGGCCGCTGTGCTACCCAGCTCCCGGGAGGCATTCACACTGCAGTTGGGCCGATGGGATACTCTGAATGGCTCTCCATCTGTGGTTTGTGGCTTCACCAGGCTTATTTTGGTTTGCACACTACCTGAGAGAGTTTCTGAGAAAGGGCCTCCTATATCCCAGGCTGGATTGGAATTGGCTCTGTGGCTGAGGATGGCCTTGAATCCGGGTCCTCCACAGGCTTCCAGTTCACAAGGCACTGCTATGCCGGGCAGTGCATTTTTATATTGAAGGCTACTCATGTCTCTTATACTCAGCACATAGCTCAATTTCCTTTAAAAATGTAATTACATATTGCTTAGAGGAACACTGAATCCATTTATATAAACTATACCCTGAGTCAGGCACACTTCTCTTTTATCTCACTAGATAGCCCTGGCTGGTCCAGAATTTACAGTCCATGGCTGTCCTTAAACTCAGAGACCCTCAGGTCTCTACCTCCTGGGTGCTGAGAGTCAAGTCAGGAGCCACCACCAAACCTGCTCATGTACCCTACCTTATTTTGATATTCTACTTTTCTTGCTATTTTCTCTCCATCCTGCCTTCTTTTTAAATGTGTAGTACATGTTTATTATTGTGTGTCATGTGTAGGGTTATATGATGTGTGTGGTTAAACACAGACATGTACACGACATTCGAAGGCCAGAGGACAACTTTCAGTTGGTCCTCTCCTTCCACCATGGGGCCTGAGGCCCAAACTCACTCACGTCAGGCTTGGCCAGCAAGCACTTCTCAGCAGAGCCATCTCAGCGGCCGCTGTCTTCTATGGACTGTGTGTTTTCTTACACTGTTTGCCCTTGGCTGGGAACTATCTTATGTCTATCCTAGGAATCCACAAAGTTTAGCATCTGTGTTAACACACCAATACCTAAAATTAACACTTTTATCTTCTACCCAAATGATAAGACTTTCAACAAGTCAACCCAGTTACCTGACTCTCCAGCTACTTTTATGACTTTGGGTTGTTTTTTTTTTTGGAGGGAGGGGTTGTTTTGAGACCAATCCTTACTGTGTAGCTGGTCCGGGCTTCCTTGTTTTAGTTTTCTTTTGAGCTCTGTCAGACCCGGCCGGTCCTGGTTATCTGGATGGCTGCTATGCTATGTTTAGCAGTCTTTGCTCTCTGTTCATTGATGCATTTTAAGGATGCACTTAAGGATCACCTCCTTCTTTTGGGAAAAACTCAATTTTTATTTTTATTTTTTTGGAAAAATGCCCTTTATTTCATCTCAATCTTGAAAGGCGGTTTTACTGAGTACAGAATTCTAGCTTTTGTTTTTCTCATCATTATCATTTTTATTTGTTTTGTTTGAAACAGGCTCTTGGTCTCAGTCCATCCCAGTCTGGAACTCATTATGTATTCTAGGCTGACCTTGAGCTCTTGGCAATCCTCCTGACTCAGCCCTTCAGTGCCAGCGCCACCACCCTCCACCTCTCCTAGGACTCCCAAGACGCACTCCAGGGTTTCTGGTATCCTAACTAACAGAAGGAACTAACAGAAGGTTATCTGGAAACTAACAGAAGGTAACTGTTAGTTTCCTTGGCCTCAGTTTGGAGGTGACCTGAATTTTCAGATCTGTGTAGGGGCAACTATTACCCTAGACCAGGATGACTTGAATGCTGTGGACATACTGGCTAAGGTCTGAGTCTTTATCGGATTTGACAAACAACATCCCCTGCTAGGGCTAGGAACAAATGGGGAGCCAGAAAAATCAGGGACACAGACACTGATGTAAATGCAGATACAGTCTCGGGCCTTAGCCCCCAAGGCCAGACCCATCAGAGGCCCCACCTTGAGAGAGTCACTGGATCTGGATGGGATGATGGCAGGGACACAGGCTCTCAGATTTGCAGAAGCCATGAGGATAAGGGTGGGCAGGCACAGGATGGGTCATATCCTGCAGGGCAGTTGAAGCAGGAAACCCCTGAGCTCTGATCCTGGTTCTTCACTTTGAAGACCCTCCACCATTGGCTGCTCCCATTTGTAGCTAAATACACACTTCTTAAGAGTTTACAGATCAAACACGCTGGTTCATTCTCATTTAGCAAAGTATTTTATTCAAAAGCTTCTCAGCACCATCAAGTTATCAGAAGAAGGAGCATCACTTCCTCTCCCCATCCAACCCCCAAGGCAGAAACATAAGTTAAACCTGTCAATGGGGTGCCCCAGTGACCACAGCTGACCCCACAAGGTTTTCTCTAGACCTGTTTAACCTGACCGAAGCAAAGCTGTGTCCCACAGGAAGGAATCATGTCAGACTGATCAACCTTCCCTTCTCGGGCTAACAGAATCACATAAAGCAACCCTGCAAAAGTTGAATTAGTGACCACCATGTAGGAATGACAGTGACCTGTGAGGCAGCATGCAGCGCTGAGAGTTCGAATCCTAGCTAACCCTCCCCCAATCTACTCTAGAAACGAGGAGCACAGGTCTGTTTGTTCTCCGCACATCTCAGCGGCTCATTTTATTCTCTTACTACAAACACAAAGACCATGACAGTGAAGACAATTACATCTGATTAAAATGCTAAGAGATCCTGAGCCGTCAGAGATGAGGAGAGCAAACAGTGCTCTCCCTTTTTCTTTTTCCTTATGAATATTTTGTTTTAGCATAAAGCATCTTTCCCAAAGAGGTTCCTGGAGGAGACTGGGAACCCAAGAGTCTGCCTGTGTCCTGTGGGAACAGCCACCCATGTAACTTTGGTTTCAGTCCCTGGATCTGTCCTTGGCAGCTATATCCGATCCCATGGGAGGAGGAAAGAGCTGGAAGCAGTGCCACTCACTCAGCCAAAGCCCCCATGGGGTCCCATGCCGGCAGGACAATGGGCTCCTGCTCTAAGACAGCCAGCACCTCTTCTGGGACATGCTTCCTGTCCACCACCACCTCGTAGACGTACTCGGAGAACCACTCATCAGTCATGCACAGGTAACCTGGAAGGAGAGAAGGGCACCTATGAGTTCAGAGGGAGGGCAAAGAGCAGGGGACCTCCTGCAGAAAGGTCTTTTACCAAAGTGTTTTCCAGCTTTAACCTGCAATTGCATTTGAATCCCAGTCTTACTAGCAATTTTGTGAAGCAGACAGGATAGACATGGCTGTACTTTTACCAATTACGAAACGGGGACTCAGAGAAACTGATGTCCAGTACTAGGGATGCAGGTCCATTCTCACCTCACCTACACTCCCAGTATCCCAGCTAAGCTGCTCCAGGCATGTAGATGGGCCATGCCACCATGCCCAGCAGCCACTCACTCATTTGCAGTTGACAGTGAGTGATCACACAGCCCTTCCTTTTCTGAAAGGGAATGTGTAGTGCCAAAGTACAGAGTACCAGCAAGTGTCCCACATTCCCCAGGATGGCCCTTCCATGAGGAGCTCCACAGAGGTACCCATGCTAGCAGTCTGCCTCTTCCCATCAGGGAGATTAGTCTGAATCTCAGCCTCTACAAGGTCACACAAGTTCCTCTTCAGGACCACACCTCCAGCAAGCTCATGTGGGCAAATAATCTGCCTAAGCCACCAGCAGTATGAAAAACAAAATGGAAATGAGATACTACTAAAGTGTGTGTTAAAACATGTTAAAAACATGATTATGAGCTAGGGAGAGGATGCACAAGCATATACAAAACATGTACTTAACAGGAGCACGGAAGGCGCATCAAAGGATTCGCAAGAGAGAGCAACCACTACCTACAAGATGCAGCTGGCACCTGCTATAGACACTTAGCCACCTTTCTCTTTGCTACTGTAAACCTGGGTTTACACAGGACCAAGAGCAAGGGAGAAGACATAGATGTTTCTCCCAAGAGGGTTTTCTGAAGTCAGGTATGTAGCACACTCTTATAATAGCAGCATTTCGGGAGGGAAGGTAAGAAGATCAAGATTTTGAAGCCATCTTCTGCTACATAGGGAGCTCAAAGTCAGCATGGACTACATGAGACCCTGACTCAAAAATCAAAGCAAAGCAAATAATACACAGAAGGAGATATAGAAACAAATGCGCACACACACACACTCCCAAACCCTAAGAGGGTTCTCTATCTAGTTAAAGTGGCTTCCAAACGTCTTTGGCCTCAAGATCTGTTTATACTTTTAAAATAATTAAGGATGGCTGGAGGGATGGCTCAGTGGTCTAGAGCACTTACTACTCTTGCTGAGGACCTAGGTTTGATTCCCAGCACCAAAACAGTGACCAGCACATGTGCTCCAGTTCCAGGGCATCCAATGCATATTCTTCTGATCCCCAAGGGCACCAGATACATATGCAGTACACACTCATGCCTGCAGGAGAAACTCTCTCACACACAAAATGAAATAAATAAACCTAAAAAGTTAGCTTATGTGGGTTATATTACTATTTATTATAATAAAAGTTAAGTTCAAACAGCTATATGAGCTGGGGAGATAGCTCAGTGGGTAAAGTGCTTTTCGTACATAAGGATTTAAGTTCAGATTACCAGCACCCACATAGAAAGCTATGCCTGATAGTAAGCTCCTAAAACCATGACGCTGGGGTATGGAGAGAGGTGGATCTCAGGGTCTTGCTGGCCAGTCACAGTAAGTTCCCGGTTCAGTGAGAAACACTGCCTCAAAAAATAAGGGTGGGGATAATAGAGGAAAACACAGCTTGCTCACATATGTATACCAGCAAGCTCACCTCCTAAGAAAACATTCTAATGAGCACTTGCCTACTGTGAAACAGTTTCTGAGTTCCATTCCCCAGCATCACACAGGCAAGTAAACACACAAGTGATCTCTGGGGTGCTGAACCAAGCCTTGTCAAGGGTTGCTCACATGGTAAGTACCCTCTTGATGCTGGGCTGCTTCTTCCAACAGTGGGTAAAAAGCGAGCACAGAGGGTGGCCTGTGCTGCTTCTGATCTGCCCTGACACTGATTACCGTCACCTGTATCAGGGCATCCAAATCCACTCTGCTGCATCCAAGCAGGATGCACTCCTGAGAAACTCACATTTGCTTTGTCACAGACATGCACTGGCCAATGCCTGCAATCCTAGCATCTAAGAGGCTGAAGCAGGATTACTGCAAGTTTGAGGTCAGCCTAAGCTACAAAGTGAGACATCTCAAAGGCTCCCCAGCACCATCTGAAACATTAGCCATTGTCCCCGACCACAGTGCGAGCTGCGCATGTCCTAGAGCAGCTGTGGCAGTGAAGCAGGTAAAGGACAGAACAGACTCCTGTAAGAAAGCTCTGTGCCCCAACAATACTATCGCACACAATCAAATGAGTCTCCCAAGACTGCCCCCAGAAAATGGACAGAAAGTACATCTGCACGATCTTGTTCCAAAAGCAGATCAGATTAAGTCCTCACAAATTAAATCTCCTATCAATTGTAGCCCACCCTTTCCATGTCCCTGCCAAGAGGACCGTCTTGATTAGCTTCTCTCTTCAGGATATGAATTCTTCGAGGCCCAGGACACCCTCACAGTGTGAAAGCTGCCAAGTAATTGCACCTTGGGAAGATAACAGACGTGGCAGCTCCAATTGTTGACACCGCATGTCTCAGAGTTTTACCAAGATTAGGATCAGTGAGGCTGAAACCAGGAGGGCTGACACAGTCTGGAGCCCCAGGGTGCTGTGGTGCACTCAGGCAGCAGATTGTGGGTGTGGGGCTCTGAACTTCAGTTCCCAGCCCAAATGAAAACAGCAAACTAATACCAATCCTAATCCTAATCCCAAATTTAACATTCAGGAAGACAGACAATGCAATGTATAATGAAGTCAACTTCAGAGATACAATTTCACTTAAGCATTAGTATCTTATTTATATTCTTTGAGCAAATAAAATAAGCAATTCCTAAAGCAGCTGGCAAAAGCTTCTGAGTTTTGTATGGAGAAAGGGCAGAACCCATTGCAAAGGGCAGGCAGGGTCTGGGTTAAAGGTGCAGAGCCAAGTGCTGAGACTCACACGTGAAGAGCCCTGGTCAGCAGCTTTACAGACGGGAGCGCTTACCCGAGTTTCTGCCTGCTTGCCAGCAGTCTGAGATTTAAAAACCTTGCAGACTATATTAAAACATCAAAACATTATCATTTATTTTTTTTAACCGACTAATACATATTTTAAATTATTATTTTATTTCTAGTTATATGTATATGTAGTAGGGTATGTAGATGCAGTGTAGACCTATGGAGCCAGATGAGGAATTTGGATGTCCTGGAGCTGGGATTACAGGTGACTGTGGGCTGTCTGTCTGATCTGAAGTGGGTGGAGAATTGAACCTGGGTCCTCGGGAAAGGAGCATGTGCTCTTAACTGCTGAGCCAGCTCCAGCCCCAATACTGCCACTTATGAATTAGAAATATTTCGTAGTTTTTCTCATCTTGTTCTAAGACACACCTCACTGACAATTTGTAGTTAATTATTATTTTGCTATCAAAAAGGTGTGTGTGTGAGAGATGGCTCAGTGGTTAAGAGCATTGGCAGCTCTTCCAGAGGTCCTGAGTTCAATTCCCAGCAACCACATGGTAGCTCACAGCCATCTGTAATGAAATCTTGTGCCCTCCTTCTGGTCTACAGGTATACATGTAGATAGAACATCATACACATATGATAAATAAAACTAAAAAATTCTTAAAAACAAACAAGCAAGTGTAGGAAAAACGAAGTCATTAAGCTAGGTGTGGTAGTGCACACCTGTAACCCCAGTACAAGCTGCAAGACAGGAAGACCACACAGTTGAGGCTGGCTTGAGCAATGTAATGAGATTCTGTTTCTAGAAATAAACAGTGAGACATTGCCTGCTCAGCTCTGGTGAGTGTGTTCAGCTGTACTGACCTAAGGAAGGCAACTTGTGACTCGACACCCTAACTCAGGGGTGCAACTAGGCTTCCAGAAAGGAAACTGACGCCTGTCTGTCTCGTGGTTCAAACTAAGACAGACGCTAGCCAGCCACTGCAAAGAAAACACAACAATTGAAAAGTACTTAAGAAAGCACACATAAGCAGTATGTCATCTGAGGGTTTCACACACAGTACATGCACTGTACACACACAGTCCAACACATAACAGTAACTAAACAGCATGTCATGCCATGAGGTAATCCAGGTTCTCTCCCAGATATTTGAAATGTTCTATTATTTTTTGGCTCCTTTAAAATGTTACCCAAATAATTCAAGTTTATTATAAGAAAATATTTTTAGAAACACAGAAGAGGAGAAGGAAGAGGTAATTTAAAAATTATCTACACCTACTAGTTAACTGTGATGTTAACTTTACATCGCAGCTTCAGTAAGTCTCTACCTGCAGACTGCATCCTAAGGAACAAACTGCAACAACTGTAATTACAAAGAGACAGGTGCTGCTCTCCAGTTCCTTCCTCTCTTTTCATGATGCTCGAGCTCACTCTCGCTACTAAGTGTCAAGTCTGGATGAATCATCCACCCCTACCACTGAAGTCTGGGCTGTTTGTCCATCTCAGGACTAATACTGTAATACCAACAGTTCTGGGACTGAATCTGTATCTGTATTCTCAATGTCCATGTGTCTCTATTATTAAGACTTGTAGAGACAACTGCCAACTTTCTTTATGGTTTGTCTGAGCCATTTTTAAGTTTTCTTGTACCTGAGGCCTCTCAAGATGGCTTTCGGTGGGCAAAGGCACTGGCTGCTCAGCTCAGTAACCCAAGTGTGATGCCTGGAATGCACATGGTAGAAGGAGAGAACCAAATCCTCATGTAGCCCTCTTCCTTCCATATTCTGGCTGTGGCATGTATGCACACACACAAATAAATGTATGGAGAAACTGAAAGAGAAGCAGTAGAGGCTGGAGAGATGGCTTAACGGTTAAGAGCCCTTGCTGCTCTTCCAGGAGACCTGAGTTCAGTTTTCAGAACCCATGTTGGGGGGCTTACAACCATCTGTAACTAGCTCCAGGGACCCAATGCCCACCTTCTAGCCTTCAAAGGCACCTGTACTATGTGCACATACACACAAGGACACACACATATTAGAAAACAAAACAAAACAAAAAAAAAACCTCTAACAAAAGGAAAGGCAATAAATTATCTGAGCTCTGTCTTACCCCTCACAAAGGGTTAATGTTTCATAAAGAAAAAGGCAGAGGGAGGTGACCAAATAACCACTTGTACTTCTGTCACTTGGACAGTGACTTAAGAAGCTGCTTCTCTTCCAGACTAGACACAGATGTCTGGCTGGGCTGAGGACACATTCATGGTCACGAACCTTTGCTGATAACAGATGAGATAACCACAGAGCCGGATATTATGGGTGGCCGCTCTCAGACACAAAGGCTAGAGAAGGTAAGGTAGCCCTGCTAAAGGCACAGGAAAAATGAGGCATGGTGAAACAGCAAACACAGTAAAGAAGGGCTGCTTGGCTATCTTTAAGTGTTTAAATTATATTTATTTGAATGTGCAAACATGCCATTGTATAGGAGTCAGAGGGCAACTTGTGGGAGATGGTTTTCTCCTACCATATGGATCTCAGGAACCAATCTCACAGTGTAAGGTTTATAAGCAAGGTCCTTTACCCAATTTCACGGGCCCCATTCATACTTCCCCCAACCCCCTTTTTCTTGTTATTTTTTTGTTTTTTGAGACAAAGTTTCTCTGTATAGCCTTAGATGTCCTAGCTATCCTGGAACGCATCCTGTAGACCTGGCTGGCCGTGGACTCACTGAGATCCACCCTGTCTCTGCCTCTTGAGTGCTGGGATTAAAGGTGTGTACCACCACTGCCCAGTTTTCATTTGTACTTTTAAAAGCCATAACAAAATTCAAGAAGCAAAAGTGCAGTCACCCCGAGTAGGTACCCTTCCCTAAGTGGTCCAGAAACGGCAGCTTACTGCTCAAGTCTCCTATCCCCAGAACCCAGGCAAGCCTGAGACTACATGTTACTAGGCCAAGGTTTTTCTGATTTCACAGGGAACTTTTCTCTGTCCCCCCCAAACCATCACTCCTTGTTCTAGGGTAAGACCCCTGGATGGTAGGCCACATACCTCTTGTCCAAAGCATTCTTCAAATGCCAAGGACTGCTATCTGAGCTACCAATTTCCTAGCTAGCCTCTCCTCAGCCTTGGCAAGAAGTCTTACCCTTTATCAAGCTGTCTTCCTGAAGAACTCCTAAGGAGGGCCCACAGTTAACTCTCCCTGCTCACCATTCTGTTACTCTGCACTTATTCTTGTGTTTCTCTCTCTCACACACATACACACACACAGAGTGAGACTAGCCTCAACCATCCCAGCTTCAACACCCCCTCCCCCGCCCCAACACACACACTGTACTAGACTAGAAGACACAGTAGTGAAAAGCAGGTTTGGCACAAAGGACACAGTGCTGGCCTCCCGGTCTCCTAAAGTTTCCGAAACCACCCGTGTATCTAAGCCCAAAGCTCTTTCCTTTGCTCTGACTACTCCTTCACTACATTACTATGGCCTCCCCCAATCTCCCAAACCCTGACACCTGGCTGCTGAGGTAGGCTTTCCACCTTCACCTTCTCAGGAACCTCAGCCCTGCCTTCCCACATCCCCCCACTGAGGAGCCATGCCCAGCCCTTCCTCTCTCCAGTCACCAGCCTCTTGGAGCAATCACCTTCTTTGCTTTTCTCGGTCTATTTGTCCTGTATCTTACAGTCTGAGGAGCACACCATGAATGCCACTTCTGTCACATCACAGCCCTCTTCAGATCCTGTTCCCATGTCCCAGGAGATTAAGTATAAATTCCTCCGAGGGTCAGGGACATTCATTCCATCATGGTCTGTGCATGGGTCTCTGCATCCTGTTGATAAATGGGAGCTGATGCCACCGCTAATGGCTTTTCCTCAGCACCGGGTTTACCCATCTCCCCTGCCTTTTCTCACGAAACCAAGCCTACACTGTATCTGTAACACAGCAGCAGTCATGCTGAGAGCTGTATTCTCAAAGCTCTGAAGACAGTCCTTTCCAAATGAGAAAGTGAGCGAGCGATGTTCCCGCTCCCGTCAGTCTACAGCACTAATGACAGCAGCCAAGGCTGTGGTGTGCTTCCTTTGTACTTCACATAACAGTTACACACCAAGCCTTACAGATGAGAAAGTCACACTCAGACAGGCTCAACAGCACACAACACCATGCACAGCCAATGGACAGTGGAACACTTGGAAGCATCCATACAACCTAGCTCCAGATTCTGTGCTTAACCATCCTTAAAATGGCATAAACACGCCTTAGGGCAAAGTAGAGTCTTTTACAGAAAAAAGCAGAAATATCCACATAACATTTTGTTAACTAGAAGAGGAATTCTCTCAGAAGCTGAGCCTGTTTACAGGTTTGAAGCCTTGGATCTGGAGCATGTCCCTGTGCCCACATGGCAGCTGTCTCAAGTTCTGCATGTCAGTAAGGATGCACCACTGACCCCGACAGCCTGTGCCCCCTCTGCTCCACTCACATGTACTAGTTTTCAGTTAACAAAGATAAGCAGTGAAAAGTCCTTCTCAAAGAACTGCACACCCAGATGTCCCTGGCAAGAGCTGAATCGACCATTTGTGGGGAAACATGAAACCCTCTGCCGTAAAGTAACGAGCTCTCCAGATCAAGGACCTCTGCCGTAAGCTATAAAATCACTCTTTCACAGCCAGCTCAGCTCACATCATTTATACTATTTGAGTTTCTAGCTCTCCTCAAGTGAATCTTAAACACACCAGCAAATACCGGTTGTTCTCTGTAAGTCGTATATGACTAAGGAATCTATGAGATCTGAATCCCAACTCTGCCCCAATCCTGTGCAACATGTACACATCAACATCTCTCAATAAGCTTCAACTGCTTCACACACAGCACTGGTGAAACCACACAATCACATCCTGCTGTGACACGGTGCTGTGATAGGAACACACGTGCACATTAGTAAACCCAACTTTGTAAGGCGAGGTCCCATCTAAGGTCTATCTTGGGTACCTCTGACAGCTAACTCCGGAGTGTGAGCGACTGTCATATACAGTCTGAGCAAAGCCTTATGGGAAGAGCAGCAGCTGTGCTGCTAGGAGGGCAGCGTGAAGGCCAGCGAGGCCCTTGGGGATCTGTGCCCGGGAACCGATAAGCAGGATTTCACCACAGCACAGCAGCTTTCACGACAGAAAATCACAGGAACGCAGCGGGTTTTGTACTAAACTCTGAATATACTGCTTTCAAAATTATGTGTTATCTGGCTAGTGAAAGACACTTATTGGTCACGATGTTGGATATAATAAAGGATGTAATGTAAATTGGCAAGGAAGTTTCTTTTTGATTAATATCCAACACGCTGACATTTTTCTAACTGGAAACACTGAGTTCTTTTTGGAGGAAGTCTAGACATTTTACTAAAATTAAATCAGAAACAGGCAGATTTGTAAGATAAAAAATGTGGGTTAAAATCATTTTAAAAGCTTATGTACCAGAAAGATTAAAACAATCTGGAAGTGCAAAACTCATCTTGGCTCAAAATGAAAAATAAGAAATTTTTTTTGTTTTGTTTTTCAAGACAGGGTTCTTTGTGTATTCTTGGCTGTTCTAGAACTAGCTCTATAGACCAGACTGGCCTTGAACTTGTAGAGATCCACCTACCTCTGTCTCCTGAGTGCTGGGATTAAAGGTGTGTAACACCACTGCCTGGCTAAGAGACAATTTTTAAAAGATAAAGATTTTCATCCAATGAAGAGAATTTGCAGTATTGGAAATATCCCCTCTCAAAAGTTATATTATTCTCTTACTTTCTCAGGTAATCTTAGCACTCAGAGTGCTAAGACAGGAGGATTGCTGAGAGTTCAAAGCCAGCCTGGGTTACAGTGTAGGATGTTGACTCAAGACAGACAGAAAGATAAGACAGACAGACAGACACACACACACACAGCCAGCCTGGGTTACAGTGTAGGATGTTGACTCAAGACAGACAGAAAGATAAGACAGACAGACAGACACACACACACACACACACACACACACGCGCGCGCGTTAGAAAGCAGGCTGAAGAAGCACTAAGAATTGTTATATGAGACATATATGTTATATGTCTCAAAACAACAAAGAACAGAGTCTTATGTCCCTTAAGCCACTGTTTCTGGTCACCAAAGATCAATGTCTTCCTTTTCTGTTGCGGTGATAAGAGACCATGATCAACACAGCTTATGGAAAAGTTGTTTGGGGCTTACAGTTTCAGGCTAGAGCTCATGACCACCATGTGGTAGGGAGCACGGCAGCAGGCAGGCAAGGTGCTAGGGCTGTAGCTGGAACAACCACAAGGTTGAGAGCTAACTGGGAATGCTGTGGACTTCTGAAAACTCAAAACTCGTCCCCAGGGACACATCTTCCCCAATGAGGCCATGCCTAATTCTTCCCAAACAGTTCCATCAACCGGAGACCAAGCATTCAAATATAACTGAACCATGCAGTGTCTTGTGACTAGACAGCATGAGTTCAGAGAAAGCATTGCTTGGCACTCAGGAAGCCGCTCTGCAGTCAGGGTGGGTCTGATCTGGCTCTGTCACACCTCACTGTGGCCTGAAGACTACACTCTCTCTGATAAGTTTCTGATTAAGGATGAGTGGAGTCAAGGGCTATTTCCTCTATAATTTTTTTTGGGGGGGGCTGATACTAGGTCTCAGACAGCAGAGGATGACCTTGAACTCCTAATCTTCCTGCCTCCACCTCCCAAGTACTGGGTTACAGTGTAGGCCATTATCTTCAGCACTATTTCCTTGAACTTACACTTCTGAACAGCTTCTGAAGTATTTTACCAGATCACCTTTTTAAAATAAGAAATAAGGTAGCAAATCCCACAGCCTCTTTCCTCATATCACTATAAGACCCATTTCTGATATGATCCATAAATGAGGATCAAACAAGGCAGGATTTCACGCAGGGCAGGAAACAGCTGTGTGGGATGCCTGTTCTATACACATTCCATTTCTAGCTCAGCAGACTGTGAGTACTCACACCTACCCGCATGAAGCAGCCTAGCTGGTGCAGCAAGGCAAGACCCGACTCTCCCCTCTGTCTCTCCTGGTCAGAAGGAGCCTCTGCCCATTCTGTGAACCAGGATATCCAACTAACCCTGGGCAGAAAATGCCAGGAACATGATCAATGGAGAAGACTGAGGCCAAGCCAGGGTAGACAGTGAGGACAGCCTGCCTAAGTATCTGCCTGTTTACCTCCGGCTTACAGGATCAAAGCCACGTTTCAGAAACATGGATCTTAACGGACAGAAATCCCAAAGAGAACAATAACAAACTGTTAACAATGTCTACAGAAACAAGACCTCAGGGGCCCACTTCACACAAATTACAAGGTCTGCCTCCATGGGCCAGCCATGGACTATAGATGAAGGACCTTGTTGAAGTAAACACACATCAGAGTAACACATTAGGTGCTCTCCAAAGGCTAGGCCAAGTGTGCCAACAAAATTAGATCATAGTTTCCTTTCTTCCTGCTAAGTTAGAAAGGACATTACCAAGAAACATATAAGAGTTGTTTATTTTGGCTTTGAATGAACTATTCCTTGCCCATCCCCAATTCAATCTCTTATCTTTGTGGCTCTACAATCTCAGACATTTTAGTTATTTGAGAATAACCACCAAAACAGTATTCAGCTTTCTCGAGACAGATTCCAGAGGGTGTGAGCATCAAGACCCTGGTTCTCTCAACATGACAGAGGCGGTGAGACTGAGAAGGTAACCTGCACTGCACAGGGAAAGGGTACAACCAAAGGGGAAGCCAGCAAAGTGGCTAGAATCCTCTCTGGACAAGTATTTAGTTTTTGAGCAGTAACACACAAAACACAGAGCATTCTCCTAGCTTTATGAGTGGCCGGCCTTCCTTATATCTGAAACCCAGTGACGTCACAGAATGAAACTGCCAAAAAAGCAAGCTGTATGTAACCTTAGTCCTTTTCTTGGACAAAGATGAGACAGGAGCCAGAGAGGTTCACCTGAAGCAAGAGAAAAGTAACTTGAACCCAGTATTTTAGATTTGCTACAAGTTACAATCTTTTAAAATGTAAGCATCCCTTTCTTTTTTAAAAAATTAAAACTGGAGAAGCATGAACACAGTAAGTTTTCTGCATCTCGGGAAATTGCAGTGGGTGAACACTGAGGACAATGGATGAGTCTCACTCTGGGAAACCACCTTTGTGCATTTCCCCACCAGGTAAACTAAGTGCTCATCTGTTGCCAGACGTTTGTACACTGTGTGAAGATGTATTGTTGTGATTGGTATAATAAAAAGCTGAAAGACCAATAGCTAGACAGGAGGTATAGGTGTGATTTCTGGGGAGAAAAATTAAGAGGAAGAGGAATCTAGGCATGTGGGAGGCATGGGGAGGAAACAGGAGGTGTAAGATGGAAGAGAGGTAATGCCACTTGATAGAACATAGATAAATATAAATGGGTTGATTTAAGTTATAAGAGCTAGTGGGATAAGCCTAAGCTAATGGCCAAGCTTTTGTAATTAACATGATGTCTCCATGTTGTTATTTGGGAGCTGGCTGGCAGTACAGAGAAAGACATGCTACATTCATTTCTTACCCATCACTGACTCACAGATTTAACAAAGACATTGTCATTTTTTTTTTTGCTAGCTTTGTTAAGGTTTAAAGTCTCTACTCCCAGATACCAATTGCATTTGTACTACAATAAAATTTATTTAGTAAGAAAGCACACTTTTTAAAGTACTGCATTGTAATTCTTTTTTTTTTGTTTGTTTGTTTTCGAGACAGGGTTTCTCTGTAGCTTTGGAGCCTGTCCTGGAACTAGCTCTTGTAGACCAGGCTGGCCTCGAACTCACAGAGATCCACCTGCCTCTGCCTCCCGAGTGCTGGGATTAAAGGCGTGTGCCACCACCGCCCGGCTGCACTGTAATTCTTAACAGTGGAATTGGCAAAAGGAACATTTCTGTAGGGAATTCCTAGGATTCTCTCAAGTATGAAGCCTAAAGTTATCACTTAAAATAGTAGCTTTTTATGCTACAATTCCAGACCCTGGTAGAAATCAGAATAAGTTACAGTGGCAAGGTAGGTATATACAAGTTGTAGGAAAATTTTAAATAAGGATAATTAAAAGAAAATTAAGATCTCTAACTGACCACTGATTAGTAGTTGGGAATGTTCTTGGAAACCTTGAGATTTTTGTTTGTTTGTTTGTTTGATATAGAAAAGCTTTTTAGGGGCTGGAGAGATGGCTCAGTGGTTAAGAGTACTGCCTGCTCTTCCAGAGCACCCAAAATCAATTCCTAGTATCCATATGGCAGCTCATAACTGTCTGTAATTCCAGTTCTGGGGACCTGACACCCATGGTCAAACACCAGTGCACATAAAATAAAAATAAATAAATTTTAAAAAACTGCTTTTTAAAGGCTGTTTATGCTTGAAATTTTAGAACTTCAAGCTGAAATGTGGTCTAGGGATATAGCTCAGTGGCAGAGTGTCTGCTTAACAGGCACAGGGTCCTCCATAGTCAATCCTCAGTATGGACAGAGTCGGGGACGATGAAGAGGGAAAAGGTGAGGGGGAAGCTAGGTATAGTAGCACAGCCCTGTTACCTCAGCTGAAGGACTGAGAGTTCAGTCAGCTTGGGCAATTTAGTGAAACCCTCTTTCAAAACAGAATTCCCAAAGTGGGCTGGGGAATATAGTTCAGTAGTAGAGTGCTTACCTATGCATAAGGCCCTACCTAGGACAGTCCCCAGTATCATTAAGAAAAAAAAAAAAAAAGCAGTAGCTACAGTCACACGTGACAGGACCACATACATGTGTGGGCTGGAGTTTTTGTGGTCACCTCTTTCTCAGCATCTGTCTTCCTTACTTTTGGAGAAAACATGAACCACACAGCCTACTAGACTAGTTACAAGAATGAAAAGAGTGTGGAAGCCAGAGATGCAAGAGAGACACTTAGGACCAAGCTTAAGCACACATCTCATCCAACAGGGATCAAACAGCTGGAAGGAGGGATGCTTCATCTCAGCCTTTCTTGCTGGGGCACCATCTCTAACATGATGGTGCAGGGACAAGAATGTATGAAATGTCACATACCAAGGACACTGCAAAGGACTCACCACGTTCATTCAACCAAGATGCTCTGTTATAGTCCTAACAACACCCGTTGGACTCAGTGAACTTGGGAGTTTAGGTACACATAAGAAACCGGTTTTTCCTGTAGAAGAGCTGAGCCAGAGGGATCAGTATTGACAAATCCCCTACACTGGAACACTTTTCTACCCAGAGAGGCAGAGTACAGCAGGTTCCAGGTCCACTGAGTTAGGAGTTGAACCTTACCTTTGTGGCCATGGTCTTCACCCCATGAATTCTCCACTCTCCATTTCACAAATACACCATCCTGATCATCCTGCCAGAAAATGAACAACAGTGTAGTCTGAAATGAGAGTCTGTTAGCTGGTATCACATTGTTTAACTCATTGCAAGCTGTTTAGAGAACTGTAGTGAGCAGGGCCATATTACCAAGACACTCCAAGATCAGGGGAATTTTAAACTCTTGGGGGTAAAAATACAGTAAAAAAGGAAATACTATCACCTTTTTTATTTCAGAGATCTTTTATTTGTGTGTTTGTGTGCACATGTGCGCATACATATATATGTGGGTGCTGTCGAAGGCCAGCGGGTGTGAGACCCTCTGGAGCTGGAGTTACAGGAAGTTAGTTTCTGAGCCCCCTGCCCTTGGGTGCTGAGACACAAAATCTTGTCCTCTAAAGAGCAATAAGCTCTCTTAACCACTGAGCCACCCCCTTCTGCATATTTCCTCCTTTACGTTCTATTCTATACAGAAAGAAAAGGAGGGCTCAGTGGGTAAAGTACTTGATACGCAAGTTTGACTACCTTACTTGGGTTTCTGGAACCAAGCAAAGGTGGATGGAGAGAGACAACTTCTCAAAGCACAAAGCTGTGCCCTGGGACTCTTGCTTTCACTCAAATTCTTTAAAAGGCATCCCACTGTTTTAATTTTAGGAAATTCTAAGACCTGGTCAAAGTTTTTATAAAGCAAAAAAAAAAAAAAAATCAAGATACCCAGTTTTCTATTTAGGGAAACTAAGTAATGATGATATCCTCCAAATATGTTCTTTTACTGATTCAGTTACATAAACACTGAATTTAATATAAGAGATTGAATGGCAAAGCAAAAAAAAAAGAGAGCAATTTCATAAACAAAGCCCAGCCAGTTCAACTGTTCTCCCTCTTTTGTCTTCATTAATAAAGTAAGTTCGATTTTCATCTTCTCAAAGAGGCAATAATACTCACCAGGATAACCCTCATTCACAGTCTTTATTAGAGACACAGAGAGGGACAAAAGGCTAGCTCCATTTGGGCAAAAGGTTTTCCTCTGTGTCTACCGAGGACATTGCTGCTGTCAGAACAGCTCCCATTTCTGACCCTTGTGTCATCTTCCAGTGACTTCATGTGCCAGCTCCCACTTGCATATCATTGCCTGATGAGCATCATCCACATGGGATTCAGTTTCTTCTGGCTTTGCCCACCCAAACATTTGCTATCTGCTTTTGGCAAACGTTTCTTAGATCTCAGATTTAGCCAACAAACAAACCCACAGACAACCAACACCTGTACTAACAACACCAAACAATCCATGCTGGGTCGGGCTCGTTAAGTGTTGGCTTTTGTTCTCTACCCTGCCCACTGCAATGCCTCTTCTCTTCCTCTGAAACATCATCGTTACCATCACATCTGTCCACCTGTCAGTCTAAGTCTGACGGTGTTTGCTGTGGATTCCTGTGCAACCTAGATCAAGCTGTCCTCTAGATCATATACAAATTGAGAATGACACATGGTCCTGCTTCATAGAGATTCCAAGAAATCACCAACACAGCAGGACATTTTAGGAATATCACTAGTGTGCATTTACCTCAGTATGACTATTAAAAATAGTTTAAAATAGTTTTAGTGGCCAAAAACTTGTAGTGGTAGGAAAGAAAACATTTTTCTTTCTTTTCTTTGAGATAAAGTCTCACACTATAGCCAGGCTGGCCTCGAACTCATGGCAATCCTCCTGCCTTTCTCTTGAATGTCAGAATTATAGGAATGAACTACAATGCTTGGCAAATGTTTTTCTTCTTAAAAACAAAGGAAAAAACATGTGAAGAATGTGTTGCTACATGCTGCATGAATGGCTTTTCCAATCTACAAAGGCAACAGTGACTGTGCTCCATACATCTGTCTGTATCTTGGTGTGGGAACCTCTCTACCTACAGAGCTGAGAAGATACAATGATGAAAAAAACAGCTGTCTGGCTGTAAGACCTCACCTTCTAGCAATTTAGGAAAAGTACCTGAGGATCAGAAATGAGCGCTGGCTGTCTAGTTAGTTAGTTCAGGGTGCTTTATATACCACAATGGGCTTGAGCTTACATAAAACATCTAAGAGTCTTATTACTTAAAAGCCAAACCCTATAACTTACATAAATGTAATTAAACCTGAAAGATTAGGTTTTGGTTTTGGATTCTTCTGTTTTGAGCAGAGTCTTGAGATACAGACCAAACTGGGACCTAGCACTCAGCCTTCCTGTCTCAGGCTCCCCAGGGCTGGGACGGCAGGAGTGCATCTCTACAGCCAGATGAGATCTGGATCTGAGTAAGACAGCACAGGGTTCTGGAGCACTGAGAGGTCAAAAGAATATCCTTAAATAAAGCAGCTGGGAGGGACGGGAGGAAGACACACAGTGAAAACTCCATCCCACTCTCAGTTCTGCCTAGAGAGCACACAAAACGATTCAGACAAATGCCTCAGAAACATCAGGACTCCTAGGAGGATAGTTAGAAAATCTGGCATAACAATATGCCAGATATTTCTAAATGCTTTAGTGATCATAAATCTGGCAGACAGCATAGCAAAACCAACTACAGAACACTTCCTAAAACAATTTAGGTAAGGGAGTGAACCTGAGTGCCTTTCTGGTGATGGTGCTGGACAGAGAACCGCTTGCTTGTGAGGGTAAAGAGCCAACGTAGCTCAAGCCTCCTCTCTTCTGTGCTTCCTGACCACTCTACAGCCTAGAATGGAGCTTATTTGTGAAAGGGTCCAAGAAACAGCAGTACCACCATTGACAGAGAGCCCAAAGCATTCACATCCCAATTCCTACAGCTATGTGTAAATCCAGTGATGGGCACGGAGGCCACAGTTATCATGGGCCACAGCAGCTTGTGAATTGGAATGACTGTGGCAAAGAAGGTGAGCAAGGCCATCAAGATACTTACTCTAAGAGCCCATTTCAATTTCTGACATCTTTTCCTAGGTTCCTTTCCTAACCTTCCAAACCACGGAAAAGAAGTTACTGCTTTGCTTCTTGCTGACCCAAACTTTGATTCTCCCAGTATATCACTGTTTTAATTACCACCGAGCAAGTAGCCAAACACTGAGTGACACAGGAACATCTTAGTTGGAAGCTAACACTCAACAGAAATCAAATACAGAATGTCCATGGCTCTGCTGGCCTGACAATCTGCAGAAGCTGGATCCACCCGTGCATCAATGGACCCATTAGTGGCTTGCCAGGGGCCTACCTTCTCTGAGACAGCAGTGAAGGTCATGGCGTGGGTCATGAGTGACTCACCGAAAGCCAACCTCTCAGCTTTATTCATGTTCTTCAAGGAGACACCGAACACTAACTCATGGTCGTAGCTGTAAAAAGAATGACAGAGTAAAATAAGGAGTGTGTAGCCAGCCTGACTACGGGAGGACACAGAGCCTGGCAGCTCCAAAGGAGTGGCTGTGCAGAGCACCGGCACAGACAGAGCCAGTATCAATGGGCGCCCACCCTTTCATGCCAGTACAGTATGCAAGGCAAGCTCAATTTGTACTGTTATTTTGGAAAGAAAACTTAATTTTTTTCTTTGTTTTTGTTTGTTTGATTGATTTTGTTTAAGACAGGGTCTCTCTACATAGCCCTGACTGTCTTGGAACTCACTCTGTAGACCAAACTGCCCTCTAATTCAGAGATCCACCTGCCTCTGCCTCCAAGTGCTGGGATTAAAGCTATGCACCACCACATTAGACAAAAAACCTTCTATTTTAAGAAATTAAAAAGCTTTTGAAATAACTTTTTTATTATGAAAATGGTCTCTTTCCAGTTGGTAGACCCTCCCAGTTACTGAATCAAACCACTGACTGTGGAATTAATTAGTTAATTTAGAGGTAGGGTCTTATATAGCTCAGGCTGACTTTGGACTCACTATACAGCAGAGCTTCACTTGAACTCTTGATCCTCTCCAAGTGCTGGGGTTACAGCCCTGTGCAACTACACTGCTCTGAATGTGTAATTTAAATATATAAATGCTAAAACAATGGAGACTAATTTCAAATATAAAACCAAAAAGTTTAACCATTAGAAGTTCCTTTTGTTAAATATCAGGATATTACTCCTACTAGTAACAATTACTTATGGATAAATCTAAAAAAGATGCATTTTATTTTATTATTTTGTAAAGATTGCATGTGTGTGTCTGCAGACGCCAATGGAGGTCAGAAGAGAACCTCTTCTGGAGCTAGAGTCACAGGTGGTTGTGAGCTATCTGACATTACCTGGGAACTGAACTCAGGTCCTCTGCAAGAGCAGCAAGTGCTCTTAAAACCATGCTCAGCCATCTCTCCAGTCCCTAAAATGATGTATTTTAAAACCTAGGAATCTTGCCTGATTCAGCTTGGAAATGAACCTTCAATGTCAGCAAAGATGAAGGAGAATGATTTAAGGTAAATATATAAATTAGCCCTATTGTCCTAAAGGAAAATATATAAGGCATCAAAGTAAGAGAAGCATTGAAAGAAAGATCAATAGAAGAGCTCCAGAAAGCCTCTTATTACACCGCAATGTGCCGAGCAGCTTTCCTGCTGACCCACTGCATGTTTAGTCTTTCCCATATAAGCCATCGTCTTAGGAACTCCAGTGAGTTCTGATAGTGTGATCTTGGTTTAATGGGTTACAGCAGTTACACTTGTGCGGCCTCTGCCAGGAGCCACAACTTCACAGATGCAGAGAAAGACCCATCCTCAGGCCAATCTCAATGTCTTGAAAACCTCAGCAGAGGATTTCGAACACGAGTGTATTCCAACAGCAACAACCCACAGAGAACTTTCTATTTTGAATTCCGTGCACTCACACATTCATGTCACTGAGGCCCAGCTTGCCATTGAAGTGTTTTCCAACATCACAGCCAAACCACACAGCCTAGAAATAGAAGAAAGTCAACATAAACCAAAGCAGTGAAAAGGAAAGCAGCAGCTATGTTAACAGCCATGTGGGAGACACAGAAACATAAGGCAGTACTAACCTCTCCATCTTTGATGGAGGCAGCAACCATCTTTTTCAAGAAGTCAATGGGCTGGTTGTTATACAGCGTTTTTCTCCCTCCAACCATATTGCTCAAGTAGTCTACTGTGTACAATTTATTGTACTTGTGCTGGGGCCGTGGGTCATTCACAAAACAAATCTTTTGAGATCAAGAACATGTGTATTAGAACACAAGACCAAAGATATCAAGCAAGACACAATCCTCACTGCTAGGTTGCTATGGTTACAACAAGCTCATCACCTCTAACTTAAAGAAGAAACACTATAGACACAAGGTAAAAGTAACGATTAAGCAAAAACTGGTCAAACACATATAAAGAAGGGTACTACGTATTCTAATTAGCACAAAGAGCATACTTGAGAGCTGTCTCTACCTGTTTAAAAACTGCCCCCAAATTAATTCTGTCATATTGCATATAATGCATGAGGCACCACTTGTGGAACATTGTCACACACCCTTCCTCAAAGTGCAAGAGAGGCTCAATGTGCAGCAATGCAATTTCTTGAAGAGGGTCAAAAAGCCCATTGAGGGAGGGGCCCTGGTCATCCTGCTAGGCAGATGCAAAAGAAGGAAGAACAACACTGGATGCCTTCTTTAACAAGAAAGCTCCCAGCAAGGCCAGGAAATTAGGGTTGTCTGAGCCTATCCATACTATCCAATATACCACCATCTAAGAACCTGAGATTGATCTGGACCTAACTTATATAGGGAAGAAGGGTGGGATGTGGGAATAAGCTGACTCTTGGCCAAGAGTCAGGAATCCTCTGAAGAGACACACTGGGGGAAAGTGACCCTGTTGTGCCTACTTCTGTCAGGTGCATATAAACTTCAGACAATGAAAACAAAAAGTTTCTAGCATCCAGTTTGATGGGTGTGCACATTCACCTGGAACTCTTATGTTCTCCATGTAAACAACAGACCTTGATCATTGACATAGTCAGTGGCTGCCGACACTAGTCTCTAACCTTATCTTCCATATTGAAGAGTGGCTTCACGTGTTCCTGGTAAAACTGCAGCGGGGTTATGGGACCAATCTTGTGGTAGTTTTTGTCTTTGTCTCGATACTCCCAGGTGAAGGTCTCTGGTGGGTTACCCAAGCAGATGCACACCACTCGGAAGATCTGGAAGAGATGGGAGGTTAAGGGCTTCATTTCCACAAGCCTGAAAAGTGCTCAGGAATTAACAACTATGTTTCAAACCCAGAAACTGCAAAAGAAATCTACTACTGCTCCAAGATTCAAAAATTATCACACGTCATTATCTAAGTTCTCAAGCACTCTAAACAGCAAAACTCTGAAATGTGAATATATTAATATTCTTAGCCAAGTGCTACAAATTTCCTTAGCTAAGAAAGTTGTCCACACCAGGCATGGTGGCACTTGAACAATTAGTAGAGCAATTAGCTTTAATCCCAGCACTTGGGAGGCAGAAGCAGGTGGATCTCTGTGGGTGGAAAGCCAGCCTGGTCTACATAGTGAGTTTCAGGACAGCCAGAGCAAATAGTGAGACCCTGTCTCTAAAAGAAAGAAAGGTAAATGCTCTAACACTAAACAATACCACCAATCCCCAAATAATGTATTTTTAAAATACTTATTTATACTTTTAATCATGTGTATTTGTGTGTCTGTTGTAGGGAGGCACGGGTGCTGGAGAAGACCAGGGATATTGGATCCCTCTGAAATTGGCAATATAGGAACTTATAAACTGCCCCATATGGATACTGGGAATCAAACTCAGGTCCTCTACAAGAGCTCTTAACCAGTCCAAAATGATCTATTTTCTTCTTCTTTTTAAACTTTTTAAAATCTATTTATTTATTATGTATACAGTATTTTCGGTATTGTGTATGCATGTATGCCTGCAGGCCAGAAGAGGGCACCAGATCTCATTACAGATGGTTGTGAGCCACCATGTGGTTGCTGGGAACTGAACTCAGGAGTGCTCTTAATCACTGAGCCATCTCTCCAGCCCACGATCTATTTTCTTATAGTTATAAAAAGACCTTTGTATTAGCATTAATAAAATTTTAAAATATGCTTGTATTATTTTTACTTTATACAGAAAAGAGCAATAAATACTTTGTACAAGGCCAGAATATACAAAATATTTCCTTTTCTTTTCACATTTCCTCTTCTTTCTTTCTTTACTTCGTTTGGATAAGAATGGCTCCTATAAGCTCATACATTTGAACACTTAGTCACCAGAGAGTGGCACTATTTGAAAGCATTAGAAGGATTTAGATGTATGGCCTTGTTGGAGGAAGTATATCACTAGGAATGAACTTTCCAAGGTTTCAAAAGCCCATTCCAAGCCCAAAATCTCTCCCTCTCTCTCCCCTCCATGGATGAAAATATATTTCTCAGCTACTGTTCCATGTCTACCAGCTGCATGCTGGCTTGCTTGCCATGATAATGGGCTAAACCCCTGAAATTATAAGCAAGCTCCCAACTAAATAAATGCTGTAGTTCCCAGGGTGTGGCAACTTCACAGAAATGGAACAGTGATGAAGACAGCTATTCTGGATTCAGTGCACCCATCGTTAATCCCAGCACTTGGAAGGCAAGTGGATCTTTGAGTTCAAGGCAAGTTCCAGATCAGCCAAAACTACAGAGTGAACCCCCCTCTCTGAGTTCAAGACAAGTTCCAGACCAGCCAAAACTACAGAGTGACCCCCCCCCACACACACACTCACAACACAACAATTTGCCTCTTACCTCTCTACCCTACTGTCACTACCCTGTTCCAGGCTCATCTCTAACTCAGCTTCACTCCTCGAGCCACAAACGTGTCTGCTCCATTACACTCAAGAGAAGTGAGTCTTCTGCCTACTAAGTATGTGTTGTGCTAGTGCCTATACACACTTACCAGGTTAACTGTGACACTCTCAAGGTAATCTACTCCTTTCCTCCTTTTTTCAGATGAGATTGTGACTCAAAAAAATGAAGTAACCTACTTAAAATCATATAGTCGGTGCCTGTAAGATCAGGATCTGAGCTGAAGTCATATGCTATTAAAGGAAAGCGTTCTACTTAGCTTTAAAAAGGGACCATCTACTGAAGGCCTACTGTGTTGTGCTATAATCTACATACTGTAGCGCTCAATCCTCTCAACTAAGATGGCAGCTGTTACTGTCACTTGAGAGATAAAGACCACAGCCTCGGGAAGTAAGCAGTGTGCCGGAAGTCCCAGAGCAAGTAAATGGCAGATGAGAACTGAGTTTAGACTAAACTTTCCAAAATGCTGTAAATTCACCTCATGGCTTTCTGGGTTTCATATAACTTTTCTCCTATAATGCAGTACAAGGTTTTTAAGAATAAAGGCCAAGCTGGGCGGTGGTGGTGCACACCTTTAATCCCAGCACTCGGAAGGGCAGAGGCGGGCGGATCTTTGTGAGTTCGAGACCAGCCTGGTCTACAAGAGCTAGTTCCAGCGCAGGCTCCAAAGCCAAAGAGAAACCCTATCTTGAAAAACAACAACAACAGGGCTGGAGAGATGGCTCAGAGGTTAAGAGCACTGACTGCTCTTCCAGAGGTCCTGAGTTCAATTCCCAGCAACCACATGGTGGCTCACAACCATCTGTAATGAGATCTGTCGCCCTCTTCTGGCCTGCATGCATACATGAAAGCAGAATGTTGTACACGTAATAAATAAATAAATCTTTAAAAAAAAAAAAAGAAAAAGAAAAAGAAAAAAAAAAGAATAAAGGCCAGCAAACTGTCATCTGACCTCTACACCTGTGTCATGGAATATTTGTGCCCACATGTGCATGTATGTAGTAAATGCACACACCTGTTCGCTCTCTCTCTGCTAAAGAAGAGAGGAATGACCTGGCTATACCAGCACACCTGGCTCATTTTCCACATCACCGCAGGGTAAATAATTTTAGTACTTTCTTTGAGTCACTTCCCTGTTGAAAATTCAATAAAAGTTGCCTATTACCTCCCACAACAAATCCAAATTCCACGACCTAATTTCTTTTTCTTATGTTTTGTTCATATGTTCAGGAAGTATACATGCACTACTCTTAAACGTACAGCTCAATTCACTGTTTTTCACATACATGGAGGTAACCACCGTCTAGAACAGAATACATTAAAAAGGGTCCCTGGTTCTTTTTATTTTTTAAATAAATTTACATACTTCACCGAGGTAACTATCATTTGACTCCTACAGCCATGGTTCATGTTTTGCCTACACTCTTGTCGACATGCCTGTGGGCTTCGCTCACGCTCCCGTGCTCCACTGTCTACAGAAGGAAGCTAACCTTCAGAAGAGGCTCTGCTTGCCTTTCATCCTGCTCTGCTCTGTTTTCCAAGAGAATTGTCCTTTAGGAGGATTTTCTGTGTGCTTTATGAGCTTACACAGCTAGAACATCAACCACTGTCTTCCAATACTACATTCTCAAGCTGGCTTCTGCATAGCACAGAGGCAGAGCAGCTTACAAGCAACTGTAATCAAGTTGTCCCAGCCATGGACTATGAGCTTTGCTTGGGATTCACACAGACCATACAGTGTTTTGGATTTGCTCAGTAGTAAGGCTATATAGAAGGCAACTTTAGGACTCTGTCGCCATGAGAACACTACCACTGATAACTAAGGTAGAGACCATGGTTTGTATGTTCAACTGTTAACTGCTAACATACATGTATGTATACCTATCAGTGAAATTATCCAAAGGTGGTAAATCTACCAAGCTCTGGCCAAATGAAACAGAATGAAAGTTTAACACAACTTTCTGGATTCACTTTCCTCTCTAAGGTGCACTGTACCTTATAGTATATTCTGTTTCCCCATCTGAATATCCGAAGTAAAAAGTATTAAATTACTACCTCCTCCCCAAAGCTGCACCTGAGGTAATACTCACAAATACACAACACACACACACACACACACACACACACACACACACACACACACACACACGAAAGCATCAGAAGAAACTGGTACTGGCCAAATGGCTCAGCAGGTAAAGACACTGTCTGAATAAGCCTGAGGAGCTGAGCTCTGTTTTCAGAACCCAAGTAAAGGTGAAAGGGAACAACCACACAGAGCTGTCCCCTCTGGTCTCCTTATATACACCACGGCACATGCACACCTGCAAATATGCCATACACAGAAGTAGTAATAGAATAATAATATTGTTTTTTAAACTTTTTAAAAATAAATCTGCATTTACATTATCAAATTTAATTCTCTAGTAAACCCCTTTGCAAGACGATAGTTACCCAGCTGCTCACCCCTTATAAATCTAAAGATTTTAATCAAATATACTTGATATGGCTGAGAGCTCTTCCTTTTAGATTCTAGAAAACTTCTTCAACTTAGACACATAGTTTTGCAAGCCAGGAATAGCACACACCTTTAATCCCAGCACTGCGAGGCAGAAGCAGGATATTTCTGAGAGTTTGAGGCAGGCCTGGTTTACACAGTGAATCCAAGGACAGTCAGAGCTACACAGTGAGAACCTGTCTCAAAAAACAAACAAACAAAAACACATGAAGTTTTACTATTTAGTCATTACTTTGGGTAATTTATAGCCCATCTATACCAATGTGCAGTGGACATCTGGCCCCAGTCAAGTAATGATAAATAATTTTAATAATTCCCAAGGTTCATAAGACTGCATTTTCTTGAAATGTAAGAGTCTCTGTTTTGAAATAACATTATTTTCAAAGGTACAAAAATGACAGTTAATGTTGAACATCCAAGTCTGCTCTCTGGTGGACAAAGCAGGAGTGTCACTCGATTCTCACAAATTTAACTGACAGTCATGACACAGAATATGCACAATAGCATAACCATATTCCTCAGAATGTATCTACATATGAGAATCCACCATTAAGTCCCTGGGGAAATGCACTGGTGACTTTGGGATTCTCTCTCTCATCCCAGCACCTCTGCTCCTCCCTTTATTTTTTCCACAGGATATTACACTTGTTACATATTTTATTTGTCTCTGCCTACTAGAAAGTAAATACACAGAGACAGGAATCTCTACCTGATTTGTTCACTGCTAAATCTCCAATGCCTAGACCATACCAGGTACAGGTAATTATTTGTGCCTTCTAATTGTGATTTCAGAGTAAACTTAGTGTATAGTCTAACCTGACTTAAAACAAAACAAAACAAAAAACTAACATAGTCAAGGGAATGAGCTTAAGTAATGTTGGGCTTTCCAAAACATTGGAAACCTATAAGCTTTCAACACAGATGCCCTGGATTTGATTCTCCTTTCCCAAATCCCCAAGCCAATAATTACGTGGTCTTGTTGGTTTTCATTTTTATTTTAAAAAACAAGCCAATGCTTTTTAGCTATTCTCTCCTGTCTGTGGCCCACTGAGACCCTTTGAAAGAAGGCAGTCTTGAGAAACCATGCTGAGCATGGCTACATGAGCCTCCTAGTCCATCTGGCTTTTAATTCTTGATTAATTTAATGTAATTGAGTTGGAAATTTAAAGTACTCTTACTTTGGGAATGTATAATCTTTGTCTACCAACATATAACCCTTCAGAAAAGCTGCAGTCTGTATAAGAAAGATCTAATTCCTATCTCTAGTTAAATACATCTTCTAAGAGGGCTCAAGAGTTGGCTCAGCGGTTAAGAACACTGGCTGCTCTTGTAGAGGACCCAGGTTCAATTTTTAGCACCTACATGGCAGCTCATAACCATCTGTAACTCCAGTTCCAAGGGATCTGACACCCTTACACAAACACCAATTTAGGCAAAACACCAATGCACATACATAAAAATAAACTAATTTAAAAAATACATTTTTTTGGGGCTGGAGAGATGGCTCAGCAGTTAAAGAGCACTGACTGTTCTTCCAGGAGGACTCAGGTTCAAATCCCAGCACCCATATGGTAGCTCACAACTGTCTATAACTGCAAGATCTGACACATTCACAGACATACATGCAGGTAAAACACCAATGCACATAAAAAAATAAAATAAAAATATTTAATGATACATCTAAGAAGGTAGAGTCTAAGTTTCAAGTTTACTTTTGTTTAAAAAAAAATCCTATTTTAATTGGCTTCTAAAACTATTTCCCCTAGCAGAGATTTATTTTTATTGACTTGTCAAAGTCTAACATGGCAAATGGCATAAATAGCATACGGAAGGGAAAAAGGAAACAAGGCACAAAAAGCATGGGATTCAGAACAAAAGCAAAGCCTACCTGGCCTAATTTAAAGACAAACAAATGGAGAAAGTCAATTCTCATGCACATGACTACATCAGGTGAGGAAGAGAGAATTTAAAGCTAGTCAGGGGTGGACAAGAAATGAATGAAAGGTTAGAAGAAAACAGCAGTTCAGAGAAAATGGGTAAATCTGAAGATTCCAGAGGTTAGAACAACGTAGAGGGGGCACAATCTTTGAAGTAATGGTTATTGAAAAAATATTGAAAAAAATCTAAAGAATGGTAAAACTTAGTTACTTTCATTGTTATAAAGTACAAAGCTACAATACTGTTTTATTTTGAGACACTGTCCACTATTTAGGCTAAAGTAGCTCAAATTTGTAAGCCTTCTGCCTCAGTTTTGGAAATGAAGAGATTACAGGTATGGATCAGTGTCCAGATAGCTACAATGTTCTTAAGAAATCAATTACCTGAACTTCCTACTTTTACTGATGGCGAAACTAGGTTTAAAGGTAAAATGAACCACTGACCAGTCTGGCCATAAGCATCTTCATAAAAGCAGTGACCTTGAAGGCAGTTCAGGAGTTCAGTGAACTAACTTCTGTAGAGGTTGTTATAGACCTTTGTGACTGAGCTACACAGAGAAAGGGGGCAGGAGGAAGGCACTCTCTATGGCTCCCTAGTGGTAAGATAGAATAAGATGCCTTGAAAAACAAAAATATCTCCCTTAAGTAAAGAGGGCAGATACACCTGGAGTCATTAAAATCTCTCTTCAGACAGGAAAGGCATGCAAGGTGCACCCCGGCAAACACAAGGTATAGGCTGCTCTGAGATGCTAGGAGATTGCGCTCGGTAACCGACAGTGTTCTTCTAGAGTAGTGTGTGAATTAAGGAACCAGAAATGCAGACCTTCCTTCCCATCTCACTGCAGACCTTCTTAACCTGTATTTTCTTTACTGCTTTACATAGACTTGAAAAGTCTGTAAGTACTTCATTAGACCATATCTTTCCTTCCTCTCAAATCTTCTCAATTATTATTTCTTTCCCACAGTTTTCCTACTCCCGATTGAACTGATAAAAAGCCTTTCCTCGTATCTACAATCTTCCCTCAAGACACCATGACATCACCAAGATATTTCCCCTTCCCTGCCTTCCACAGAGCTAACTGGCAAGTCCTAACAGCAACCTTCCAGACAAACTCAGAGATGTCACTGCTCATGAGTCTCTCTAACCTGTGTGCTTACAACTAACTTTCCGTCTAGTTTCTCTGCTTCTACAATCTGTTCTTAAAATACCCAGAGCAAAGGTGTCTTTCTGTCCTTGCCTTTCCGACCAACATACACACACACACACCTCCCTTCCTTGAAACAGGGTTTCATATAGCCATACCGTCCTCAATCTTGTGATTCTCCTTCTTAGCCTCCCTTACACTACAATTACAAGTGTGTTTAACTATGCACAGCTTCAGTGTAAAACAAACTAAGCAAAATATTAGTTAAACTCCCTAAAAGCTACCTTACTTAGAATAAGATCTAAGCTCTTCACCACAGCTCTGGGCCCTGCATTAAGCTGGTTCCCATTTCATCTGCCTTCTGTCCCACTCGCCCCCATCCTCCCTTCCCAGGCTCAAGCCACAGTGCCTTCTTTCTGTTACTCAGGAACACCAGCTTCTTCCACCATGGGGCATTTGTCCTTGCTGTCCCCTGCCTGGCTCACTCTTATTATTCTTAGCTCAGCTCAGATTTTACCTCTGAAGACCTATTCAAATAGGTAAAGTATGAACCCTGGGACTGTAAAGATGGTTCAGTGGTTAAGAGTGCTTGCTACACTTACAGATGACCTGATCCAATGGCTCATACCCACATGCAATGGCCCATGCCTACCGTATCTCATCCAACACCCTCTTCCGGTGTCCTCATACACTGCAATCTTATCCACATATCCACACACACAGACACACACATGAACACATAATATGGTTTTTTAAATAGTAAATTTCAGGACCTGGGCAGGTGATTCAATGGTTAAAAGCACTTGCTGCTTTTATGGAGAACTCAATCACTTCTAGCTCCTGTTTTAGGGATTCAACAGCATTTTCTGACCCCTGCAGGCTCCTGTATATACATGGTACACAACATACACTCAAACACAGATACATACACACAAAATTAAAAAATATATAGCTAAACATGATTTCAGGATATTAATATAGTTCATAAAAATGCTCAGTCTCACCCAAAATCATATATCATGAGATAATATTGTTTACCTATCAGACTGACCCAAATCTAATTGTCACTGACAATAGGAATGGACATTAATATAACCCCCAGATAATTTGGAATGTGTTATCAGCTCCTTCCACTTCCCCTCCTCTGGACATTAAAGACCTTAAGCATGTTAGACAAATACTATACCCCTGAGCTATAGCCTTAGCTCAATGTTTTATTTAAGGTTTATTTATTTGTTTGTATGTTTATTTATTTACTTATTTTGAGGAATCGCTGTGTAGCCCTGGCTGTCCTGAAACTTGCTCTATAGACCAGGCTGACTTCCACCTCAGAGATCTGCCTCTGGGATCAAAGGTGTGTGTCACCACTACTTGACAGGTTTATTTATTTTTATTTTATGTGCATGAGTGTTTGCCTGCATGTATGCCTGGTGTTCAGAAGCCAGAAGAGGGTGTAGGATCCCCTGGAACTGAAATTACAGATGTTATGATCCACCATGTGGGTGTTAGGAACAGAACTGGGTCCTCTGGAAAAGCAGTCAGTGTTCTTAACCATTGGGACATCTCATGTTGTTTTTAAGAACCCTGCTATAGAATTTCCTAAGCTATCAAAATTACTTCCTGTCCCCTTTCACAACCCTGACAAGTATTAGCTTTGGTCTTTGTTTCAGGATTTATTTTTAATAGAGCATGTTTTGGAAGAGAATATATTAGTAATCCTAAGGAATCTAGAGGCTCCAAAAGCGAGCACATGGAAAACACCTGTAAATGAAGTGGCTACATGATTCCAGAAAGATCTGCTGAGTCTCCCACATCCACAAACCACCTACGCTCCTCTTTGAAAGAATGCCTTTGGCATAAACAAGTTCCTTTCACGCTACCTCAGCTTCATGGTTACTCACTGAGGTCATCACTAAGACTTGCCCATAAGGCTAGGCAAATCATAAGTATTAATTTGTGGCTTTAAGTGAAGCAAACTCTTCATTACAAAAGAGTCAGGTTCAATAATGAGGAGTTATTTGGAAGATTGTAAAAATGTGAAAACTTACCACACAGATTCTGTAATGAACAGATGAAATATGTCCCTAAGTAAACAACCCTACAAAACACTTGGACTCAGGACATGGCAAAGTATTATCTTTGGATTTCAAGGCAGGGGTAGAAGAAAACAAAACAAAATGTAAAAATATATGGCTATAATTCTGAGTCATTTACTGTCCCCTACTAATCCTATAGTTAGGACATAAATCTTAAGACTATTATTAATTTAAGGATCACTAAAACAAACACCATAGGCCATGATACTTATGGTCTATAAGCAGTATATCTGGGGGCTGGAGGGATGGCTCAGGCAGTTAAGAGCATTTGTTCCTGCAGAGGACCGAGCCACCCACATGGCAGCTCACCAATGTCTGTAACTCCAGTTTCACAGGATCTGATGTCTTCTGGCCTCTGTGGGCACTGCACTGCACTTCCTTCAATTACATACATGCAGGCAAAGCACTCAGAAGTAAAAATAAACCCTAAGAAAAAAGAAGGCACTGTGGTGATGCACACCTTTGATCTCAGCACTCAGGAGGCAGAAGCAGGTAGATCTCTGAGTTCGAGGCCAGCCTGGTCTACAGAGCGAGTTCCTGGACAGCCAAGGCTACACAGAGAAACCCTATCTTGGGGAAAAAAGAAAATACTACTATTCCTACTCCTACTCTTCCTACTACTATCTGGAACTTTTTATTAGCCATTAGCACACAATCTTTTTAAGTTATTACATTCACTTATTTCTTTGTAAATGAATGTGTAGAGGTCAGAGAATAACTAGCAGGAATCCATCTTTCCCTTCCACCATATGGGTCCCAAAGACTGAACTTAGGTCATCAAGCTTGGAGGCACTCAGTCAGTACCTGCTCAATCACTTGTTGACCGACTTATAGTCTTCATCCCTGCTACATTCCCATTACCTTAATCTAACCACAAGTTAAGGCAAACTGTTAGGAGAGATGGCCTCAGCAAGAGACACCATTCCAAATGGGATGAGAAGTCAACAAACAACACAGGGCACCAGCACATGGCATTCTGACATTAATTCCTTATTTGACATCCCTCCACGCCTGCCTCCTTACCATTCCAATGAGGGAAGTATTTTAAATCCCAAACTGAGTCTCAGGTTAGTGAGCAGATCTCAGGATGAAGGTAACTAAGTCAGAATGTAAATCCATGATACATCTAACTCTGAAGTTTCTTTCCCTCTATACTAAGAGATTGTTCTTCAATAGAACATTTAAGAAAGTTGAATATAATTTAATTTGCAGTTAGCAAATAAATGCTATGCATTCATCTATTCTAATATATAAGAAACAGTTACCATGTTAAGCACTGGATATGGAACCCATGGACAAACTGAGACTTGAAGTAGTAAGGAACTTGTCCAGGCATGCAGTCAAGCAGGAAAGGTCATCGTTCTGACTGTAAACATGCTCCACTATGCTGCACTGCCTCCCTTAAACATGAATTTTCCACTGAAGTGACAAAATGTGAAGCCACTCCGCTCCCATCTTAACCGTGGTTTCACCAACACAGGCTGAAGAAGGTAACATATGTTCCTTTCTCAGAGAATTTCCACTTCATGTCTAGTAGTACTGAATATGGAGATTACTAATACAGATGCTTATCTGCCTTGATAATAAACACTTATTTGGTGACTTTTCAATTTTCTAAGTGTTTCACACACATTACTTTTAACAGATACAACCATCGCCAGTTCCTCTTTACAGAAGAAACCCAGATGCTCTGCTGTCCATCCACCTGCGTACAGCTTCCTACGCCTAGGTGGTAGTCCCTGCTAGTCACACGGTAAATTCCTTGGCTGGTTCAACTCTTCCCTGAGTTAGTAATTTCCCCTCCATGACCAAAGAACTCTGTTACCCATCTAGAACACAACTTATTATCATTATTCATGGTTTTCCTTTTATCCAAAAGACCACACTTGTAAAGCCAGGGATATAGCTTGGTGGTAGAGCAAGAGGTGTTGAGTTTCATCTCCAGTACCAAGAGAGGGAGGATAGGAGGGAATGCCACACAAAAACTGAGCTCTTTGAAAGCAGAAACTGCCTTTTCATCTTTATTCCCTCAGTGCCAAACTCATAGAAAGCAGTACTTAGGAATGCGTAAAAAGTGGTTCTTATATAGAACCTCAACTAGGAATTAAGAAAACTCAGTACAAGTCCTTAAAACACAAGAAAGTGTAAATTTCATTCTTTTTTCAGCTTTAAAATAAGTTTTTGTTGTTTTCTTGAGACAGGGTTCCCTGTAGCCAAGGCTGACTGTGAACTCTCAATCCTTCTGTCTCTACCTCTAAAGTGAAAAATAAGTAGCTTTCATTCAATTAAATATTCACGCAGTGATTGCATTCCATAATCAGTTTAGTAGGATATTCTGAGTGCTTTTTAGACGAGTCACAAAAAGTCCAAAGATTCTTATTACCTCCTCCATCATGGCATCTTGCGTAGATGAGATTTCCCCTTTGGTTGCTCCACTGTGTACCAGGTTCCGCAGCCGTATACAGAATTCTCTCATCTATAATAGAAACATATTCAGCATTCCAGTAGTTGCACAAGCTGTTAATAAGCCTAACAGATCACCACTAGCTATGCTTGGAAGTACAACACAGTCAACACCCTGGGCAAAGTTTATAAAAACAAATTGATTTTCCCCAATCAGTCCACTTAAACAGATAGTAAAAAAAAAAAATACTTTCAATAAGGGCACAGGGATTATTCCTAAGAATACTGGACAGAACTGATCTTTTTCTGCAACTGCCAGCCCCTTCTGCATGTGCAAGGAGAATGTCTGGTTCTGGTGCCCACCACCCTTAGAAAGCAGGAGACAGATCATAGAAGCACTAAGCACTCGTATATATTCTCATTTAGAATCCTATTTGCTGTCTACTTTGCCTTCTCTGCCAGTCACTATGACTGTGACTATACTAATCTCCAACATGATTTTCTGTTTCTTTCAATTTTGGGAGAAGTCCCACATTAAAAGATTCTGAAACTGAACTGTAGTGCTAAAATGACTTGTTCTCAATCAGAATGAAATCCAAAGCTAAGACTTATGATCTTCTAGCCTTTAGATAAGAGACCCCAGAGCTTCCTACGTAGGAAACAGCCTATATTGGGGAAACAGCTTATTTTTAAATGCACTCTTTTCCTTGGGGATAACATCTAATTTCAGTCTTGTAGATATGGGCGGCAGATTTTGGCAACGTCCAGTTCTCAAAAAAGAGATCTGGCAAGCAGAACACCACCACACAGGGCTTATAATCATCCCTGGGAAAATGTGGAGGAGAAATGATTCATTAGGGTAACTTAAGCCATAAAAAACAGCTCAGTGACTACATCAAATCCTCAGTGGGTGGCTAAACCACACTGATGTGGTCTGGGTAAGCCTAAGAACAAAGCACACTTTTAAAGGAAGTCTTACAAATTGCTCTGCTGGCTTCTGCTAGTGCATGAAGTGGCCTCAGCACACCTCCACTAGAAGCCAGTGGGCAGCACAGAAGTCTGTGTGTTCAAGATCCAAGTTAACTGAACCTAGTACTTTTTTCCTTAAATATGGTAAGAAAACACTAAAATCAACAGAAACACAGTAATCTTAATGATTTCTTGAGGTTAATGTGTAGCCACATTGCTTTTGATAGACCTTAACATCAATAGTTATCCTGTCTCTGTAAAAAGTCAGTTAGTTTAAGGTCAAGTACACTAACCCAGTCCCTCCTACTCTCATTCTGTACCTTGTGATTCAGAATATCATTCATTCTTCTGCTTGCCTCTGTCGTATGAGATTCAGGGAAGCATTTCTTAGGTACAACACCGTATTTTTCTAAAAGACAACAATTTTAGTGTTCAATAAAGTGAAAAAAATTCTAGTATTAGAAATTCTGTCTAAACTATTGGCTACTTTAAACTAGGCTGTATTAATAAGCAAGGGTGGGATTTGGTTTATTTGTTTGAGAAAGGGTTTCATGTAGTCCGGGCTGGCCTCAAAGCCTCTACGTAGCTAAGAATAACCTTGAACTTCTAGTCTTTCTGCCTCGACCTCCTGAGTACTGGAGTTAGGGGCACATACTGGGCACAGAACACTAGACCTGGTTTAGTCAGTGCTGGGGATTGAACCCAGAGCTTTGTGCACACCAGGCAGCCCTCTACCACTAGACTTCATCCCCAGTCCTTAGCAGTGTTGTTGGATTGTTTGATTCTAAGGACTGAACCTAGGGCCTCGGGCATGCTGAGAAAGTGCCTTACTTCTGAGTTATCCCTCCAATCCCTTCGATGAACTTTTACCATGCAGCTATCCGCCTCAAAATTCAGTCTAATATTCCCACCTATCATACTCTATAAAACACTCAGCATGAGGTCTCCTACAAGAAAATGTTTGGATAAAGACATTACACAGACGCAGGGTTTTGTTTACTTGCTTGCTTGCCCTGCTGGTTGGCTGTTGCTGTTTGCAGTGCTTGGGATCAGACCCAAAGTCACGTGCATGCCAGGCAGGCACTCTACCACCGATCTACACCACCAAACCACTTTTCTTTCCTTTTCAGACTTATTTTTATTTTATGAGTATTTTACCTGCATTTATGTATGTGCACCATGTGTATCCCTGAGGAGGTCAGAAGAGTGTCTGGAGTTACAGATGGCTGTGAACCACCCATAGGTACTAGGAACTTAACCTGGGTCTTCTGTAACAGGAGCAAGTGCTCTTAACTGCTTACCTGTCTCTTTAGCCCTATTAATATGCTTCTTAATTCCCCGGTGCTTTAAGATTACTTTAGTATGTATGGGTATTTTGCCTGCACGTATGTCTGTGCACCATGTAAAGGCTAGAAGAAGATTTTAATACACTAGAACTAGAGTTGGAGTTACAGATGGCTATGGGCCACATCTAGTTGCTGGAAATTGAACCTGGGTCCTCTGAAAGAGCAACCAGTGCTTTTCAGTCACTGAGCCATCTCTCTAGCCCCTCAATGCTTTTTATGAGAAGTTACTTCTAATTAATTCTCCTCCCAGTCAAGCCTTCATGGTATCTATTTCTTTATCAGTTATTTAAAGAAAGGGACTTCACATTGAGAATGGTAAGTAAAAATTTGTAGAGCTAACTATGCAATCTTCTTGGAAGTCAGTTCCACTGTGTACATAACCACCAAAGAAATGGCCTATTCCTAACTGCAGAGCTTGCAATTCCATTAGAGACAAGCTCTTACCAACGATATTGACAAGCATATCCCATTGTCCACCATCATTTGTAGGGTTCATAAGCAAATACTGCACCAGTCTCCCATCTTCAGGCTCTTTTTTCTGGGCTGTATCCACGAAAGCATTCAAGAAGAAATAACAGCGTTCAACCTAAAGTAAAAAAAAGATAAATAAAATTAAAGGCAAGGGGAGCCAAGCACATCACTGGCATGATCTGAAGAATGGGAGCCCTGGGACAACTAAGAATGAAATATATAAGCTTTTTAAAACTGAAGTTGGTAATTAAATATCAGTACTTGGCTTCAAAGAATATCTGGTCTTTTCTTATACTTGCATATATTTAAACACACTGCATATACAGTCTAATGTTTAAATAAATCCTATTTTAGAGTCTTTACTCAGTAAACATCTAATGAACAGTTATATTTTAAGGATTTTTAAATGAAATAAAAATATTTACTGCTTTTTTCCCCCCAGAAAGGTGCTAACAATAGAAACTGGGTGCTTAAAAAAAAAAAATAAAATGACCTAAGTAAAAATGCTAGCCAGGCAAAATGCTAAAAACAAAATTTTAATTTTTTTAAAATTTTTTTTATGGTTTATTTAACTTTATTTTTATGGTTTATTTAACTTTATTTTATGTGCATTGGTGTGAGGGTATGAGATCCCCCAGATCTGGATTTTCAGACAGTTGTGAGTTGCCATGTGGGTGCTGGGACTTGAACCCAGGTCCTCTGGAAGAGCAGTCAATGCTCTTAACCACTAAGCCATCTCCCCAGCCCCCAAAATTTTAATTTTTAAATAAAGAAAACACAAGCAGTGAGTCAGTAAATTTGTTACTTCCTCAGAGAACGCAGCCACCTACCAAACAGAAAGTAGCTGCGGGGCTAGAGTTCAGGGTTAGAGCTTTGTCAACAGCATGTCAGAAGCCCTGCTCTGACCCTAGCACCACAAATGGAAAAGAAGGGAAATCAGAATAGTATCACATCTGTAATAAAAAGGTATACTGTAACAAGAAAAGCAAAATAAGATAAAGGCTGCCCCTAACTAGGTTCTATTGAAACAAAAAGAATCATGCAAGGTCAGTCCCCTACCTTGTCCCAAAAAAACAGGTAAGATTGACTAAACTCAAATTCTTCAATATTAAATTTTTTCATGAATGGAAGTCTCATAACATTCAAACAAGAAAAGATCCAGCATCGTCCTAAAATGAGAAAGCAAACCGAGAAGTTTATGACTGTTTATGGATCACACTGCCCCAAATACCAGATCCATAAGATCTGGACATTAAAGACTAAATAAGAAATAAAAGAAATATTAAATGTATTTGTTTTTGAGACAGTTTTATATAGCCTACTATATATAGCCAGGGTGGTCTTGAACACCTGATCCTCCTGCTTCATGTCTCAAGTATAATATAGACATGTGTCACAATATTTGGTGTTGTGATACTAGGAATTGCACCCAGGAATTTGTACATGCTAGACATTCTACCAGCTTACCTACATCTTCAGTCCAGAACAGAAATATTAAAACCAAATCAAAACAAAAGACATGTAGTGATTGCTACTATATAGCACACACACTCAAAAACAAAATCAAAATGAAACAGAAAACCAACCAGAACCTTTTAGGATGGGCACGGTGGCTCATACCTATAACCCCAGCACTTAGAGACTAAAGCGAGCCAGGCGGTGGTGGAGCACGCCTTTAATCCCAGCACCCAGGAGGCAGAGACAGGCGGTTCTTTGTGAGTTCGAGGCCAGCCTGGTCTACAAGAGCTAGTTCCAGGACAGGCTCCAAAGCTACAGAGAAACCCTGTCTCAAAAAACCAAAAAAAAAAGAAAAAAAAGAGACTAAAGTGAGAAGACTGTTGTGAGTTCAAGGTCAGCCTACATAACACAGTGAGTTCTAGCACAGCCTAGAAACACTACAAGAAAATGAACAGAAATCATGAATAAATTACGTGATGTCCAAAACGGACACAGAGGATAAAGGACCTTTTGCTTTATAAGTTCTTCATAAGACAGTGGTGAAGTGGGAGAACATCCATTTTCTTCTCAGTAATGCCCAAACTGGCAAGGACTTGGAAAAACAAGCATCCCCTTCTGCACAGAGTGCTGAGGAAATACAAGTCACCTGAGAACAATTCAGGAATCAAAATCTTAATTTGAAATTAACAAAAACCCTAATTTAGAATGGACAGGGCATCCTTCAGTGAATGTGAAGCTTAACACAAAGCTCTTGCCTACGCTCCCAAAGGAGTTGTTTTTAAAGCAGGTATCTGACTAACCAGGGTACATAAAAATTCAAACACAAATGAAAAGTTTGGGAGAGCTGAAGCAGAAAGATCACTTCAGCTCAAGAGTTAAAATACGGGCTGGAGAGATGGCTCAGTGGTTAAGAGCACTGCCTGATCTTCCAGAGGTCCCGAGTTCAATTCCCAGCAACCACACGGTGGCTCACAACCATCTGTAATGAGACCTGGTGACTTCCTTGCAAGCAGTACATTGTATGCTTAATAAATAAATAACTCTTTAAAAAAAAGTTAAAATACACATAATTTAAAAACTGAGACATAAATGAAACAACAAAGTGTTTTCCTCTTAAAATCACATTAACACAGCAAATTAACTTAGCAGCACTACTGTTCCAGGACAGAAATGTTGCTCAGTTGGTAGAATGCTTAACTAGCATGCCATGACCCTGGATTCACCCTCAGCTCCATACAAAGCAGACATGTAGTACATGCCTGCAATCACAGTCCAGCACACAGGAGGTGGAGGCAGAAGGACGAGAAGTTCAAGGCCACTGTTGGCTACAAAGGAGAACCATTTTTCTACCCTATTTTCACAGCTTCACTCTCTCCACACACCTGGCCATCAGGAGTCATGTTTTCAAGCACAGTCCACCATCATTCTTCCATTTAGTATGTTTCTGACAGAGCGGTGTTCTAAACCCAAGCATGATGCTGTCCTTGAAGACTTTATGACAAGCATTAAGAACATAAGCATGTCTTCATTTAAATGCATAACCAGAGCTTCTGCTTCTGTAGTTCACCGCTTGCCATACCAATGTGAGTTTTTAGAGGTCTCTTTCCAATGACACTCGACATTTCTATGTGAGGTCATGTCCAGAACTTTCAAATATTTTGCCTCTCACAAACTGATGGAATCTAATATCTGTAAGCATTCCAAACTAGCGTGGACTAGAGCAACTTCAGATTGATGTCTTTACCAAAACGTAACTCTCAGGCAAGGTAAACTCAGTGTGTCTATCCTGAAAGCCTTTGGGAGCCGAGACTAAAGAGTAATGCTCTTCGGGAGAAAAACACAGAGAAATTTTTTTACAGATATGAAACCATTTCTACAGCATACAACAAACGAAAAGTTTATAAAAAGGCACATGTAAAAATTCTTAAAGTATGATCTCATATTAAAATCAATCATACAGGGAATAAAGACTTGATGGGTAAACACATCTACTCTACTGTACTTCACAGGTTTTCTACACTGGACAAGAACGGGTCTGTAACAAAGGAAAAAAACTTAAGTTATGTTTCTGAATAGTGACATCTTTGTTTTAGGCTGGCTTATCTGTCCACTAGTTGTCTCCTGCACACTATTTCTATTTCTGGGTGAACTCTCAGGATGAAAACATCACAAGAACAAACTACATCACTCATACACTATTAGTATTTAAATTAAAGAGATACATCACATAAGACCTCATCTGTTCCAGATTAACATTTCCAAGCTCACCCTAGACCACTGCAATCAGAACACGTAGGGCTACTGTGATATATTAGCTAGATAAGACCTTTCTACAACATAGAAAGATTTTTGCAAGGTCATGATTTTTTTCCTTTAAAATTTAAAAATCAATCTTACTAAGGTATAATTTACATACAGCAAAACATTACTCATGTTAAATGTATCCTTATGAGTTTTGAATTGCTCTAAGTAGCAATAATGTGTTTTCTGTAAGTACACATGGACTTGGAGTAGTATCAAAACAACGAAAAATAATGGAAGGTCTCTTTAGTTCAATTTTGTTTTGAGAATATTTCTCCTCCTTGGATTCCTGGATAACCAATCTCTCAGTGTAGATGTATTTCTAACAGTGGTAACTGGACAGCGTACAGCAAAACAAGAATTCTCAGCCAGCAAAGAATGGGAACTCAAGAGTACTACGAAGTGACCTATAAGCACAGTAACTCCAGCTGTAGCCATGGAGCACATTTTAAAATAATAATAGCCAACGACATTCTATTGTAACCACATTAAGGTTTTTCTATTTTATATATTTGGATTTTAGCACAATTCTGGGAAGTTTTCTAGAGTAAGGATATCTTGGTATGGACTACTTGTGACCAAGGGCATAGCTCGTCTTTCCTTTAGGTTTATCTGTATCTCTCCCCACATCTGTTTCTAGCTTCTGCTACTTCTAGATGAACTGTTAACGTAAAAATTGCATGGGAACAAGCCACATATATCCAACATCGCATAACATCAAGACAATATGGTGACATGCATCCAATGACTATCCTCCATCTGTCACTTTAGTGTTCAAACTAATTGCTGACAGGCCACCACACAAGCAGCGCTCTTGGGCCTGTGTTTTCTTGTGCTTCTCCTCTGGGTTATTACAACTTCTTTCAATATGTTACAAAGCTATTCTCCCAAGGCCATTTTTAGGACAACAAAACAGACTGCTGTCAGTAAAGTAGGGAAGAAGTCGAAGACCTCACCAGAGCTCTTCTGGTTGGTAACTGGCTTGCCTTCCTGAGGCACAACGTGCTGGAACACATGCTGAGCACCCTGGACCGTGGCCCTCTTCAGACAGATGTCCAGCAGATCATGGGTGGTCCCGACATTCTGGGCAAGTACGAACTGAGGGTCTGAATTTAGTTTGTGGATCAGAGCAGCTACCTTCTCCGAATTCAGTCCTGTGGGGAGATCAAATTCAAATGCCATTATAATCATAATATACCCCCTCCAAAAAAAATAAGAAAAAAGAGGCTGATGAGAACAGCTTTAGGATAGAATCGCTGTAGATCCTAGATTTAACTTCGCAAGAGCATCCTGGAGAGTGCAGAAGCCAGAAAGCCCTCCCATGGTGTCCTGCAAGACACCGTCTCTCTCCGCTCCCGGGCCCCCGGGAGGGCTACATCCCCGCCCTCGCCTAGGTCTCCCCCCACCCCCGGCCTTTCACCGCTGGGCCTCACGGTCCGCGAAGCCTGGGAGAGGACCCTGGAAAATACTCGCGCCTCACCCGCGTTGTTCATGGCGCCCACGCTGCCTCGTGGGGAAACGTTAGTTTTCGGGGTCCTCAGGTGAGCTCTGGGGTTACACTATAGCCCGCTGCCTAGCTGGCCGGACCTAGTTCTCGCACCCGGAGAGCCGGAAAAAGGAAACCCGTTCAATGGTGGCCGAGAGAAACGGGGTCCGCGGAGGGACAAAACTCCCCCCTCGCGTTGCTGAGTCAGCGCCGTCGGGGGCTGGCCCCGCCCGGGGGAGGGCCGACGAGGGGCGGCCTCGCTGACGCTAGGGCCGGCATCCCAGCTCGGGCGCGGTCCGGCGAAGCCACCCACGTTGGCAGCCCGGGTCGCCAGCTTTGCTCACTCTTCATCCCAGCGGCGCCCTCCGCCATCTGTGATCCCTCATCCTAGCCACAAAGGCATCTTATCGGGATCCCAGTCTCACAGAGGAAGTAGGTTGAGGGTTCCGTACTGAGCCCAGATCCCTCACATTCTAACATTGGGGAAACTAACGCCCAGAGGTTTTTTTTTTTTTTGAGAAGCCAAAAGGAGGCTCCAAGAGATGAGAAGAAATCGAGGGTCCCAAAATTTGGCATGAGACCTTAGGATGGGTTGGCAGGTCTCAAGAAATCCACCCGAAGCTTTTCCTGTGGGACATTTAGCTGACCAATCTGTTCATTTTTCAAATGCAACTTGTTGCTTGGATTCTAGTGAGAAGAAAGTTCTTGTATTTGAAAGGATTTTTGGAACCGATCTCTTTCCCACCCACCCATAAGCTACAACCACGGTTCTACAAACGTACATCTGCTCATTTCATCTACACATTCTGGGCATCACAGGGCTCAGGAGCGGCTCCTACTCAGCCCAGCTTGTGCTAAGGAGAATGACTAGGTCAGTTTTGTGCACCATCCCCTCGCCAGTATCTACAAAACCTTTGAAAGAAACACACACCCTTTAAGATAACTAATCAGTTTTTCAAGATTAGGTGGGTGGAGCTCTGCATATAAAATAAGTCAACTGTACCCTTACTGTGCTGTTTTCCGTGAAGCCTAGAATCTAATTGTTTTGTTTTGTTTTTCAAAACGGGGTTTCTCTGTGTAACAGCCCTGGACGTCCTGGAACTCGCTCTGTAGGCCAGGCTGGCTTTGAATTTACAGAGACACCCCGCCCCCTCCGCCACCCTCCCCCTCCCCCCCCCGTCTCTTTCTCCTGAGTGCTGGGATTAAAGGCATGCGCCACCACTGCTCAGCCTAGAATCTGAGTCTTAAATTCATAATCGACCGTGGTTCAGAGGAATTCCGATGTTTGAGTATTCAGTCTCTGTGTCCCTGAGAGACTTCACTAAAGGCTGGTAACGTGACAAAGCCACCATCTTCAAGGGAGCCGGCCCATCAGCTACCCTAGTCTGAGATTTTTCTTCCCATTTTCTGAAAAAGAGAAACAAGCTAAAACTCAGGCTGAGAGAAAGCATCTCTAGTCTCACACAATCAAGTTCAAGCTTCCTGCCCAATGCAAATCATAAGCGTTTACTCAACATCTACCACAGAACAGATCCTTGGCAAGCTCCCGATGATGTGAAGACTAAAAAGTTTAATCTTGTCCCCAACAAACTCATGATATAGGCCTGAGAGATGGCTCAGGGGACTCAAATATGGTTCCCAACACCCAAATCACTCTGGGGGATCCAACACTCCCTTCTGGCTACCATGGGCACTCATCATGTGTGCACATATATACGCAGACACACACACACACATACACATAAAAAAAAATCTTTTTTAAAAATGTAGTGGGAAAGACATTGAATTTAATCTCTAATAGCCATACAACAGTGCTGCATAAGTAGCAGCTAGTAAGTTAGAGCCAGATGCCAGAACAGAAAAAAAAATTGGGGAAGGTAAAAAGGAAAAACTTAAATTTAAAAAAATTTCTTAACAATCAATGGGAACCCTGGTTTAATCCCCCAGCCCCACAAAAAGAAAAAGGGACCAAATAACCAAAATTTGAAAAGTGGATGGAATTTTACAAGACAAAAAATAAGAAAGGTGGCATTCAAGGTAACAGTGAGGACACAAGGTGTGAAACGCACGACGCCATCAGACTGGGGCCTCTGTGCATCACGATCTGATGTGGTTAAAAACAAAGAATGTGTTGAGATCAGAGGCCAGATGCACAACCGGGAAAGTAGGTTTGGGCTGAGATGTGAAGGGCTTTATATGCTACACTTGAGCATCTGGACTTTATTCTGTGCTTAATGAGGAGTCAAAAATAGTTTTAAACAAAGGAGCAATGTTCTCAGATCTGTGTAAAGAGAAATCTGGTGGCTATGGGAAAGGAAGAGACCTAAGTTCAATTCTCAGAACCCACACTGTGGCTCACAACCATCTGTAACTCCAGTTTCGGGGGATCTGATGCCTTATGGCCTTTGTGGGCTCTCTGCCGTGTGACACCAAGACATACATACAAGTAAAGCATCTATACATATAATATTTTAAGAACCAAATCTTTTGTTTAATTAGCAATTATAAAATCCATTCAAAATCCAGCACTCAATGAATTTGAGATGTGTCTGGCAAGACTTACCTGTGTTGACTCATATGACATCACTGCAGCCTGGTATTTGGATACGAACACTGTCCTGTGTATGCTGTCACACCAAGTAACATCAGTGACACTGTCTGAGACACCTCAGCAATAGATTATACACTATTGTATACTGTGAATTGCAGTGTTTTACTGTACACACAAAACGTTCTGCTTTTATTGAAATATAATGGTTTAATTACAAAAAACATTTTAATTATTTCCTATCATTTTCTTCATGTAAGTGTCAAATAGTATATCCTTAGAATATTTGATTTTAAAGACCGCTGTTTGAGTGGCTAACTTATGTTTCATTTTTTTTAAAGAAATGCTGGCTGGCGGTGGTGGCGCACGCCTTTAATTCCAGCACTTGGGAAGCAGAGGCAGGCGGATCTCTGTGAATTTGAGGCCAGCCTGGTCTACAAGAGCTAGTTCCAGGACCAGCTCCAAAGCAACACAGAGAAACCCTGTCTCAAAAAACCAAGAGAAAAAAAATTTGCCAACATTTTCTGACTTTTTTTCTTTTTGGGGGGGGGGCATAGGGTCTCACTATGTAGTTCTGGCTGCCTGGAACTCACAGAGATCCTCCTGCCTTTGCCTGGGAGTAAAGGCATGTGCTCCCACCGCCTGGCTCTCGATTTCAGTAGTTTCTGAAAAGGCCTCAAATGTACTTCTACCGTTGAAAGCTTTTTACATTTATTTCTCATATGCTTTTGTATGTGCATGTGTGTGCACTTACCTGCTAAGCCACCTCGTAGCCCAGTTCTGCCCGTTTTCATTCTATATTTATGCAAAGCATCATTCTCAGCATTGAAGATTATAAAAACCAAGCTATTGATCAACTCTGGTTCATGCCCTGCAATATCGAGTTTTCATTCAATATTTAATTCTTTTGTAAAAATAAGCAAACATTTCCATCTTCTCGATATGAAATTCACCTTATATGTATACCAAAGAATTGTATTAAAATAAGTTTATTATTTATTAGTAATACATTTTTGGCACATATACACATACCCCTGGGGTCACATTAAAAAGTACCTAGGGACTGTGAGTGGAAAAAGTTTAGGAAACCCTGAATCAAGAGAGGGAATACAGAAAACCAGCAAGTTTGGGGTGTGGGGGTATGGGGGTGTGGAGGTATGGAGGTATGAGGATGTGGGGTATGGAGGTATGGGGGTATGGGTGTATGGAGATATGAGGTGTGGGGCCATGGAAGTGTGAGGGTGTGGAGGTGTGGGTGTGTGGGGGTATGGGGTATGGAGATATGGGGATATGGAGGTATGGGGGTATGGAGGTATGGAGGTGTGGGGGTATGGAGGTATGGGGTGTGAGGGTATGGAGGCATGGGGGTGGAGGTGTGGGGTATAGGCGTATGGGGTGTGGTGTATGGGGGTGTGAGGTATGGGATGTGGGGTATGGAGGTGTGGGGTATGGAGGTATGGGGTGTGGGGGTATGGAAGTATGAAGGTATAGGGGTGTGGAATATGGGAATGTAGGGTATGGGGTATGGGAATGTAGGGTATGGAGTATGGGGGTATGAGGATGTGGAGGTATGGGGCATGGGAGTCTGAACTCTATTCGAGTCATAATAACTTTGAGGTTCCTACAGGAAAACAAAGACAAGAACTGCAGGAGACATCTGAAAGTCTAGAAATTAGGCAAGACACACTAACTAGACTTATGACCATGATGTTTACAGGAGAGGCCAGAACCAGAAGGATGAGGACCAAGGTTAGCATCCTGGTCTCAGCATATAACTGTACAAGGTATTCAGGTTGCGAGGGCTCTAGGGTAAGTGTGATCAGAGGGTCACAATCCATTCCAAGCTCTGTTTGCTGTACTACGTACCCTGGCCCAGGGCTGTGCCAATCAGGTTATGACAAGTCTTTTACTATTCCTTACAAGGATGCCAGTGGGCAAGGGGAACATCGGTGAAAGCCGAGGAGCTGGGAGAAAAGGACAGCCCAGGAAGTTGGAGATGGCCTTGTGAGTTCTATGTTCAAATTCCAGAAAGGCCAGAGGTGATGGCCATTCTTGGTTGCTAACTTGACATGCCAAGCCAATGAGACCGCTGGTGCTGGAAACTCTAGCGAGATGAGAGGGCAGCTGCAGAGGAACTAGAGGGCGGGGAAAAGCCTCACTGTGGCAAGTTGAGATGAAATGATGTCTGCTGGGGTTTGTGAGGAAGCAGCCAGCACAGATGAGAGACAAGACTCTGTGTCAGAAGGTGCAGTTGCTAACATACACACAGGACAAGAGAATATGGGGTTGGTATCACCCAGGAGGTAACAGGGACTGGGTTTACAGCTACTGCCACCCCTTTCCTGACAGTAGTTCTATTTCTCCGCCCTATGCCTAGAGATTCCTATCATCATTTCCTCCCAGATCTCCTGCTCTGCCCTATTGTCAGGGTGACACCCTTTGTACTAGCTTTCCACCCAGCAGCTCACACCCATACACTCAACCCTCGTGTGGGCACGGAGGGGAGGTACACAGTAAACTGGTTTTCCATTCCATCCTTCCCAAGGGAACCACCCAGGAAGACAATTTCCCTCAAATAAAACTCTTAGGATTTCCCCCCTCTAACTCCAGCCAGAAGAAATGCAGTGAGGCCCAGTGACATGCCACTGGGACAGAGCTAACCCCTAGGGAGCAGCACAGTGTACCACTGCATTAGACTTTCTGCCCAGTGCTTCCATGGTAGAGCAAACAGGGCCAGTCTCCAGCAAATTGTCCATCAAGGCATGCTGAACTCTTGGCCAGCCCTCCTAGCCTAATCAGTGATTGTGAGCAAGGTTCAGTAAGAGACTCTGAAAATAAGGCGGGGACTGCTGCAATGGCTGTATGGGCAAAGAGGCTTGCCACCAAGCCTGACCACCCAATCCAGTCCCTAGGACCTACAAGAGAAAAGGAGAGAACTGACTCTCGCAAGCTGTCTTCTGATTTTTACATGCGTCATGTAGCACATTTGGGTACATACATGAGAAATAAAACACGATACAAACAAAATTTAAAAAAGAGATGAAGAGTGACAGAGGAAGGTACACAACATTGATCTCTGTCCTCTGGGTGCATGCACCCAGCATGTACATGTGTAAACATTCAAAAGTATCCCTCACATACAAAATTGTCATTTTCCTCCAGAGAGTCCACATTTTATACACACACACACGCACACACACACACACGAACGCATGCATGCATGCACACACCTGTGTGTGTATAACTTGCTTCACATTTATCTTTATGGCATGTGGATCTAAGAGTTTTTTCAGTGTCTGATGCAGGGTTTCCTAAAAGAATTATGGAGGCATTACGTCTCCTTTCCATTTTTTCCCTTACCATCATCCTTGGAATGAGAAAAGTGACCAGGAACTGATCTGCTGAGGCTTGGAGATGCTGCATCTGGAACTTTCTGAGACAAAGGAGCCTATATCTCTTCACTACACTTTCTAGTTTTGTTTCTGTATTTTGAGACAGGGTATCGTTAGGTAGCCCCTGCTGACCTGGAATGTTCTCTGTAGATCAAACTGTCCTCAGACTCACAGAGACCTGCCTGTGCCCTTCACTACATTTTCAACACATGAGCACAAGTGGACTGCTTTCTTATGAGTTCTATGTTCCCTGCTGCTCCTAAATCCCTTGCAAGTTTAACCCAACACTTGACCTTTCTCTCTTGGCCCAAAGACTTGGCCTTAGCCGGGAGGTGGTGGCACACGCCTTTAATCAGAGCACTTGGGAGGCAGAGGCAGGCGGATCTTTGTGAGTTCGAGACCAGCCTGGTCTACAAGAGCTAGTTCCAGGACAGGCTCCAAACCACAGAGAAACCCTGTCTTGAAAAAACCAAAAATAAAATAAAAAAAAAGACTTGGCCTTTTGGCATATTCAATACTAGTTGTAAATGATGTTTGGGTTTTTGCTTTGCTCTGCTTCCTGAAATATTGCCCAATGATCTTGAATGAGGCTGTCCCTGCAAGTGTTCTCCTACCTCTGTATAAGACACTGCTTGCAGCTGCCATTCTCCCAGGTGCTAGCCATCCACTGAAAAGACAGAGAAAAGGGCACATACAGAGACAGAGGCCTGGATGAACCCTGGTGTAATGCAGGAACAATGAGACAGTCTGGTCAAATCAGAGTGCAGCCCTCGGGTTCCACAGGGATACATCACATACGGGGAGGTCTCAAATACTCAGGATGCTGGTTGCTAAGATCGCATAGTATTCACCCACCACCTATGCAATCCTCCCAGGTAGTTTAAATTAGTTTAGATTGCTGATACTACTACCTAATGTAAATACTAGGTAAAAAGTTGTTACATCATATTGCTTAGGGAATAATAAGCAAAGCTGGTACATGTTCAGTAGAAGTGCATTTTAAAGATTGTGTGTGTGCGTGTGTGCAGTGCATAAGGATGTCAGAGGCATCGGATCCCTTCGAGCTGGAGTTACAGGCAGTTATGAGGGGCCTGACATGCATGCTGAGAACTGAACTCAATTCCTCTGCAAGAGCAATACACTGTAACTGTTGTGTCTTCTCTCCAGCTCCCAGGTGCATTACACACTGTAACTGTTGTGTCTTCTCTCCAGCTCCCAGGTACATTACACACTGTAACTGTTGTGTCTTCTCTCTAGCTCCCAGGTACATTTTTAAAAAAACATTTTCAATCAGCAGTCAGTTAAATTTTCAGATACAGAATCTGTAAATATGGGTGAAGGACCAACTACATTTGATTAAGCACATTTGAAATAGTTCAATAACCATTAATAATATTTCATGACATGCACAGGATTCCAAGCAAGATAAAGCCTTCACAATATGTAATATTTGTCAATAAATGCATACTTTGGGGGCTGGTGAGATGGTTCAGTAGCTATGATTGCTTGTTGTTCTTCCAGAGGAACCGCGATCAGTTTCCAGCACCCACATCAGAAGGCTTACCATCTATAATTCCATCTTCAGGAGATCTGAGATGTCATATGACCTCCACTAGCACGCACACATGCCTACACGCATGCACACACAAATAAAATAAATCTTAAAAGAAATGCATACTTTTGAAATTGGTAGTGGTGGAGTGAACTAGAAACTATCTGTGCTATTACCACATGGCGGAGCATTTTAGCTGGGGAATAGTATCTGCTCTTCAATAAACTTATGCTTATTGCTAAGAGGAAATAGTCTTGACTTAAGAAAATTTTGTAGTGTGACTGGTGTGTGTGTGTGTGTGTGTGTGTGTGTGTGTGTGTGTGTGTGTCTGAACCTGGAACTTACCACTTTAACTAGAATGGGCAGCCAGCCATTTCCTAAGAATCCCCGTCCCTCCTCCTGTCCCAGTGTTTGGGTTACAGGCATGCACTGCTACATCTTTTATGTGAATTCGAGAATCAAAACTCAGGTCCTCACTTATACAGCAAACCCTTTACTTGCCGAGCCATCTCCCTGGCTCTTGTGTGAAGGTTTAGGACCATATCCTTTCTATAAAAACCAAACGCTCTGCAATTTACTGTGGCCAAAGTTAGAGGAAATGGTGGGAAAAAGAAAACATTAAAGAAGTCAAAAATGAGGTTGAAGGATAGTTTGTGGTCATATCATAAAGACTTTGAGGCATGTACACTTTTTAATTTATTTTTTATTCTGGGTGCATTGGTGTTTTGTCTGCATGTATGTCTGTCTGAAGGTGTTGGATCCCCTGCATCTGGAGTTAAAAACAGTTGTGAGCTGCCATGTAGGTGCTGGGAATTGAACTCAGGTCCTCTGGAAGAGCAGTCAGTGCTCTTAACTGCGAGCCATCTCTCCAGCCCCTGGCATGTACCCTTTATTCATTGGGATATTTATTTTCTGGTTTGTCTTTTGTTTGTTTTGTTTTTGATGCAGGGTTTCTCTGTATATCCCTGGCTATCCTGGACCTCACTCTGTAGACCAGGCTGGCGTCAAATGCAGAGACCCGCCTGCCTCTGCTTCCTGAGTGCTGGGACTAAAGGCATGCACCCCCACTGCCCAACTCACTGGGATAGTTGTATATGTACAAAATCTTCCAGTGAGGAAAATCCTCAAATAATGTTGTTGCTGAACCAAGGCAGTCTTGTCTGCTGTGTGGTGTGCCAACTGTTGAAATGACTTCTGCAAAAAGAGAGTCTAGGTGCTGGAGAGACAGCTTAACAGCCAAGAGAGCCTGCTGCACACAAGAGTTCAGATCCCAGCTCTCATTTGCCTCTGACTCTAGCTCCAGGGGATGTGACATCCTCTTCTGGTCACACAGGCACCTGCATACACATGACATATACACACCTATGCAAAAAAAATAAATGTTTAGCCCGCCCCTCCCCCGTGTGTGTGTGTCTGCCAAGTGGCCACACATGGAGACCAGGTAGCAAATTTCGAGTCTGCAGGAACAGGATAGGGGTTAGGGGTAGTGACAGGATAAGGATGGGGAAGGTGACTTGGGTTAGAGGTCACCAATGCTCTGCATACACAGACTGCCTCAGTTTACCATCAAGTCCTACAGAGGAGTGCTATCTACAGGTGGGTGGGTTGGTTTTTAGGTTTTGGTTTGGTGGTGTTTTTGTTTGTTTCTCAAGGCAGGATTTCTCTGTATATCCCTGGCTGTCCCAGATTTCCATCTGTAGACCAGGTTGGCCTCAAACACAGAGATCAGCCTGCCTCTGCCTCCTGAGTTGCTGGATCAAAGGTGTGCACCACCACCGCATGGCAGGTGGGTGGTTTCCAAAGATCAGCTAAAATGATGATGAAAAGAGTAGAAAGAACTTTCTCTGGTTCCCCTCCCACCTCCACAAGCATGTGTGTGCGCACATGTGCCCATAATGAATAAGATAATTAAATGCAAGAAAAAAATTTAAAAATAAGCCAAAAGAAAAAAAGGTACTAAGACCTAAATATGCAACACACAAAAAGAAAACAGATGACAAGAATGATAGAGCTACAAATCAAAACTGAAATAAGATTTTATACCTCTATAAAAAAACAATTCAAAGAAAGAAACGAACAAAAACATACCGCTGTTGACAATTCTTATACACTGCTCATGAGAGCATAACTTAGTATTGCCAGCTTAAGAATATTCATCAGTGCAGTCTCTGCTGCTGAACGACAGGAGTGCATCCTGACAACTGCATTATTGACTTCATTGCTGTGCAAACACACAGTGAGCTTACACAAGCCTGGGTGGCATTAGGTAATCTTTTGATATGGCCCCTTGATATAATCAGTGGTATGGGAGAATTGTCTGTATTCTGTCAATCATGTTTTAAATAGACGCTGATTGGCCAGGCAGGAAGTATAGATGGGTCAACCAGACAGAAAGTAGAGGCGGGACGAGGAGAACAAGAGAATTCCGGGAAGAAGAAAGCCCAGTCCTCGCAGTTTTGCCCAGACCACCGAAGAAGCAAGATGTAACCCTGTTTCACTGAGAAAGGTACCGAATCATGTGGCTAACATAGACAAGAACAATGGGTTAATATAAGTTACAAGAGCTAATAAGAAGCCTGAGCTAATGGGCCAATCAGTTTATAATTTTCTGGAGACCTCTGTGTGATTTTTCTCTGGGGCCAAACAGCTGTAGGACCTGGTGGGAGGACAGAAACCAACCAGGCCCTCCATGTTACAGATCAGGATGAGATAAGCAGTAAAGAGGGGATGGATGATGCTAAAGGTAGTATACCATGGCATATTGTTGGGCAGTAAAATGTTCTACGTAAGTGGAAGGGGCATTCTCTAAATGAACAACGAGAAATATCATATCATGAACACGTAAACAGTCATTTGTGGTCAAGCATCATGTGCTGGCTGTGCTATGCTATCACATAGCTGGCCACCCAGCAGGCTTGCTCATAGCAGCACCCCAGAAACTTGAACTCTGTTGTGCTGTAGCACTGGGGCACGAGATCACTAGGCCATCGGAACTTTCCAGCTCCACCACAATCTGGTAGAAACACTTTCTTGTATACTACTTGTCATTGACAGAAGCATCCTTATGTAGCACATGGCTATATTTCACAACATCCAAGGTGCACATACTGTCTCACCCAGCAAGTCCAGTAGTCTAGAGTCACTCTGGCTATTAGGAGCTTGTGGGCTACTTAACATAAAAGTTTAAATGTAGCTTAGGAATGTATCTCAGTGGTAATCGTGAGTGCCTCGTAAGTGTGGGGCTCTGAGTTCAGCCCCTAGTAGGAAAACCAAAACAAAAATTCAGTTTTTCAATGGAGTAGTCACATTCTATGTGTTCAATATCCATATCTGGCTGGAGGCAAGGCCACTGGGTCAAGCTGCTGTACAGCAGAAGGCTTTCATCACCACAGTGAGTTCTACTGGACAGCACTTCCCAGGAGAAACTGCTGCACTTGGAGTCATGGTTTATTTTAGCATTGCTGGTGATTGCATAGAATCCCCCAAAAATCCACTAGCTTAAAATACAACATAGACACTTGCATAAAATACAACACAGAACTAAAAATCTACATGGATGAGTTTCTAAAACATTATTAATGCACATAGCAAATTATGAACACCATGCAGCCATTTTTAAAGGTTCAAAAACAAGACAAACCAAAGAAAGAGACATACAAAATGACAAAATAATGAGGGTATACGTAGTTTGGTTGATCCCTTTCAACACACACACAGAGGGAGGGGGAAGAGGGAGAGAGAGACAGAGATAGTGAGATCCCAGCACATCAACGGAGCCAAACAAATAGATAAAAAGATAGACAAATACACAAAGCAATGTTAATATCAAAACCAATATAGTTAATAAAGAGGAGACAATCTGAACTTCAAAGGTATTTGTAATTCTTCATTTCTTTCTTTTTTAATCTTTATTAGTTACTTATTTACTGTTTGTTTGTTTTGTGAGACAGGGTTTTTCTGTGTAGTCCTGGCTGTTATGAAACTCACTCTGTAGACCAGGTTGGTCTTGAACTCAGAGATCCACCTTTCTCTGCCTCCCAAATTCTGGGATTAAAAGCATGTACCACCACCGCCTGGCTAGTTTTCTGTTTCCTAAATTGGCTCACAGGTGCTCACTGTACTCATTATAACTAATTCTGTGCATTGTCTGAATTTTGAATAAGTGAAGTCTCTCTTCTTAAAGAGGTCACTGTGACTGCAGTGTAAATAATAAGTTTAAAGAAAGGAAGGAATATAAGCTCTGTGTGTGGTGTGCTCAGTACTTAGGTGTGGGAACAAGAGTATTTCTGAGTCAAAGCCAGCCTGGGAAACAGGGAGATCTGGAGAGGAGGAGATGGAAGGAGAAGAGGGAGGGAGACGAGAGGAGTAGAGAGGAGAGAGTGGGGATGGGAGTGGATAGTGCAGGGGTTGAGAGACATCTTTGGAGACAATAATTTTATCCAGACAAAATCAAGAAGGCAGTCCTATCTGGGCATGGTGGTATAGGTATTTACTTCCAGCACTCAGGAGGCAGAAGCCGGAGGATCCCTGAGTTTGAGGCAAGCTTAGTCTACATAGCATGTTCTAGGCCAGCCAGAGCTACATAGTGAGATCCTGTCGTGCGGGCGCAGCTCCAGAGGTGGAATTGGATGGATATGGGATACACATTGGTAGTGATGCTGTACAAGATGTTTGCCTGATGTGATGTGGAGCGTGAAGAAAGAGCTTTGAAGTCAGACTGGGAACTTTGGGGAGAGCTTTCCAGGGAGACAAATGACCACCACATCTTGTCCATAGTGACAATGCCAGGGGGAGAGGAATTCTAGTTGGAGTGTCCTAGTTTGCTTTCAGCTCCTGGGATAAAGCACCAACCAAAAGCAACAATGGCAGTCAGTGAGGGAATGAGAACAGGAGCAGAGGCAGGAACCATGCAATTAAGTGTCTGAGAGGCCAGAAGAGGGTAGTCCTCTGAAAGAGCAGCCAGCACTCTGAACAGCTGAGCCATTTCTCCAGTCTCTCAGCTTATTTTCTTACAAAACCTAGGACCACCTGCCCAACCCTATCAGGTGTAAGCTGTGCCTTCCCACATCAATTGCTAACCATGAAAATACCCCTCAGTCATGCCAATGGGTCAACCTATTGGAAGGGGATCTCTCAGTGGAGGTTCCCCGTTCTCAGATATCTCTAGTCGGTGTCACACTGACAAGAATTGGCCAGCATATGGAGGTTCCTTGTGAGAAACAGGATAATGGGCTGAGGATATAGCCCCATCAGTACAGCCCTTGCCGGCAGGAGGACCCGAGTTTAACCTCCAGTGCCTACATAAAAGAGCTACAAGTGTAGCAGCCCACACTGGTAATCCCAGTCCTGAGGAAGTCGAGATGGGTGGGTCCCTGGGGCTTGCTGGCCAACCAGCCTAGCCTACTCTGCCAGTTCTAAGTCCCACTGAATGGTTCTGCTTGCAAAACAAGGTAGGTGGTTCCTGAGGTACAGCACTGTTTGAGAGGTCTTCTGCCTCCATGCCAGGTGCCCGCACCCACACCCCAAAAAGGAAAGGAAAACAGGATCAAGCATGTCCTCGGTATTGTGGAGATCAGGTAGAAGGGAGCCCTGATTGAGCTCTGCAGATGGTCCATGTATGAGCCCCTGAGGTAGGGTGAGGTTAGGGGAGCACCTAATTCCTTGAGTTAAATAAGTTAACTCCTTACTCTTACAAATCTCACCTACAGTCACCAAGACAGAAATTTTATTGAAATATAGAAAAGTTGGACTCAAGATAAAAAGAAAAGAAGGGCAAATCACAGGCGCTAAAACCGGAGAGTTTTGACCTCTGGGAAAACAATAACTAGGTTCCACTGAAGACCACAGTCTTTGTTCTCTATCAGGAATGCTGCTGGACTGGCTTTCTTGGCTGCGGAAGCCAGGGTTTTAATTCTTCCTTTGATTCTGAAGTGGATGCTCTCTAAAGCAAACAAATCTTCCAGAGCAATAACCATGTTACTGTTTTCTTCCTTTCTTGGGACAAAAAGTGAAAACGTTACTAAATAAAGCACACAGGAGAGGGTGACAGGGTCCCACTCTTCCCAGCGCATGCCATTCTGCTATTTTCCCTGCGATGCCTAGCTTGCCTTCTCACTTTAGTTTTCTCTCTTCTTTGTTCTACAAAAGAACGATTCATCAGATAGAAGTGAAATTGTGTTCGTAGCCCAAATGAAAACCAAGAAAAATTTGGCAGTGTCTCACCCTGAAAGGGAAGGAAAAAAATAAGTTTCTCTTTTTAGGACTAAACAAAAAGAAAATAGAATAGAAAAGTAAGTGGGCTGGAGAGATGGCTCAGGGGTTAAGAGCACTAACTGCTCTTCCAAAGGTTCTAAATTCAATCCCAGCACCCACATAATGGCTCACAACCATCTGTAGTGAGACCTGGCGCCCTCTTCTGGCCTGCAGGCATACATGTAGACAGAACACTACATACATAATAAATAAACTTTTTTTTTCTTTTTAAGTATTTCCTAAAAACCCCTTAATTTAAAAACCTGGAGATGCCTCTCAGTGGTGAGTGAGTGAGCACCAAATCCAAGTCCCTGAGTCAGAGGTCACATGGTGAGAGGCCAGATTTCTTAAGCAATACAGGCAGCACCTGGAGAGCTGGCCATGGTAGTACATGCCTGTAATTCCATCCCTCAGGAACTGAAGCAGGAGAATTGCAAGGTTTGAGAGGCTGGCTACAGAGAAAAGGTCTGTATCACAAAACAGTACCAGAAGAAAAAAAAAGGCCAATATTTGAAATCCACTCAATCTGGCTTTACCATTTAGAGGCGTGTACAGTTACTTAATTGCCAAGTCCATTTCCTCTTCTAAAAAGAGATGTTCCTATTACACAAAATATGAGTAAACTGATTCCCACACCAACTATGTCACAGGCTTTGCTCAGTAATCTGTGGTCATTTATTCCTCATTAACAACCCTATGCCAGAAGTGGGTTTGTCACTGTTCCCACGTCTTAGTTAGGGTTTCTGTCGCCATGAAGAGACAACATGACCATAAAGGAAAATATTTAACTGAGGTGGAGGCTTAGAGTTTCAGAGGTTTAGTCTATTATCATGGCAGGGAACCTGGCAGCTGGGAGCTTGGCGGTACACAGGCAGATGTGGAGGAGCTGAGATCCCTACATCTCCACTCACCTGTGAGTCAGACCACTTCCTGCTGCCTGCAGGTTTCCGGATGCTGCTTCTCCAAGCTTTGACGGTCAGACAGAACGCTGTTATCATGAAGCTTAGGCATGCGTGTGTAGCTGTTAAGTTTTCCCATTCATCTGATATAGGTGGAAAATAAGGATGACCAGTCAGTGTTCACACAAGGAACACACAGCAGAAGAGTCAGTTAAGAGTATTGACTGTGAGATCATAAAGCATCCTCCCCACCTTTACAGTGATCAGAAGAAACTGTCAACTTAGCAGAAAGACAAAGCTGGCAATAAATCAGTAGGTATTTCCTTAAAAACAAACACAACTCACATCTCCAATTGGAACAAAGTCCTTCAACCTGGTGATTTCCATGTGAGCCAAGTTTCGTTATCAAGTCGTTTTATGAAGTCCCATAACTATAAAATCATTTCTGGAACTCAAGGTTATGGTGCCTCAGCAGCAACAAAGTTTATGCCCTCTTTGATGGAATTGCTTAACGATGCCCACCCTTGAGCTGTCCGTCAGACCCACAAGTAACAGCTGGAGAGAAATGCCCTGTTTGGGACTGACACTTTGCTTTGGAAGGAACATGCAGTTTGCAAAAATGACATCCAAGTTTTCAAAGCCTAAGAATCATTATTGCTAAATATATACTTTTTAAATTGTGTAATACGGGGACTCATGGGACTGTACAGAGAATGTTCCTGAATGGTCCGTACGTTCTGAATCTATCAGAGATGAATGATTCTGTGTGGTGGAGCCAGGCTGAGCGTCCAGCTTTTCAAAGCAGCTGCTCATATCCTATACGCCATGGATGTCTGTCTGGCAGCTACAGCGTTCCCTTGAGCGTTGTTGGCTGAGCGTAACGGTGCAGCATGAAACCACGGGAACCTGGCCTCACTTCAGTAGCCAACCTGACCAAAGCTCCAAGAGGAGCTACGCCTTCCCTAACGACAAGATTCCAAAATCCAGGGATGTAAGTCAGCTTTCCACCACTGTGACAGAATAAGTAAGATCTCAATTAGAGAAAAGATTCGTATCAGCTCACAGTTCCGAAGTTTCAGTCTATGGCCATTGCATCCTGTTGTTTTAGGTTGGTGGCTGTGTAGATAGGAAATTGCGGGGAAACGCTTGCTTCCTTCCACGATTGCTAAAAAGCAAGAGTCCCACAACTCCTTTGAGGACACACACCCACCGGCCTAAGACCGCCCACTAGACTGTACATCTTAAAGGTCCCATCACCCTCCAGTAGCCCCACAGACTGGATCAAACCCAGGTATTAGGCGAGCACTCCATTGACCTACATCACAAGACTCATCCTCAGTTCAAGGTCTACTTATACTTTAAGAACCTTGAAGGACCCCAGGACCCGCTAGAGGAGGATTTCCTCTTCTCCCTCGCTTCAGGGGTCCCTTTCTCTGGGTGAATGGGCAGAGCCTGGTCCCCTGGGCTCTACATCTTTCCACATCACTTCTCCTTTTTTCTCATTCTGTGCTCCCTCTCTGTCCACATCTGTTTTCTATTTGATTTTAAAAACGTGGATCCTGGGTGTTTCCTTACATATGTGCGATTCAGGAAGTACCTTATAGATGTTCTTTTTTTTTTTTTTTTGGTTCTTTGAGACAGGGTTTCACTGTAGCTTTGGAGCCTGTCCTGGAACTAGCTCTTGAAGACCAGACTGGCCTTGAACTCGCAGAGATCAGCCTGCCTCTGCCTCCCAATGTTAGGATTAAAAGCATGAGCCATCACTGCCCGGTTTAGGTGTTCATTCTTGATGTAGGAGGCAGATGTGAACTGAGGTTTCTGTTGTCTATATGAAATAAATATGCAGACTGCCCCTGGCTGACTTGTGGACAGATGGAACTTTGTATGTTGAGATCCAAAATTCTCTTAATCTTATTGTGGACCCTTAACAACCTAACAACCTAACGACCCCAAAAGGAAACAACTGGTGCTTATGTGTCATAGTTGAAATTTTTGCCGCCTGTCTCCATTCCTCCTGTCAACTGTAACACCAAGAATAATTGTGGTACTTAGGGCCAAAGAGCAGTGATAGAATGGACTGGCCCTCCTTCCTAGCTGTGTGGCCTTGGACAGATTGCTTAACCTTTCTGAACTTTAGTATCTCCAGTCATAAATAATGCCAGCACTACCTACCAGAGTGGCTATGTGAGTCAAAAGCAAACAAACAAACAAGCAACCCCCCCCAAATAAACAGGTGTGAAATGTAAGATGTTTTATAAATTACAAGGTAACATGAAAATACAACTGAAGGCCCTTCCTAATTTATTTAAACAGGGGCTAACATTTGCTCAGAGAATTGGAAGAAATAAAGGCCAGCAGTAAGCCATGGGTTTCCACACTTTAGGAATCTGTTGCGGTGGTTCAGATCTCCACACCGTCCCACCAGAGTACACGTATGTGTAGGAACCGCTCTGAGAACTACATGTGGAAGTGCGAACAACCCGCAGTGCACATTGTTTGCTGCACACCCACCTTGACGCTGTCAAGATAAACTCTCCTGGAAAGATGACCTAAGTGCCGAGATATCTGTGCTCAGTGGGGAACGCATGTCCTCTGCAGTCCCCGGCACGGAGGACCTTTGTTTTCCATAAAATGAGACAAGTGGCTTGATTTTAGTTGGGTTCACATTATTGCTGCCCTGTCTCCTCAAAGATGTGTTCCTAATAGACATAAAACCACTCAAGGAGATAAACATGATTTTGTGGCAGGTCAGTCAGCACTTTCTATGACTCAGAGTCCATAACGGATAGGAGACGGAGACGTGGACTTATTAAGAAAACTGTCCTTGGGTTGGCAAGATGACCCAGAGGTTAAGGACACTTGTCACCATGCCTGATGACCTGAGTTTGATCCTTGGGACCTGCATGGTAAAAAAGGAGAATTGATTCCTGTAAGTTGTCCTCAGATATAAGCAAGCTACCTCCCAACACAATAAATTAATATTTTGAAAAATTAAAAAGAAACTTGCCTTGGAATTATACATTATTTTAATTAAACTATTTTCTCATTTGATACACTGTTTTGATTTGCTTCATTGCTGGAGATTGAACCCAGGTCCTTACACATCCTAGGAAGTGCTCCGCCTTGGAGCTACACTAACCCTCTTGAGTCCTTATTGTGATGGAAATACCTGTGTTAGTCAGAGGTTAATTTCTGAACAGTAACAACAGCAAACACCTTCCCTATCTGGGGGTTTAACCCAGAGATCTAGCTCTCATTTGCACATGAACGGGAAGCTCTGGTTCTGGGCAAGTTATTAAGAACCTCTTGCCGCAGCTGCCACATCTGGGGGACAGAACCTAAAAAACCCATTCTGCTTAGCTATGCCCAGAAGTGTCCCTATTCAATTCCCCTCTAACCCCTCGACTAGAAGTCATATAGATGTACAGACAGGAAACATGATGAGCGCGGAGACACTCGGGAATTATCTTTGCCACAATCCTCAGCGCCCCCAAAGGGCAGGAGGCTCTGGGTGACTCACAGGCCTTCATCCTCATCTTTGCACCATGAAACAAGGTGCTCTGCTTTAGACGCCCAGCTCATGCCACTTGTGTGACTAAGCAAGTCATAGCCTTCATTTCCACACCTGTGGAGATTCCAACATCCACCTCTACAGCTGCAGGAGACACTTGACTGTCACCGGGATGGCACAGAATACCTAAGGCAGCAATTCTCCCCCAACAGTTCTGATATGGCAGACTATCTCAAAGACTATGGTGACATTTTCCAAAGACATCATGACCGAGATTACTATAAATTACCATTGCTTAGAAATCCTCAGTAAGTCATCCTGATGCCATTCTCGGTAAAACGGGAGGTATAGTTTCCTGCTGTTGCCTTTTCCCCCTCTGTGACATGGTCCCCAGTGCCCAAGCTTTAGCCCAGCCTGGGTGTGAATCCCAGCTTAGTCACTTTCTTTAGTTAGCAAGCGTTCTGAGCCCAAGTGTCCTCATCTTTTTTTCTTTTCTTTTCTTTTTCTTTTTTTCTTTATTGATATTTATTGAGCTCTACATTTTTCTGTTCCTCTCTCTGCCTCTCCCCTCCCCACTTCAACCCTCCCACAATGTCACTATGCTCCCAATTTACTCAGGAGATCTTGTCTTTTTATACATTCCCATGTATATTAGGTCTATGTAAGTCTCTCTTAGTGTCCTCATTGTTGTCTAAGTTCTCTGTGATTATGGTTTGTAGACTGACTTCCTTTGTTTTATGTTTAAAAACCACCTATGAGTGAGTACATGTGACAATTGTCTTTCTGTGTCTGGGTTACCTCACTCAAAATAAGGTTTTCTAGTTCCATCCATTTTCCTGCAAAATTCAAGCTGTCGTTATTTTTTTCTGCTGTGTAGTACTCCATTGTGTAAATAAACCACAATTTCTTTATCCATTCTTTTTTTTTTTTTTTTTTGATTTTTCAAGACAGGGTTTCTCTGTGGCTTTGGAGCCTGCGCTGGAGCTAGCTCTTGTAGACCAGGCTGACCTAGAACTCACAAAGATCCGCCTGCCTCTGCCTCCCGAGTGCTGGGATTAAAGGCGTGCGCCACCACTGCCCGGCTCTTTACCCATTCTTTGGTCGAGGGACATTTAGGTTGTTTCCAGGTTCTGGCTATGACAAACAAAGCTGCTATCAACATAGTTGAGCACATGTCCTTGTGGCACGATTGAGCATCCTTTGGATATATACCTAAAAGTGGTGTTATTGGGTCTTGAGGAAGGTGTTTCCTAATTTTCTAAGAAATCTCCACACTGACATCCAAAGGGGTTGTACCAGCTTGCATTCCCACCAGCAATGCAGAAGTGTTCCCTTTTCCCCACACCCTCTCCAGCATAGGTTGTCATCAGTGTTTTTGATCTTGGCCATTCTTACAGGTGTAAGATGGAATTTCAGAGTTGTTTTGATTTGCATTTCTCTGATGACTAAGGATGTTGAGCATTTCCTTAAGTGTCTTTCAGCCATTTAGATTCCTCTATTGAGAGTTTTCTCTTTAGGTCTTTACTCCATTTTTAAATTGGATTATGTGATCTTTTGGTGTCCAATTTCTTGAGTTCTTTGTATATTTTGGAGATCAGCCCTCTGTCTGATGTGGGGTTAGTGAAGATCTTTTCCCATTCTGTAGGCTGTCGTGTGTCTTGTTGACTGTGTCCTTTGCTTTACAGAAGTTTTTCAGTTTCAGGAGGTCCCATTTATTAATTGTTTCTCTCAGTGTCTGTGCTGCTGGGTTTCTATTTAGGAAGTGGTCTCCTGTTCCAATGCGTTCAAGTGTACTTTCCACTTTCTCTTCTATAAGGTTCAGTGTGGCTGCCTTTAAGTTGAGGTCTTTGATCCATTCGGACTTGAGTTTTGTGCATGGTGATAGATATGGATCTATTTTCATTTTTCTAAATGATGATATCCAGTTATGCCAGCACCACTTGTTAAATATGCTTTCTCTTTTCCATTTGATATTTTTTGCTTCTTTATCAAGTATCAGGTGTTCGAAAATGTGTGGATTGATATCCGGGTCTTCTATTCGGTTCCATTGGTCCTCCTGTCTGTTCTTATGCCATTTTCTTTTTTCTTTCTTTCTTTCTTTTTTTTTTTTTTATACTGAGATTGATTCGGGCCTCTTAACACTGGGACAGTCATGACTGTTTCACAGGGCTTTCTCTAAGACTAAAAACATAAATCAAGTTCCCAGCACAGTATGGCATAATTTTCTATCCTCTAACACATTGTAATGAGCATTCCTGCATTTGGTGTGAGAGCTTTGCAACAAAAACCTCAGTGAGTTGGTGAAAGCCCACGTCAACGCCAGGTTAGTGTCTCTGTCAGGAAATGGCTCTGGTAGCAGGAGAGAACACATCTACTCCTAGACATTAAGGATCAAAGCAAACAAATAACAAAGCAAATTAAATATGGAGAGTTAGACATATGAATACACATTTCTGACTTCTTCTAAAGAATCAATTCTGTCTCCAGAGGTCAAAGTTAGCTTCTAACATACAGATGAGCTCTGAGGATGACAATAGTCCTTGCCACTCCATAATAGAGGCCACTGAAGGGGTAAAACTGGCAGGAAGGGGAAGGCAGGGAGGGGAAGACATCTTCAACTATTCAGCCAAGCACAAATGATTATATTGGATATATATATATACGTAAATATATACACATACATACATATACATACACACACACACACAAACACACACACACATATAGGTTTTTTGAGACAGGGTTTCTCTGTGTAGCTTTGGTGCCTGTCCTGTAACTAGCTCTTGTAGACCAGGCTGGCCTCAAACTCACCACAGAAATCCACCTGGCTCAGACTGGAGAGATGGCTCAGCAGTTAAGAGCACTGGCTACTCTTCCAGGGGTCCTGAGTTCAATTCTTAGCAGCCACATGGCGGCTCACAACCATCTATTGTGGGATCTATGCCCTCTTCTGTCATAAAGGTGTACATGCAGATAGATAACATAAATAAATATAATAAAAAAAAAGAGAAAGGAAAGAAATCCACCTGCCTCTGCCTCCCGAGTGCTGGGACTAAAGGCATGCACCACACTGCCCAGCTATATTGGGTATTTTTGCTGCTTCTTTTATTTTAATTTTTTGAAATTCTTTGAAAATTTCATACAGTATATTTTTATCATATTGTTTCCCATCTCCATCCCTCAATACTATTCCTTTTGGGTTTTGGTAGTTGTTATTTGACACAGGGTCTCATCTAGCCCAGGCTACCCTCAAACTTACTATGTAGTTGAAGTGGACCTTGAACTCCTAATACTCCTGCCTTCATGTCTCAAGGACTGGAAAGCAGGCATTTTCTACTACCCCTGGCTTATATTGTTAACCTCTAGAAGACTGCAGAATTTAGATAAAGTACCATTTTCTTTGCTTTTAGGTGGAACTATATCGAAAAGGTAATTGAATTATCCTAATGCAAATTCAGACTAACAAGTAAACATCATTGATAAATGTTTCTAAAATTCAGAGGAGAGATTGCTACAATAAGTAGAATTTTCTTAATAGATTAATTCTGGCAAAAAAACATGGTGGGATAAAGGATATAGGTTTCTGGTAGAGCACTTGTCCTGGGTTCAATCCTCAGCATTGGGGAAGAAGAAGGGAGAGAGAGAGAAAAAAGAGGGGCTGGAGAGATGTTTCATCAGTGAAGGGCACAAATGCTCTTGTAGACCTAAGTTCAGTTCCCAAGACCCATGTTAGGTGTCTCATAACCATCTGTAATGCCAGCTCCAGGGGATCTGATGCCCTTTGCTGGCCTCCACGTGCATTGCATTCATACACACACACACACACACACACACACACACACACACGCACGTATGCACACACACATGCACACACAAAATTAAAAATAATAAAATCCTTAAAAAAAGAATGAAGTTCAATAAGAAGAAAAAATAACAATAAAAGGTGTCTGCATTAATGGAAAGACTGAGAAAGGGGCTACTACTTCTGTCTTTTCCACCTGAACTTGATCTCAAGTCAAAACTAGAAGTCCAAGTGTCAGGATTTCAGTTATCTCAGAGTAGGTAGGGACAACCCTGGGGAAGAGACAACAGACGGGGTCTGCTTCTGAAGCCTGTAGTTTCATGTCCTAAGCAGGCTGACTGTGATTTTAACAGGAGACATAGTATTACTGCTGACTCTGTCTTCTCTGAACAGAAAGGCAAATGAAATGCAGTGTCCATTTATGACATTGCTGTGTGTGTGTAGGTCACAGTCTTGGTGCCAATGTATAAGGTCACTGTATTACTGTACACAGGTGAAGAAACTCTCTCCCGATGACCTGCAATTCTCAAGGATTGTTATGTGTGTCTTAGAACGTACTGTGATTCATAATTTTGTTATGTGGGGCAAAGGCATTACCTTTCCAGACCTCGTCAGCTCTTCCCCAGTTTACCTAAAGCATGTGGGAATCAGAATTGCCAAGCTAATGAAAATGTATTAAAGCTCTCCCAATCCAGCCTCCTTGTTTTTCAAATGCCCAGGGAAAAGAAAAGGACTGCCCAAGACAACACAGTCAAGACCAGAGCCAGCTTTCCTGCCTTTGCCTCCATTTCTACAAGTATATTTGTACTTCCTTTTCCTTCTCAACCAAACTGCCTGAAGCAGTCACTACCTGAGATCTGTTTTGTCTTTGTGCAGCCTAAGCTCCTATCTAATCATCCAAGCATCCCAACTTCTCCACATCTTCCTACTTTATTCGTGTAGCATCTTACCAGGGCTTCCAGATTCTACTGGAGAAATCCTGCATGAAGCCAGATCATCTTTCCGCCCACCCATCCCTTCTCCCCCTCCCTTTTCTAGTATATTTATTACACTAAATACATTCTAAAAAAGGGGAGAGGCTCCGTTTCTTGTCTAGGATGTAACGAGCACTAGATTTAACCCCAAGGACTTAAAAAATGCAAAGAAACAAAGCAGAAAAGAAATTTCTTTCAAGTTAGAAGTGGATTGCTATAAAAATACTAAAGATGGTTCTGGCCAGTGCTGTCTCTTGCCCTGCTCACTCCAGTTGAATGGGGGAGGAGCAGAAAATTCTTATGAGGAAAAAAAACCAGGAAGGAAAAGAATGAAAGTAGAGGGGGGTCAATGATGAGTGATAACTGGGCAATACGTACAGCTTGGGTACAGGCTGAGTCCTAGGGAGTACAGAAAGAACTATGCAAATGACCATGGGAGAGGGACAGAGGGCCACCCTACCCTTTGCATGGTCCATGCCACACATCAATTTTATGACAGTGTCAGCCGAGTTGATATAAGGAAAACAAGGACATATGCTGCAAAATTTCATGATACTAAATTTATTCCATTTGAAGGAACTTCTTACATTCTGAAATTAGATCCGGACTTCTTTAGTCCTAAGACATTAAGGAGAGGACACTGAAAGCAGGAGATAATTTACATCTTCATGTGCTCTCTGGCAACTCAGGAACATCATCCTGTAGTGTTCTCTACTTTGATCTTCTTCTTCTTCTTCTTCTTCTTCTTCTTCTTCTTCTTCTTCTTCTTCTTCTTCTTCTTCTTCTTCTTCTTCTTCTTCTTCTTCTTGCTAATGCATTGATTTGAAAAACCCAATGTCAGTTAGTCTCCTATCTAGAAAAATAAGTCAGATAGTAAATGGCTACCAATATATTAAGAATAAATCACAATTAATTAACATATACTTCAAGGAGAGGGCTTAACCAGAATCTTCATTTTAAAACCTCTTGCATAAAATAGTTCCATAAGTAGCTTGAATTAGTCATAACAACTACTGTTCAGTAATTAATTAAATGCTTCTTCATGACCTCTGACAATTGGACCGGAGTGAATTTAAAAGCAGCAATAAATACAGATGACAATACACAAATTGAGGTGGTCTGATGCAAAACTCTTCATGTGTTAGGTGGTGGCTCAGCTTTCTCATCTGAAATGAAGCAAGACATTAATTTGAACCATGATTGTAGGAATAAGAAAAATTCAAAACAAAATCCATCCTTTCAGGCAGAACACCTTGGTTTGTTCCCCACTGCCCACTTGCCACGTGTGAACAAGAGGCAACAGCATGGAGGATGGGACCAGGTGCCCTGGCCTTGCTGTGTGAACAGAGGGCAGCAGTGACTCCTACCCAGACAAGCTCCCTCAGTTGCTTGTGTGGCAATGCAGTTGCTCAAGCCTTGGCCAAACCTGCTTAGAGAGTAGGCAGAAAGCCCCAAGGTGTTCCTGCCCTAGGCAACCTTCCCAACACTTCCTCTAAAGAGGAGGTAGGTTTCCCCCATTGTCTATTCTCCTCTGAACCCCTCCACCCTCCAGCACCTCCAGTCTCTGGAGAAGAATGCCTAGAATGGGCTGATGAGGTGAGCCTGCTGCCCCACCATCCCCCACTCCCATCCCCCCACCCTGCCCCCACCACCCCCACTCCCACCTCCTACCCCTGCCAGAGTCCTTACAGAGCTGTCTCTGAATTCTTGTTATTCTCTTTCACGCAGAGCTACAAGGCAAGCACAGATGCGTGAGTTTGCAACCTTTCCTAAGGTCAGGAGTGAACATTTTGAATGTATCGTCATGGCAATGGTTGCTGGGGAACTACAAGACAGTCATCCCTGTGTGGGCGCTGGTCTCTTTGACCACATGGATAAATTTTAATGAACGACAAGAAGATATTGATCTTAATCAGAATGTTTCTAAAGTTCACGGTTAGGTTTTCATTTCATTTCATTATGTTAAAAAAAACTTTGTGTGTGTGTGTGTGTGTGGGTGTGTGGGAATATCATGCCATAGTGCATATATGGAGGACAGAAGACAACTTGTAGGTTTCTGTTCTTTTCCTCATGTGGGCTCTGGGAATTAAACTCTGTCAGGCTTGGCCTCAAGTACCCTTACTTGCTAAACCATCTTCTCTATCTAGTTTGTTCTTTTCTTTTCCCTTCCCTCCTCTCCCCTCTCTCTTATTCTCTCTCTCCCTCCCTCCCTTTTTCTCTTTTCCTCCTTCCTGTCCTTTTCCCTTCTTCCCTTCCTCCCTTTCTTTCTTTGGAAAAATGTTTTGGATTGGAATAGAGGGTGGGGAAAATTTCTCTTGGGAAACACTGTTGCCCTGAATCAGATCTAGTTACTGTTGCATGAAGAATGACTTGCTGACTGATGAATTCAGCCTAGGGCATTCTGTCTCTCTTTAAAGGTTTCTGCCACGTGTGGCCTCTTTGGCCCTGAGTGATCTGGCAGAGTCAAATGCATGGCATTAACCTAAGCATGCACATATATTCTGAACCACAGTGAACAGCAATGCCAACCATTGGAAGGCTCAAACTCCAGCCCACAGCAATAGAGCATGTGGTTGTATTCAGGAGCAGAGAATGCAGGCATCTGTTCCTCCCTGTGTTTATTTATTGTACCAGGGGCACCATAGCAACAATGAAAGGGAAAGTTATTGATTGGGGCTTTTGTTTTTGAGACAAGATTTGACTATGCAGTCCTGGTTGAACTTAAATTCAAGATCTTTCTGCTTCCTACTTCTCCAGCACTGAGAAGACAGGTTTGCACTGCCACACTGGGCAGGAGAAATTTAAAAGGAAGAGAAACCAACTCCAAAGTCCCTGCCCATGGTACCATAGGCATTTCCACCCCAGCTTTGTCCACATGTACTTCTCTTCTTGTCAAGCTCCACACAGGATAGATGCTGGAGCCTTGTGCATGTGGGTCACAGTCTCTGCTAGAGCCATAGCTCCAGCCTCTTAGATGAATTTTTACCCCGGTAGCTTAGAATACTTAGGTACCTTCATTATTCTTTTTCTCCTAGCAAACAGTCCAAAACCCAAAGTCAGGAAGACCACGACACAAGCCGCAATGATTGCCTCTACTGGGATGGCTGAAACTTTGTCTGTTGGGAAAGCAAACACAGGGAAGAGCAGCCAACTTCTAACTTACGTGTTTATAATATGAACATGGTCCCTTATATTTGCACACACCACTCTTTTAATTAAATCTTTGCAACAACTCCAAAAGATGAGGAATGGGGGTCTTTGACAGGTTAGATCACTTACCCAAAATGACAGAATTAACAAGTGGCATGGGGAGATTCTGAGCCAACCCCTTTGTGAAGGGAGTTTCTGAAATATGAGTACCCGACCCCAAGTGACTGTCCAGTCCATTTTGTGCTTTCTTTAATTTCCTTTATTTATTTTTGCCACAGGAAGCAGAAGCAAATTGAAGTCAAGACCTTTTCAAAAGCACAAAGGTTTTTAGGAGGACTCTCAGAAGAAGAAAGAGGGAAGGAGGTTAGGAGAGCAAGAAGACAAGGTGGGAAGGGCTCCCTAGACTAAGACAGGCAGGAGACATGTCTGGGTCCAAGGAGTAGCGTGCACAGTGGTCCCGTCCATACTGTGCTAGTGCCCCAGGCAGACAAGACACATAGAGAGTGGCTGCTTGATGTCTGTCAGGAAGTAGAATTTCAGTCATCAGCCTTCCCAACCTTGGCAAAGATTTCCACAGTTCTCTAAATGATGAGGAAGGTCAGTAAAGGAGCTGCAGCAGCCGTGACAGCTTGGAGACAGAACTCACTCGAACATTAAGCTTACTTATATGTATTACATTTATTTTCTTGTGTAAGATGTGTGGGGCTTGGAGGATGACTTGTGGGAGTTCTCTCCCTCACCATGTGGGAAGTAGGGGCAGAAGTCAGGCTGTCAGGTTTGGCAGTGGGTACCCACTGAGCTATCTTACTGGCCCAACCAACTATCTTTTAAATATTTTCTTCCAATTATATTCAGCTCCTGCTCAGGATAACTATGAAGGGGAAGTGGGGGGGTGGGTAAATGGATTAAATATTCCTCATTTTGTGTGTGTGTGTGTGTGGGAATACTAGGACTAGAACCCAGGGCTTAACACATGCTAAGCAGGAATTCTACCACTGAGCTACACCCTCAGCTCCAGAGTGTCCTTCACTTCTGCCCTCTCCTAGCTCTTTCTCCCAAATTATTCTCATGAAGGTGTGGGTAGCGTCAACCCTCTGTAGAGGTTGGCCTGAAGAGCCTTCTAGAAAACCCCAGCTCTATATTAACCAACTCTAGGATACACTGCAGTCATTACCTTACTGGAGACCTCCACTTACACACCAAGGAAGGCTGTCCTATCAGGACAGAGAGGAAGGGAAGACCAGGTGACACTAGGAGAAGAAACCAGAGCACTGTTGCCGATAGGAAATATCTTCATCAAACTGAAAGCCGTGAAGCCACGTGTCACAACTTTCCTTCCACAAACCAAGCTGAAACAAACCGACTGACCTACTGGCTCCCTTTGCACTTCAAGTTCCTGTTGGAAGTGACTCTGACACACGCGTCTAACTGCCCGTATTCCTCCCTTTGTCCTGTTTTGGTGGTCCTCTCTCGGACCATTCTGGTAAAATAGTTTTTAACACATGGGCTAACTCTTGTGCTGGCGAAGGGCTTCATGCCATTCCCAGCGTCTCGCGGAGCTTTAGAAACCGCCCCCACGGAGCAGGGGTGAGCCTGTGGGGAATCTGGCATCAAGCCCCGGTGAGCACCAGGAGCAGAGCAGAGCATATATGCTCTAGAAGGCAAGCGGGCAGCCTGGGAAGTAACGAAGCAAAAAAAAAAAAAGAAAAAAGAAATAAGAAAACAAGCTGGTTTGGCAGAACTTCATCCAAAACAAGTGTCTGCCCACCTAAAAGGCAATTTGCTGATTGCCACAGAAGCCGCGTGATGTTTTTTTAAAAAAAAAAAAAAAAAAACATGGTCATAGAGCAATTATGCTTTCTACCTAACCAAGATGGATGTTATAATCACTCAGTCTCCAAGTGTGGTCTTATAGTTATTTAGAATGATACCACATGTGGCTCACTGTACCATGTTTTTGTAAAGGTTCTGGGTAAAGTTTTAAAAAAAGTCACAAGCATCAATGTGGTATCCCTTCCATTGCTTCTGCCTTTTGGACAGAGGTTCTTTGGAAGGGTTTTGTTGTAGTTGTTGGTTTTAATCAAGTAGCCCTGAGATGTACTGTCATTGCTCTGCAGGACAAATTACTGAAAAACCCAGTAACCACAGCGATATCAACCAATAGTGACTCCCCCCTCCTCATGGGCCACTGACTTTGTATCCTTGGCTCCCTAGGGTGGGGAGAAAAGAAAATACTGACATCTGGTGACATCGGTCCATTCAAGCAAGATTTGGCAAGGAGGTTGGTTTGTTTCCTGGGAAACGGCAAGGTTGGCAATGAATAGGTACAGTGAGGAATGTTCTAGCAGGATGCAGGAGCCTCAGCTTGTTCTCCTGCTCCCTGAATACCCGCCCAAGCCCAAAGGTGTATGAAGGAATGGTGTACATTTGTGGCATCGGACATTTCAATTTCCTTTTTGTCTGAGCAAGAAGCCCAAGGAGACTCATGCCTATAGGGCACGCATATGCATTCAGGCAAACACTCATACACATAAAGCAAAATGAAATCTTTTAAATGGGAATGAAATCTCAGGAGAACACTCCAAATCTCACTGGTTCTCCCTGATCACAAGGGGATAAGCTTGAGGGAAGGGAACACAATGCTGAGGGAGAAGGCTCTGTGATTAATCTTGTTTCCCCACTCCCTCCGCTGATCAGGTAACAGGACAGAAGTCAAGAAATACGAGTGATTTCAGAGATCCTTTTTGTTTTTTTTTAAAAATATAATCAATATTTTTTGTGCATTTCTGAATTATCTTTTGTTACAGGCTGTGAACTTAAATGGCTAGTTCCTACACACATCGATGCTGAAGTTGCAGAGGTTTCTTCAACAAAGTCACACCAGAATTGCTTTCTACCTTGGTCCCAGAATCTCTGCTTAAAAGTCAGAGGTCTAGCTGGGCAGTGGTGGCGCACGCCTTTAATCCCAGCACTTGGGAGGCAGAGGCAGGTGGATCTTTGTGAGTTCGAGGCCAGCCTGATCTACAAAAGCTAGTTCCAGGACAGGCTCCAAAGCTACAGAGAAACCCTGTCTTGAAAAACAAAAAAAAACAAACAAAACAAACAAACAAACAAACAAAAAAGTCAGAGGTCTATATGGAGTGGGCATATTTATTCTTCTAAAAAAAAATTTTTTTTTTAAAGATAAGGTCTCACTGTATAACCCTGGCTGTCCTGGAACTCGCTTTATAGACCAGGCTGGCCCTGAACTCACAGAGATCTGCCTGCCTCTGCCTCCCAAGTTGTTGGCATTAAAGGCGTGCGCCACCACACCAGGCTTAGATTTTTTTTTCTATTTTAAAGTAAATACTTTATCACTGAGCTATCCCAGCCCTTCTCAGTGTCCAGGATCAAACTCAAGACCTCCTGCAAACAAGGAAAGCACCACAGAGCTATAGCCCCAGCCTCTAGCCCTTTTTACTTTTTTATTCTGAACATAATCTCACTAAGTTATCGAGGCAGGACTTGAACTCACAACCTTCCTCCCCTAGCCTTCTGCAGAGCTGAGATTATAGGCTTGTGGTACCAAATCTGACTCAGACTAGAATTCCTAAGGAAAATTCTCCCGGATAATTTTCCAATGAAAATCTTAGCTACAAAGTAGCATAACGGTCACCATCAGTGGTTAGCCCTGATACTATTTACCAAGCCCATCTTCTGACTTAGGCATCAGGCTGAGCAATTACTTAAGAAGAATTACCTGTGACGACCAGGTGGAAGTCCATGGTCTCCACTTTCAAAGATGAGCTAGCAATACAGCTGTAGGTTCCATTGTCAGATTTCTTGACTTTGGTAATTGACAACTGAAAAGACTCCCTTGTCTCTTGGATTTGGTGACGGCCTTTCTCTAAAACCAGGATGCTGTTGTCTTTACGCCACTCCATTTGAGCTTGGGGGTTGGATTTCACGTTGCAAACCAAGCTTACATCACTGTCTTCCTCTACAGTTTGGAAGTCATCTCCACTTAGAAGAGGAGGGACTGTAAGACTCAAGCATTCAAGATTAGTTAGAAATGAATAGTAGTTAGTTCACAGTCAACAATTCAAGATCTCCTTTCCATCTTTTTCAGAGCATATTCTCTCCTTAGACAAAAATGTGTGGAGTAGCTACTGTGTGCCAAGTACACAGGTAGTTACTGGTGACATGAAAGTAAATGACAAACATTCAGTTCTAACTTCATAGGACTTGGAGGCTGTAAAGATAGACCATGAGGGGCTGGAGAGGTGCTCAGTGGTTTAGAGCACTAGCTGCTCTTTCAGAGGTCTCAGGTTCAATTTCTGTGGCTCCCAGGGCAGCTGGCAACTGCCTCTAACTCCAGTTCCAGGCATCTAACAGCTTCTTCTGGCTTCTGTGGGTACTAGGCACATACAGTACACAGACATGCATGTAGGTAAAATATTCACACTCATACAATAATAAAATAAAAGGATTTAAATGTAAAGATTTTTCCTAAAAAAGATATACCTAAAGCTGTATAAGATAAGGAACATAATATATATAATAATAGCTGGGCATGGTAGCACATGCCTTTAATCCCAGCACTTGGGAAATAGAAACAGGCAGGTCTCTATAAGTTTTAGACCAGCCTGGTCTACATAGCAAATTTTAGGTTGGTCAGGGCAACATAGTAGAGCCCTCTTTCAAAAACAGTCCTTACTCTCTGAGAGTATTATACTAATCCAATTTGTACAAGGGATGGCTAAAACAGCACAACACTAAAAACAAACATCTAGCCCCAATTCCATCATGCCCTCTGTTGTGACTCTGAGACAGCTACTCAACTGTTAAAGTTTCCGTTTCCTCTTTAAAAAAAAATAGAAATGACTACTTGGATGATGACACCTTTCTGCACTGTGAAGATGAATTGCAACAATGCCTGTGAAGAAGCCGATAGCATGCTGACCACTAATATGAATGTGGTGGAGGTTTGGAAAGCTAATTCACACCTTCGGGTTTTGCATTTTGTTTGAGCACATTTGCCTGGGCCACAAATTCGCATCGGCCCAGTGGCCCTCTACAAAGTATGTCCTGCCTCAGGAAGTCTTCTAAGTGTGCTAAATCTTGCCTCTGTGGAAGCTTAATAAATCCCCATGCCTCTTCTCTTACGTCCTCCACAGCGAGAGCAGTTGTAACCGGGGATAGTGGGACACATTCATCTTCATCAGATGAGTCCGACCCTTCCCCTCCCCCATGTCCAGGAGGAGAAATGACCAAGCCACATTTCCCTTCTTGTCTATGCCCCTTGTGTTTATTGGCAGGTATTCTGGAAATTAATAAATGGCTAGAGTGGGCAGTAAGGAAGGAGGTAAACCTGGAGAAGGAGGGAAAAGGAGCTTGTTTTATCTGCACACTGAATAATTAGACCCTGAGTGGGATGTGTTATTAATAACTTTCTCAAAAGAATGACATTTTGTTGCTCATTGGAATGAGCTTGAATTCTCTACCCATTTCCAACAAGGATGGTGTATGGCGTTCAGACACACAGGAAGCTGCTAGAATAGAGAACAGGACTGCCAAGCACAACAGTTCCATTTGTGGAGACAGCCTATTAACTATTCCTTTAAACCATTTAACGTTAATAAAAGTTTAAGCAAGTCCTCTATTCAGGGACACTGGCCCTTTAAGAAAAATCACATCTCAGATAAAGCTAAAACATTCTCTTTGACTTGCAGCCTAGTCACTTCCTGAATCCCTACTGTTTTTGTTATTGTTGCTGTTTTTGAGATAAGTTCTTGCCATGTAGCCCAGGCTGGCCTTTAACTGCCAATCCTTCTGCCTCAGGCTTCACACCAATGCCAGCATTAGGTAGCCTTGTACTACCGGGCCCTGTTGCTGATACAAATTAATGAATAAAAGGAACAAATACCCAAATAGAAACATGATTATAAGGCATGGGCAGACATTTCACAGAGAAGAAACATGAATAGTCGTTAAATGCATGAAAGGGTGAATATCCACATTTTTAGTTGAATAAGCCAGGTACAGTGGCTGACTTTGAAAGACTGAGATAGACCAACCACTTGAGCTCATAAGTCTGAAGCTAGCCTGGGCAACATTGTGATATGAGAGACATACGTGTAGGAGGGTGGGTGTAGCATTTCCAATGTTACTGGCAGATACTTGGTGTTCCTGAGGGGATGGGAAAATTGAGGCATTCTGATGTCTCATATGGGGACATGAATTGAACAGTATAGCCAAATCAAGATTGGACTTCAGTTGTCACTCAACAAAGTGCAGACGCCCAAGACTGGCAGCTTCTTTCCCCTCCACTCACAAGTAACATTCAGCTCCACGGAGACCGACACCGTCTGATCGCTCTTCAGCTTGCAGGTGAAGCGAACTCCGTCGTCATCTTCTCTGATGGGAGAGACACAGACAGAGCTGGTGTTGATTTTATTTCCAGTTTTCAAATCTACTATGCCATCTTCTCGGTACCAGAGAAGTTCTTCATCGCTGGTGTGGTTTTGAACAGCACATTCCAGAGAGACTTGGACACCAGATGGGGTGTCCAGGATATAGTCCTCAGTTCTACCATTTACAGTTACAATAGAACCTGTGGATATAGGGAAAAAATGATTAAGGTAGGCAAATATCTAACCTAGAGGTCCACCAGCAGAGGACTGGTTAAATGAATTGTGTTGCATCCATGCAATAAAATATACTGTCAACAATTAAAAACAATTATATCGATCAACATGATTTTACAAGGAGTTAGATATAATGTTTTTTGTTGTGTGTTTGGTTGGTTGGTTGATGAGTTGTGCTCAAACTGAAGATCCTCCTGCCTCAGCTTTCCAAGTGCTAGTATCACATGTGTGAGAACATGGCATAATGTATTAATTACTAGCTAAAATGAGAAAAACGGTAAAAAAAAATTATGGCCACCAAATTTTGCTGCACATTGAAACCACCTAGAAACCTTTTACATTCTGATGCTAGGTTCATACCCTGGCCATCTGATTGCTTGACAGAAGTACAGCCTGGGTATTGGGGCTGTTTAAAAGCTCCCCGGGTGGTTCAAATACACAGTGAAGTTTGACAACCACCAAGATAGAAACAGTATGTACAACACAACTCCAGAATGAGCTGACAGAAAACAAATGGGGTGCTCATTAAGAAAAGCCTTGGGAAGATAGCATACATTTATATAGACTAGAATTGGTAAATACAGGCAAGATGTGGAGAATGACCGGGTTGAAGTGTTTGCTTTGATGGGGGTGGGTAGAGTAGGAAAGCAAGGACCTGAAAAAGACTAGCAAAATGGAAAAGTATTTAAAACATAAGTTCAAAGGTAGAATACAAATTCCATCTCTAATAATTACCACAAGCATCAAAATTGAATATGCATATGCACAAAAACTGACTTAACATACCTTTTCTGTTAAGTGATAGGAATATGGATGAATCTGTTCTTGCATTTCTCATGTTTTAAATTTGGACAGTAGAGTAAAATTTAAAAATGTTTAAATGATTATGATTCACGAGGTAGACAAGATTTTGTGGGGTGTAAAATATCTTTTGTTGTTTAGAGTTTTTTGTTTTTGTTTTGTTTTTTTGAGACACGGTTTCTCTGCGTAACAGCCCTAGCTGTCCTGGAACTCGCTCTGTAGATCAGGCTCAAACTCACTGAGATCCATCTGACTCCCAAGTGCTGGGACTAAGAGTGTGTGCCACAACTGCCTGTTTGTTGTTTGTTTTTGGAGGCAGGGTCTCACCATGTGCCCCTGGTTGCTTTGGAATTTGCTATGTAGACCAGTCTGGCCTCAGAGTCACAGAGATCCCCCTGCCACTGCCTCCTGAATGCTGGGATTAAAAACATTCACCCCCACGCCCCACAGGTTTTTGTTTTTGCCTTTTTGCTCTGATTTTTATTAAGTTTTTTTTTCTCATTACATTGTAACATATGCCTGAGTTTCAGGTTTTATTTTCCTGGTTCAGAAGCAGATAACAAAAGACAGAGCTTTGGCTGCTGCTAGGCCGTCCTCCCAAACATGTTTGCATAGCCTCTGACTTGACTGTAAGTGCGCCAGTGCCTGCAGCTGTACACACTCATGCAAAGGCCAGAGGACTCCAGGCAACATCCTCTATTCTCGGCACCTTATTGCCTTGAGGCAGAGACTCCCATAAGCCAGAAGCCTTCCTGTTCAGCTCTGCTGGCCAGTGAGTTCTCAGTCTCCACCAGTCTCCACTCCCCAGTGCTGCGGCTACACATACACAGAGCCTTGCCAGCTTTTACAATGCACGCTGAAGATGCCGCTAAGCCAGCAGCCCAGCCCCTCGTTTTGTTTTCTGGTGTTTCAGATGGAACCTGGAGCCTTTAATCTAATTAAATATTCACCTTACTACCAAACTACAGCTGCAGCTTTTGGCCTAATAAGTATTTTAAAATGTGAGAGAGGCCTTAAAGCCTCTTTAAGGCCAAGATGGAGATAAAGATGTGGCTGATCTTTTCCTGTAGGTGACATGTTCAAATAAACAGAGGATTACCTCTCTTGAAATTGGTACCTGAAATATATTAAAATTCAAGAAAATTCTGACTACAGTTCTAGAGACAACAGCACACTTCATTCTTTTAGACAATCAGAGCCATAAAACACTGTTATTTCCCCCCCACTTTTTAAAATGTTTTCTGACTCCTATACCATGAACCATTCATTGTATTGGGTGGCCATTCCAAATGGGTACTTAAGGCTGTTTCCAGTGTCCATAAATTATTATTTTAATTAATTTTTTAACCTAAAAAAGAGATCATAGAGAATATTAACTTACTTGTCTTCCCCTGTGGCAAAGATACAATCACTAGGAGAAGTTTGCATGCTTGCAGTGGCCCCATGATCTTCCACACCATCCTTAATGAATGCTGGCTGGGTCTCCTAGAGGCAAAGAATGCAGCTAGTTCTGTACTTTGGTCTACAATGAATTTATGAACTTTCTTCCTATGAGACACTTAAAGTCCCAAGTGAGTCACCCCAGCTGTAACTGTACACTCCTTCTAGTTTTTAATTAAACAAGTCTGATTAAGTTCTTTTAGTTTTTAAGACTTTTTTTTTTAATGACACCAAAAAGAAAACCACAATGATATAGACTAGTTATCAGGTAGCCTTGAAGAGGGGCAAACCACAATGATATAGACTAATTATCAGGCAGCCTTGAAGAGGGGAAGAAATGTCTTTCCTAGAAACAATGAGAAAACTGTCTCTTTAGCAGAGAGACAAATGAATTCTGCATTCTCAGGTAGTTCAAAATGAGCAAAGCCACTCTTTTTTGAAAGTCTAACTTGAATCATATTTGAAAAGCTGTTCTCCACTCAGAGAAAATCTTTATTTTATGAATTTGGGAATCTTGCCAGTGTGGATGCCTCCACCACTTGTGAGCCTGGTATTGAAGGAGGCGAAGAAAACAATGTTGAGTCCCCTGGGCTCAGAGTGACATACAGTTGTTAGCTGCAGTGTGGGTGCTGAGAATCGAACCCAGACCCTCTGCATTAGCAGCAAGTGCTCTTGACCACTAAGCCATCTCGCCAGCCCATCATGGAGAGTTCTTGAGATTATTACTGTCTCCTTGTAGCAAACATGGCCTCTTGTCTTAATATTCCCTCCCCCTGGTCACATGTGGTCTATAAAGGATAGATAATCAAGGCTTTCTTTTCCCTTCTTCTGCATATTGGTGCTCCATCCTTCTAAGATGTTTCAGGTCTGTCTGGGAAAAACATGTATACACAGTTTCTCTCAGAGCTAGGGGCAAGGAGTATGGTAGAGTACCTGCCTCAAGTGTTCAAAGTCCTGGGTTCGATGCCCAGAACCGCAGGCAGATGGACAGACAAAAAGCAAAAGGGCACTGCTGCACTTATGTCAGAAACGCATCTGGAATGATTTCTAGACTAAGTGACGTCTAAACATGTCACATACATTTGTTCAATCCCAGCCAAGGCCTACAGCTTCCTATTTGTTTTGTCATTGAAAGTCTTTCTTTCTTTCTTTCCTTTCTCTTTCTTTTTTCCTTCCTTTATTTTTTCTTTCTTCCTCCCTCCCTCCATCCTCCTATTTTTCTCCCTGTCCTTTTTTTCTTTCTTTTATTCTTTCTTTCTCCCTCCCTTTCCCTCTTTCTTCCTGTCTTCCTCTATTTCCCCTTCCTTCCTTCCTTCCTTCCTTCTTTTTTCCTAAAGCTGGGGCTTCTCTTTGTAGCCCTGGATGTCCTAGAACTCCCTCTATAGATCAGGCTGTCCTTGAACTCACAGAGATCCACTTGACTATGCTTCCTGAGTGCTGGGATTAAAGGTGCGTACCACCACCCCACAACGCTGAGCCAGAGTCTTTGTAGACAGCCCAAACTGACTATACAGAAATTTATGATGCTCTTAGCTCAGCCTTCTAAACACTGGAATTACAGGTGTGTGCCACCATACTCAGCAACAACCAACCTGTTGATGAAATGAGGCAATTTGCCGAATACATTTGCCCAAAGTCAGTAAATGTTATGGTCAGTATTCAAATCCAACACTGCCAAGGCTACACTCACAACCACTCTTCAGCCTAAATAAATATTCTTCCCCTTCAAAAGATGCTTCTTGTCTCTTCTAGTCCTTTGTCCCTCTGCTAGCCTTAGCGACTTGGTATTTCGTCCCTTTACCATCATATTAACTCTCAAGAGCAGGAATATATCTCTGACTAATTTGGGGCTCTTTTGCTCTTCCCTTGTTCTCATCCTATCCCAACAGACTGGAAGGCCCCTACCAACCTTAAGGTGCAGTTTCTACTAATCTGAAAAATTTGTAATTGAAATCTTCTTGCCCAAAATATCTCTGCCACTCTATTGTAAGAGTGATGACCTCAGCCGGGCGGTAGTGGTGCATGCCTTTAATCCGAGCACTCGGGAGGCAGAGGCAGGCGGATCTCTGTGAGTTCAAGACCAGCCTGGTCTACAAGAGCTAGTTCTAGGACAGGCTCCAAAGCTACAGAGAAACCCTGTCTCGAAAAACAAAACAAAAAAAAAAGTGATGACCTCAGCACCAGTGAAATGATGGCTCAGCAGATAAAAATGCTTACTATGCAAAACTGACATCCTGAGTTTGATCCCCAGATCCTATGTAAGAGAGAACAAACTTCTGAAAGTTGTCCTCTTGACCTCTGCATCTGTGCTGTGGCATGCATGAGCCCACTCCCCCACACACTAACAATAAATACAATAAAAAGAGTGATGATTAGCTGGGTGGTGGTGGCACACGCCTTTAATCCCAGCACACAGGAGGCAGAGGCAGGTAGAGTTCTGTGAGTTTGAGGCTAGTTTGGTCTAAAGAAAGTTCCAGGACTGCCAGGGCTACATAGAAAAACCCTGTCTTGAAACAGCAAGCAAGCAAGCAACCAACCAACCAAACAAACAAACAAACAAAAAATCATCAAGTGTGTGAGGCTTCACCCTACTCTGTGAAGGGGATGACACAAGATACCAATATTTACAAAGTCAAGCCCCTTCGCTGGACTTCACTTTCTATAAAAGACAAGCATGTCACTCACCTACTGAGCTCTGAGCAGCTGACCTCCTCGGCTAACTCTTCCTCTGCCCAGGAACCCTGAATTATTTCCCTGTTATGATCCTTTATAATGCTTGGATTTGAGCACTTTATGACAGCAGTGTCAAGTAACAGAGATAAATTGGGTGCAAAGTCTGTTTCCCTTTCTGGATTCTTTGAGAAGACAGTAATTGGGAATGGCATCTTCACAAGATCTAAGCTTTTCTGTGTACCTAGGTTACTAGGTGGGGCCGGATATTACTAACAGGGGTGTATTGTTCAAGGGAAGCCTGAACTTGTGCAAAACCCTACACTGTCACTCTCGACTGAGATGGCAGAGCCTGACGATCTGATAGCTGGAGAACTGTGACGGGACATGTCTAAGGAGAGGTTTGGCTTTCAAAATCATCGTAACACTAGGAGAGTTCACATAACTTAATTCTGGAAAGTTTTTAATCATCAGTAACCTGAGCCCAGTGCTGAAGCTGTGCCAAGCAACCAGAGATGGTTTTAGTTCCTCGAGGCTCTCTCTGGATTGAGGAACCATTGCATGAGACATCAAGAATGAGCTAAACTGATTTTATTGATGAAAATACTCAAGTTGGATTCAAGAAGTGGTCTAGTGGGTGTTACTTCCTGTGTAAGCATGAAGACCTGAGTACAGCTCTCCAGAGCCCACATAAGAGCTTGATGTAGTAGCTGTAACCTAGCACTCCTGCAGGGAGATGGGAGGTTGAGATGGGGGAAGAGACCAAGGAGTTCCAGAAAGGCTCCTGCCTCAAACAAGGTGAAAGATGGGGACCAACACCCAAGGCTGTCCTCTGACTTCTGTACGTGCATGAATGCTCATGCACTTGCATGCACACAGCCCCACCCCCATACACTCATATTTTATGGTAGTATTACTAATGGATATTTTATCTGCCGAGTACTATTGTTCCCATTCACTAAAAAAATAGAAGGATGTTTATGATTATCCATAACCCCTTTTCTGTTGCTGGGAATCAAACCCAGAGTTTTATATATGCTGGGCAAGCACTCTACCCCTGAGGTACATCCTCAGCTCTCCTCATTTTTGTGTAGTGGTCATTTGTTTATTATTTTAGGCACGGTCTCATATAGCCTATGCTGGCATTGAACTCACTATGTAGCTGTGGCTACTGTAACTCCTGTTTCTCCTGGCCCCACTCCCAATGTTAGGATTACAGGTGCATACCACCACACTTGGCTTTCTCTATGTATTTTAACACATTGGGTAACCACACCAGAGACCTATTTCTTAGTCACTGTGTGACTCTGAAAAATTATCTAACCCCTAGGAGCCTTTTGTTCTTGATGAACACAATAGAATTAATAATAGCACCCTCCCTATAGAGTCACTAGGAGGATTAAGTGAAATGGAGCATGTAAAGCTTCTGTACAGTAGCCTATTCATAAGTTGTAATTTGCTCCAGCATTGTTCAAGCAAGGAACATCATCGAGAATAGCTCCTGTGGGCTGGGTACAACCCTCTCACTCCAAGCAGGCATGGAGTCTGCTCTCAATGGACACAAGAGCAGTGTGTTCTACTATTATTATTTAAAAATAGTTTTCAGCAGTGCTGGAGAGATGGTTAGGTTAGGAGTGCTTGTTCTTCTTGCAGAGGACCTGAGTTTGGTTTCAAGCACCCATGTCAGGCTGCTAACAACTGCCTATAACACTAGCTCCAAGGAATCTGATGCCCTCTTCTGGTCCCCACAGGTACCTGCACACACCCACAAAGAGGCATAAATAGCATTTAAAAATCATTTTTAATGATTTATTTATTCTTATTCTATGTGTATTAGTGTTTTGCCTGCATGTATGTCTGAGGGTGTCAGATCCTCTGGAGCTGGAGTTATAGACAGTTGTGAGTCACCATGTGGGTGCTGGGAATTGAACCTGGGTCCTCTGGAAGAGCAGCCAGAGCTCTTAACCTCTGAGCCATCTCTCGAGCCCAATATAAATAACTTTTAAGAGTGACTTTTTGTAAAGGTCTGATGCCTTTGGGTTTGGGATCTTAGGATAAAGCTTTGAGAGCAAATAGTTCATCTAACAACCATCTCAGGAGGCATCATAATTAAGATGGGGAGAGGAGAGAATTACCAGTGAACGTGCTAGTGTGCAAATGACTACCGTGGAGCCTTCAATGAGCTCTGTGTGACACAGCCCACAGTCAGTTCAGGCAGAGCAAGGAGCTGAGCCACTAGCCATCGGTGTCTTTCCATCTTTGGTGGAGAGTCAATGACTCTCCAACACTTCCAGCCTGCCTGGTGAACCAGCTTAAAGACACACAGGAAGCTACTCACTCTCTGGCAACTGTTTGTGGGTAACTTCTATGTAGGCCATGAGGACATGGGTAGGGCACTATCAACAATCTCTATACCCAGATATTAGATAATATTAGGAAACAATAGTTGATTATTCATAGGGGTGATAATGGTGTTGCAGTTACGAAGGAAGACTGCCCTAGTTCTCAAGCGATGCCTGCAAACTATGTAGGGGTTAAGCGTCGTGACAATTGCAACTATCAAATGAGTCAGCAGAAACAGGGCTGGGGACCTGGCTCAGTGGGAGAGAGTGTGCTTTGGGTGTGCTCTTCAGCAGTACAAACAGCAAAGCAACAGAATTAAACGCAGTAAATGTTAGCTGACATTGACTGAATCCACCTAGGGTTATACAGATTACCCTTTTAACTGCTATCTTTTTAACTTCTGTGTATGCTTGACAGTTTTAATATTAAAATGTTGAAGCAGTGTATTAAGCAAGTATTTATTGAGTAGCTATTGTGTACTAAGTATTTGAAATACCAGTTTCATCCAAGCCAATTATGGTGGCTCTGTCCTAAAAGGTGTCTTCTCAAGTCCCTCTACTGCCCTCTATGGAAGACTGCTGAAGTGACTCTACAAAGCTCCAATATCTCCGGGGGTGGGGGTGGGATGCTCTGATGACAACTCTCTCAACTCCAAGATGGAAACTGCTCTAGTCATTCTAGAGAAACTAATAAGGAAGCTGGCGAACCCTGTAGAGGGCCCTCAGCTGACGAGAAGGGAGTCCCAACAATCAGGGAAGTGATGTGACTGCCCAAAGTCATCTAAGCCCCTGGACCAGTCCCCCTCCTAGAACCGAGGAAAAGGAAAATTATCTTCCCGCTAACAATTGACTCCAGCAGTTAACCTAAGCCTAAGCGTATGGCTGGTCTGGACTGTTAGCAGAGTTCAGGGCTTGGGGAGGGCAAGTAGCAGAACACCCCTTTTGCATGCGGAGGATCCTGGATTCCATCACAAGCCCTGAAAACACAGTTTAGTACACTACAGCTTCCACAAGTCGCTCGAGCCCTGAGGAGGGGCAGTCTTAGTTTGAAGGTTCTAAGAATAGTGACCCATCTGCTCCACATTCCCCAGACACAGGCCTTTCTGGAAAGGTGCCAGAGAAGAAGTAAAGGACCAGGAAGTCATGGCTTTCTCATTAAGGTGAGTATTACGGGGTTGGGGTGGGCAGAAGTGTGGCTTATCAGTAGAAAGTATGCACTTAGCACATGAGGCCCTCAGACAATCCTCAGCAATACACATACATGCACACACACACACACACACACACACAAACACTCACACACTTACACAGACACATATATTCCCTACAGACATAAACACTCTCTCACACATATATATACCCCAGGCATACACACATATATGCCCCCATACATACATGCACACACACATACACACATACCCCCCACATACACACATACACATATATGTCCCCCACACCTTCCCATCCACATATTACACACCCACACTCATACATACACATCCCACACACATCCCATTCACTCAGGAACATCTCTAGGCAGTTTTCCTTCATCAGCTCTGAAGAGACACGGGAGTCTTACTTGAACAAGCTGTTCAGGTATCTCTGACACAGTGGCTTTTGAATCTCCTTGAGAGCCATGGAGTTCTAGATCAGTGCGATCAGATGAAAACCCTTACCAAAGAGGAGGATCTGGTACAGCCCCCACCGCGTGGCAGCTACTCAAAGATGTGAGCTGGAGGAAGGGTCGGCAGGATGTTCATTGCAGCACCAATTAGAGGTGCGAGTTGGTGCCCTGCCCAGGCAGAGACCATGTACTCAGGACTGTGCTGTAGGTCCACAGCAACAGGGTCGCAGGTCAAGAGGGTTGCCTAGACAAGTCCCTGGGGATGCCACTGAAGACTGTAGAGTGAGTGACAGAGAAGCAAGGAATCTAACAGTCACACTCTAGTGACCAAAGAGCAGCTTTTGGACCAACACAGGGACCCAGTGTGTTACCCTTTCTACCCAGAATCCAACAGTGCCCACTACCCTGCTTTAAGTTATTCACAGGAGTGATGTACATCTATGAGCCCAGCTACCTGAGGCTGAGGTCAGCCTGGATGACATGGTGAGTTCAAGGCCAGCTTAGGGCAAGTTAGCAAAGACCTGTCTGAAAATGAAAATGAAGGGCTGGGCATGCAGGTCAGCCGTAGAGGACCTGCCTAGCCAGGCCCTGCTTCAGTCTCCTGTATTTTTTTTTTTTAAAAAAACTCATGTGACCTCCAGAATTTCTAGCTTAAGCAACTCTCTATTCCCTATCATTAGGATTCCTCATCATAAAAGCCGTAGCCCTTGCACCAAGGCCTGAATTGCCACAGAGCTGTCGTTCAGTGGAATTAGAGAAAAAGCTTAGTCGTTGGGAGGCCCTTGGTTCAGACTCTAGGATCAATAACCAACAACAACAATGCATAAAACAAAGACTTGAGGCTCAGATTCAGTGCCCAGCACCCACATGGTGGCTTACAACGGCCTGTAACTCCAGTTCTAATATATCCAGTGCCCTCTTTTGGCCTCTGTGGCACCAGGCATGTACATGGTGCACATACATACATGTGGGAAAAACATTCAAACACATAAAATAAAAATAAATAAATCATTAAGACAAAAAAAGGCCAAAGAAACCATGTGTAGGGTTTCCAGATCTAGCCAGTGAAAAATACAGAACACACCCCACTGAATTTAAATTTTAGGTAAATAATACTTTTAAAATGCATGTATGTCCAGATAATGATTAATGCAGTAATTCACGACAAGGTCAACACTTGGTATACTCTAATATTTTTTTTAAAAATCATTGTTTCTCTGAAATTCAAATATAATTAAGCTTCTTATCCTGTTATCAGGAAACTTTACATCAGTTTAACCTTCACCTTTTTTTTAAAAATTGATATTATTTTATACTTTATGTGTATGGGTATTTTGTCTGCATGGACGTCTAGGCACCACATGCATACAGTGCCCAAGGAGGCCAGAAGAGGGTGTTAGATCCCCTGGGGTTGGAACTACCCACAGCTACAAACCACCATATGAGTTCTGTGTACAGAACCCAGATCCTCTGGAAGAGCAGCCAGTGCTCCTAACTACGAAGCCATCTCTCCAGGCCCTCTTCACTTGTTTTTTTGAGACCCAGTCGCATGTAACTTAGGTTGACCTATTTCTCACTAGGTAACCATGAATCACTGTGAACTCCCTTTAAAAAATATATGAAACGGTTCACAAATTTGCAAGTCATCCTTCACAGGCGCCAGGCTAATCTCTGTGTCGTTCCAGGTTTTGTATGTACACTGCAGAGGTGAGCACCAGTGTGAACTTCTGATCCTCCTGCCTCAGGCACCTGTGTTGGGATTACAGGTGTGGGCTACCACACCTGGTTTATGCTGGGCTGGGGATCAAACCCAGGGTTAGGCAAGTGTTTGATCGACTGAGCCCCGCCCTCAGCTCCTCCCTTGTCTTTTAAAAGGTGAAGAGGGAGAATAGATAAGGAAAGGGACCTGTCTAAAGAGGCACACCTCTCTAGTGACCAACTGGGGTCAGAATCCATTGAAAACTGCCCTCTGCCCATGTTTTTCAGATGTAACTAATTTTTCTTTAATTAAAAAAATTACATTCCTTTTCCTTGGGGAAGGGCATGTATGTGCCACGGCTCATGTGTGAAGGTGAAACAATCTCTCCTTGTACCATGTGTAGCTGGGGATTGAACTCAGGTCTTGAGGCTTGGCAGCAAACACCTTTACATGCTGAGCCATCTCGTTGTTTCCTAGTGTGACTTCTTGAACTACTACAAATGAGTTTAGAGCACTGGGAAAACTGCCAGACCTGTAGGCTGTGTGTATGCGTGCAAGGTTTGTGTGTGGGAGTCTGCGTGTATGTGTGTACAGTTTCCTGGGAGATGCTCTCTCATCCTGGGCTGAACAGACTTAGACGTCACCTTACCCTCCACAGCCTACTTATACTAAAGTCCAAACTCAGTCCCCCCACATCGGTCCTATCCTTGTCTTCCTTCTTGGCCCTCTATACATTTTGGATCCAAAGGAAGGACTGAGAAGTGACTTTTACAGAGTACCAATCACTCGCTGACCCTCTCCTTACACCTGATGCATGCTCTTTCAATCCATCTTTGCCTCCATTTAGAAGGTGCCCATGATGGTTACCGTTTCACTCATAAGGATACTAAGCTTAATGGGCTTTGGGTTAAAGATGATGAAACTAAGACAGCACAGTGGCTGTGGCTCAGTGGCAGGGAGCTCGCCTAGCATGCATAAAATCCTTGGTTTTATCGGCAAAGCCAAAACAAGACCAACAAGCACAAATACTAGCAACCCAGAAACCCAAGAGCAAGTGTTCCCACAATACATGTCCTCTGTCCTCAAAGTAGATAACATAGTAGTAACTGTGCCAGTCTGGTTTTAATCATATCTCTCTCTCTCTCTCTCTCTCTCTCTCTCTCTCTCTCTCTCTCTCTCTCTCTGTGATATGTGTATGTGTGCACATGTACATGCACATGTGGACGCTGGGTTTTAATACCAGATGTCTTTATCATTCTTTACCT